>VWYI01030128.1:0-330688 GCA_013399455.1 Anthoscopus minutus | reverse complement strand
CCAGAGCCGGCTGTGGGGCTGAGTTCGGAGCCGGCTCCGGTACCAAACAGGACCCAGGGCCGGCTGTGGGGCTGAGCCTGAGCTGGCTCCGGTACCAAACAGGATCCAGAGCCGGCTGTGGGGTTGAGCCTGAGCTGGCTCCGGTACCAAACAGGACCCAGGGTCGGCTGTGGGGCTGAGCCGGAGCTGGCTCCGGGACCAAACAGGACCCAGGGTCGGCTGTGGGGCTGAGCCGGAGCTGGCTCCGGGACCAAACAGGACCCAGGGTCGGCTGTGGGGCTGAGCCGGAGCTGGCTCCGGGACCAAACAGGACCCAGGGTCGGCTGTGGGGCTGAGCCGGAGCTGGCTCCGGGACCAAACAGGACCCAGGGTCGGCTGTGGGGCTGAGCCGGAGCTGGCTCCGGGACCAAACAGGACCCAGGGTCGGCTGTGGGGCTGAGCCGGAGCTGGCTCCGGGACCAAACAGGACCCAGGGTCGGCTGTGGGGCTGAGCCGGAGCTGGCTCCGGGACCAAACAGGACCCAGAGCCGGCTGTGGGGCTGAGTTCGGAGCCGGCTCCGGTACCAAACAGGACCCAGGGCCGGCTGTGGGGCTGAGCCTGAGCTGGCTCCGGTACCAAACAGGATCCAGAGCCGGCTGTGGGGCTGAGCCTGAGCTGGCTCCGGTACCAAACAGGACCCAGAGCCGGCTGTGGGGCTGAGCCTGAGCTGGCTCCGGTACCAAACAGGACCCAGGGCCGGCTGTGGGGCTGAGCCTGAGCTGGCTCCGGTACCAAACAGGACCCAGGGCCGGCTGTGGGGCTGAGCCTGAGCTGGCTCCGGTACCAAACAGGACCCAGGGCCGGCTGTGGGGCTGAGCCTGAGCTGGCTCCGGTACCAAACAGGACCCAGGGCCGGCTGTGGGGCTGAGCCTGAGCTGGCTCCGGTACCAAACAGGACCCAGGGCCGGCTGTGGGGCTGAGCCTGAGCTGGCTCCGGTACCAAACAGGACCCAGGGCCGGCTGTGGGGCTGAGCCTGAGCTGGCTCCGGTACCAAACAGGACCCAGGGCCGGCTGTGGGGCTGAGCCTGAGCTGGCTCCGGTACCAAACAGGACCCAGGGCCGGCTGTGGGGCTGAGCCTGAGCTGGCTCCGGTACCAAACAGGACCCAGGGCCGGCTGTGGGGCTGAGCCTGAGCTGGCTCCGGTACCAAACAGGACCCAGGGCCGGCTGTGGGGCTGAGCCTGAGCTGGCTCCGGTACCAAACAGGACCCAGGGCCGGCTGTGGGGCTGAGCCTGAGCTGGCTCCGGTACCAAACAGGACCCAGGGCCGGCTGTGGGGCTGAGCCTGAGCTGGCTCCGGTACCAAACAGGACCCAGGGCCGGCTGTGGGGCTGAGTTCGGAGCTGGCTCCCGTTCCCTGGCCCGGAGCATCAGCCGTACGCGCTGGGGGCACAGAGAGGACAGGGGCTGACCCGCCCTGCAGGGAGACATCGCTAACAGCTCTTGTTTGGCTTTTCCTCTGTGCGCAGCTAACGAGAGAACACCAGGTGGCCCTCTCCTCCATCACTTACATCGGCTGTGCCCTGTCCATCTTCTGCCTGACCATCACCCTGGTCACATTCGCTGTGCTGTCGTGAGTAATTTTAACTTCACACCTGCTGAGAGCTAGCACGCAGAAACGCAAGCAGAACATTTCAGGCCGCTGGGTAGGATCCCTTCAGGTACTCAGGATAAAACAGAGGCTATTAATTCTACAACCTTCCTTAATTAGATTCTGCACATGTATTTGTAACACTTGGTTGGTTATTTCTAAATTACTTTCATTTCCTGAAATGGGATGGTCTTTATATAGCAAGCTATTTCCATCTCATGAGAGATTTTTAATTTTTTTAAAAACTATCCATGCTTTGTTATAGCCCAAGAATCTTGCAAAGAGGCTTGTAGGAGGTATTGGTCTGGACTCCAGGACAATGTGGGCAGGGACTGCAGGACCACCCCCTCTCCCCCCCTACATGTTTGTGTGCTTTCTACTTTTCCACTCTCCTGTCTGTAAGGCAAAGAGTTCAGAGTGGAATGCCCAGTAAGGAAGTCTCAGTCAGCACTGGCTGCCTGACTTGCCTCACACAATTTGTACACAATTACCTCATGCAACCCACGTTTATGGTCAAGTCTTGCTGTTCCCCATCAGGCTGGTTTGCTGTGTCACTTGGGCGGGATGAAGGCACTAAGCAGTGTGAAATTAACCCCATGGCTTCTGGTTAAAAACCTCTGGCTCTCCTGCCCACAACATGGCAGCCCCTGTGAGGGCTCTCTGTGCTGGGAAGGTTTCTGCCCCAGGGCACCCAGGGCCTTCATTCTTGTTTATGTCCCAGCAATGACAAATGAGTTTGAGGCTCAGCTGGGCTTGATATAAACATTCCTGGAAAAAAGATTTTATAAAGGTTTGTGTCTAAATAACAAACATAAAACCTGACTAAGGGAGAAGTAACTTGTCCAAGGCTGTGCAGCACTTTGGGAGTACAGCAAAGAGTGGGATTCTTGTCTCCTTTCACACACTAAACCATACTGTTCCCACTTAAGAGTTCGATTTTTGTTTTCTGTGCTTAAGCATGTATTTTGGACATCCTGCAAAGAGGCCAGTTTCTGGGGAAAAGGACTTGCTGAATCTCAGTAAACTGATTGCAATGCTTGTTTTTTACCAGACCCCGCATTATTTCCAAGTTTCGAGATCTGTGTTGGTCATACTTGGATTAAGAGCATAACGTGTGGCAAAATCCACTCAATAATTCCAGCATCTGCCTATCTGGCATTGCGCTGTTGGCATGTTTAGGCCAAGGGGAATGATTTGCTCCTTTTCAGTCTGAGTGCAAAACTGGATGTTAGAGTGTTTAGAAAGGAAAAAGGAGCAAAAGGAGGAGGTGTTGCTGCAGCAGGTCTGAAAACTCCTCAAGGACCTGGAGACAAACAGAAGACTTGGAAGAGATCTTGGAGCCAGCTGGCTGTCACAGGGTTAAACACACCTCCCACATACAGCATCCTTCTAACTGCCAACTTAAAATAATTTAATTATCTTTCCACTGGAGAGCAGGGTCTCATTAAGCAGCTGAAGTGAAATTTTGCAGTGTGGTGTTTGATGACTGTGGCCTAAGTGAAGAAGAATCTGGCAAGTTCTTTGCTACTCCATGTCCTGGCCATGGCACCCCCTTCCTGGTGAGCCCTGCTCCCCTCCTGGGTGGCACTGCCCAGTTTGTGACACATGGAGCTCCTCATTAGAAAGCCATTGGCACCAGGCAGAGCATCCTTTGAGTTCCTTTTTGGGACCTTGGTACTTCTTGTCATCTCCCTCTTCATCCCCTTCACCTGGAGCAGTGCAGCACGCAAGGTGCATTGGATAGGAACCTCTTATCACCAGCACTGTTTGCTTTTAAAGAGAACAGAATTAAAGGCAAGGCCTGAGATGTTCAGATCAATGTTTTTGTTTTCTGTTTCCTATTTCTGGATGAGAACAGAAACACGAGGTCAGCAGACTTCCAGGAAAGCCTGTTCTTGTCAGTTTTCCAGCTGGTTTTTGAAAAGCCAAGAGAAATATGTTCAAATGATGTTGAAACCACAGTCAGGTCCCTGTCAAGACAGGCACTGCCCATCTGTACACGGAGTTATCGTTGCTGCGCTCGGAAGTTAGATTTGTATAAATCAGAATTGGAAGCAATGTCTTTTCACTTATTTCCCATACAGGCAAATACCAACAAAATAAACCCAGGAGCTGTGGCACAGTGCGGGCTGAGTGGTGCCAGTGCCATGTGCTTTCTGTGAGGGGTGGATGTGACCTCCTTGGCATCACAGCACCCTCCAGGGTCAAAGCCTTTGTTAACATTCTGTCACTGGTCATCCACTTGCTCATGTGCAGATCACTCTGCCTCCAGGACAGCAGCAGGACCCCCAAGGGACCAGGCAGGTACCACCCACACCGGTGGAAGGAGAGCTCAAAAGCCACCATGGTAACCCCACCAAGAGCAAAATGTAAATGCCTGCTGGTCTGATAAGATAAATAGACCCGTGCCTCTGGGGCACTGCTGTGCTCAGTGTTCTGTGTCCTGCAGGTCCGTCAGCACCATCCGCAACCAGCGCTGCCACATCCACGCCAACCTGTCCTGCGCCGTGCTGCTGGCACAGCTCCTGCTGCTCACCAGCTTCCAGTTCAGCCCTGCCACGGTACGTCCCACTGAGGGGCAGCCAGCCCCTGCATCGGCCGCCACTGCCACATGTAGGAAAGTTTCTTCCATGTGTGATCTATTTTTAACGGGCCTTAGCCAAAAAATGCCATCCCACTGCAGGGGGGAATTCCTTAGGCAGAGTATCAGGATCTAAACCATCAAAGATGGCATCTAAAACAGCTGGATTGGATTAAGACAAATAGGCTGAGTTAACAGCATCACATACCACTAAAATCAATTTATTTCCACTGTTAATTTAAAAAATGCAATTTAAAGTAGCATAAGGTCTTTGACAGAAAGTTCACCCGAAGAGCAGAAACAAAACCTGATTTTACAATAAACTTCCAGGGTGTTCTGTGTTTGTGCTGGTAAAAACTTAGCTACTTTTGTGGCCAGCTGTTGCTCCACATTATTTTTCAGAAGCAACCAGTGGTTTCTATTATTGGGGGGTGGTGGTGCTGTTTCTCAGCAGAAGTAAATATGAGGTTTGCACATTGTTCATTTTGCCAATACAACAGCTACCTAAATTTATGTTCAGCTATAATGGGATCCCTTGAATTTCTGTTAAGTTTATAAATAACTGTAATGTCTGGTTTGCACAGGCAATCATTACTTGAGGATCTAAAAGCCCTTTGGAAAACTAAGTTCATATTCTTTTGCTGTTTAACATTCAGGTGGGTCCTGAATGAGTCATACAATGTGCAAGGGAGGAAATGAGAGGGGATGGTTTAGAAGAAAAATGAAATGAAGACGTTGGAGAGCAGCAAAAATGAAACTGAAGACAGTAGAAACCAGGCATGAAAATAATCCTCTCTTAGTAGAGAGCTAAAACCCCGTTGAAAGGACACAGGCTCGAGGGCAATAGAAAGTTCTTTCAGCTTAACAGTGTCATACTCTCACGGGTTTTTCTTTTTCATCCATCCCAAATTTTCAGACAATTGAGCTGAATCACTTCAGATGGTGTGTGAAAGCCTTTTTGCACCTTATCAAGGCCAGCATCACCTTCAGCCTGGCAGGCTGTGTTTCCTGGGCTGGATGCAGGTAGAGCCCCTGCTCTGCAGGGACCGGTCCCAGCCCACACCTGTGGCGTGCCCTAGTCACACTCACAGGTCCTGCTCCTTTAGTCAAGCTTGTGAAACGCTCACACAGACTCAAGCTGCAGCTTAATAGGTGCAGATTTTCTCTTAAAGCTCTTCTGAACCTCCTTTGCTGAGATAGGGCAGGAGCACAAGAAGGCGAGACCTGGTTTACACCACAGGCTTTGCCAAATGAAATGCCTCACAGAATCCCTGGAATTTTTAGCCCTACCTCCTCTATAGCAGCTGTAATTGTATGGGATAACACTGTAAAGATCTTAAAATTGACAACCGTGATGTAAATGCTGTCTGCTGGGCTTTTATTTTTATGCTTTGTCCTCTTGGAATCCGGGGGGGTTGTGATTCATCCTTTTATTGGTCTCCTGTCCTTACCTGCTTCTCACTGGCTTTGACAGCAGCTAAATACCTCTAATTGCAGCTGTAATTGAACTGCCAAGCCGCAGTTTGCAGGAGAGGGAGGCGGTGTTAGCTCGGGAAGGTGTGAGCTGGTGATCTCTGCCAGGGCTGCTGTGCTCTGGCGCCCTTGCAGGACCCTCCTCGGGGTGGCCTCTCCTCCTGCTCTGAGCCTCCACATCCTTCCCCCTGCCCTGTCTCTGGGGATATTTCCTTTTTGATTGCAGATACAGCATTCAGCATTCCTGCTATTTCCAGATGAGTTATTTAATGATTTACATTCCACAGCAATTTTTCTGCTGTAGAATAAGAGTGGATTTTTTTTCTTTGGCGGGATAATGGTGGTTTTTAGCCACAAAGCTCCATCTTCACAAATAGGACTTTAATCTTTCCAGTAAACCAATGTATTTATTTATGTATGAAAAGCTGGTCATTGCCACCTATCACCAATAGTGCTAAAACAGTAGTCTTAACAGATCATGGCATATTCCAGGAAGGCAACTTTTCCCAAAACCAGGATGTCTTTCTTCCAGAAAAAGCAAATATCTCTGTACACAGCATTTTTTCTTATACTGCCCAGTTCCTAAGATACCTTTGCTATCCTCATGGCTTCTGATGACTTCCCCTGGACTTTCAGCAATAGATTTGCTTCTTCAGAGAGCTTTGCAGAGTTACTCACTCTGCTGTAGACTAGAGAGCATCGTTTTTAAAACAGATTCCCAAACTGCAGCATGCAAATAAAATAATTAACTAGCCACAGTTCTTTGGGTAACTAAAGCCTTCCAAACACCTGCGTGTGTTTGTGGGCAACATGGAAATGTAATTTAGAAACAGGAAAATGAAAATTGAAGTACAAGGTGTTAGCCAGCACTGAGTTTTTTCCAGCACAACCAGAAAATCTAATGTCTCTACTACCTGCAGTTCTGGATCAAGGTATTCATCTCTTTCTCCCTCAATACTCCTTGCTGGAAACTTCCAAATGGAGAGGTGAAATGAGCTGATTTTGTTTGTGACATATCTATAAAATTACCTCTCTGTTTTAAGATTGCTCTCAGTAAAAAAAAAAAAAGACAAATATTTTCTGGGAGGCCTTTTTGAAAGCCTGCTTTACTTTCTCATCAGCAATAATGGGACAGACCTTGCTGTGCCTGGGCTGCTTTTTCTATTTTCACAGACTCTGTAGATGTCAACTCTAAGGGTAGCAGGAATGAGATCTGCCTTTTTATTCTGCTGGAAGCAGGGTGTTTCAGATGGTGCAGCGAGAGAAAAATGCTTGGGTTTAGAGTGGGGAGGCTCGGCTTCCCAGTGCTTTTATAGAAGGCAATTTTGCCATATAAGAATAACTTCTAAGCAATAATTAAGGCAAAAAAACCCCTAAAAAACCCACCAGAAGGAGCAGCAACTTTGCTATGGATTTTATGTACAAATCTGCAACTAGGTATTATACAAAATCATATACAGACCAAGCTCCTGCTACTTCACTGTGTGTTATTTTTCTGCTGCTTTGTGATTCATATTGTTTGGCTACTCAAAAGTTGGAAATTATCCATTTGATAGAACTAGCCTGTAAGTCAGCTTTATGTTGCATTTATATTTTTGTGGACTAATCTTCTGGTAGAAATCAAAAGGCATTAAATTAGACTTTATAGCCTTATGATAAAATTAACTGGAAAGGCTTTTACAGCTTTTGTCAATAAGCTAATCTGGTTTAATAATATGACTCTGAACTTTGTGAAATACTAAACCACATACAGACCTCACTTACAGGAATTAACCCCAAATTTATTGCTTTTGAATGCATGTAGTCCCACTGGATTTGCATTAGAATGTCCCTGCACTAGGCCAAGTGAGTCTGTACAGGAAAGCCTCAATTTTCATTATGCTACCCAGTCCCAGTGTTTTAATTTTCACTGGAGTACAAAATCCCAAATCATCAGCATAAAGAACGAAATGCCAGCACAGCACAGCTTAGATCATGCAACAAAGGGAATTCACGATCAACATCTGAGGCAGAACTGCTTCCTACTGGTGGTGCATCACATTTGGCAATGTTATGGGCTTTTTTCTTGGTTTTTTTTTAAAGGTAAGAGGATTTGTTACTCTGAAGCTATCTGAAAATGCAGGAGAAAAATGAAATTGTCTATTGCTTTCTCTTTAAGACAGTTTTACTTCAGTGATTTAGCCTGTAAATGTCTATAGAAATGAAAAAAAAACCAATGTGACTGTATCACAAAGAACTAATGTGTTCATTTTTACTCTTAATTTAGCTGCCTTGCAAGATATTGGCCATTCTCCTTCATTTTTTCTTCCTGAGTGCATTTGCATGGATGCTGGTGGAAGGATTTCATCTTTACAGCATGGTGATCAAAGTATTTGGGTCAGAAGAAAGCAAGCACTTATATTATTATGGAATTGGATGGGGTAAGCATTTAGCAGCTGCTTACTTTAAGTCTCCTCACTATAGGACAAGATTAAGTTCAGAAGCACATTTGAAATTGTCATCTTATGATCACAGTTTGCCTTACTGGGAGTAGGTCTGTTGGATGAGAAAATGCTTATTTTTTCTGACTGCAGTCAGTCTTAAAAACGTGTAGTTCTTGAGCCTAATCCACTGCCACAACCTCTCCAGGCCAGATCAGACCCTTAATTACCAAATCAATGGCAGGACTATGGGAGTGAAGTCTCACCACACTGCTGTGTTCTTTTTTGTTCTAACTCACACCAGTGTCTTACTCTATCTGTATTCTGCACATTCCTGCATGAAAAATGGGCACAGCAGCACAGAAATATCACAAGACTTCATTGGTTGGTGCTTTCTGCCTTGAAATCTTTAGATTAGAAGTGTGCCCAGAACTCCAATATTATTATTAGGAATGCAGAAGTGGTTCTGTAACATGGGAGTATCTCAGACAACAATTCAAGGCTTTCTAGATTCTTTTGCTCTGGTGATTCAGCATATCTGGCAAATGTTGTTGTAGCAAAGATTTTTTGTCCCATCATTTGTAGGGTGCTGGTGACAGAGTTTGTGATACTGGATGCTTTCCCATTTCAGACAGTTTCCTTTCCTTTAGAAACTCTCACAGATGAAGACTTTGCTCTGAGCTGTCAAAAGACATGAATTCCATTATTTGCTGTTAGTTGATGTAGTCCATTACTTCTGCCCATACCTGATGTAACACAGCAGAAGAAAATAATAGAAAATGAACTTCCTCAGTATAAATGGGAGAATATACTCATGCCCATCAAGCAAAGTAGATCTTTTCATCATTGGAGGAAAATACACTTTCATTTGTGTCTAATGCTTCATCTTTCTCAATAAATGACATATTTAGCCTTTTAGAATTGGTGTTCTAAAATTCCTTTGAATTTCCTGCTGCAGAGTTTCTACAGCCTGGGAGTTTTTTTGTATTCTTTGGGTTTTTTTCATGTATAGAAGACACAGAAGCTTTCAAAATACAATGCTTCTTAACTACTGAGTATATCCCATATTTATAAATATATATTCATATCAATATATAAATATTTATAAATGTGCTTCTAGCTGCAGTTATTTAAGAGTGAAAATGCTTCTTCCAAAAATGTTATTTCTGCCAGTACTGGAAACCTTTACATAATTTGTGAGGATGATAGTAAATTAAGCAGAAATTGCCTGTCAGAGAATTTTTTAAAACCCTCATGCAGAAAATGTAAAGAATTAAAAAGAAAATTGAAACTTTAAGTGATCATGTCTAATACTCTGTCTGGGACCTGTTTATTAAATTCTGTAAGATATAAAAGCTCAAACTGTCACATTTTATTAAATCATACAGGAATTAACAGGCAATCATTTAATATTTGAAGGGATGCGTTTTACTGTATTGGGAACTGCTGGCAATAAACCCCTTGCCTCCTCTCCAGCTCCTGGCCTGGAATGAAGTGGCACAACAGGACCTGGCAGTGCTGGGGCCAGAGCAGCTCCCATCACCAGGACAGAGCTGCCTCTGAGTATTTGTGTCATTGCTGTGGGTCAGGAGCAGAACTGCCCCATTTGTGTCACTGCTGTGGGTCAGGAGCAGAACTGCCCCGTTTGTGTCATTGCTGTGGGTCAGCAGGAGCAGAACTGCCCCATTTGTGTCATTGCTGTGGGTCAGGAGCAGAACTGCCCCATTTGTGTCACTGCTGTGGGTCAGCAGGAGCAGAACTGCCCCATTTGTGTCATTGCTGTGTTATCCCATGAATGTTTCTCCACCTCCTAGGGCACAGCCCACTGCACCAGTCAAACCCATCTGGAAAGAGTTTCCTCTAGACACAGAAATCTTGCAGGCCTGTGACAGATTTATGTAAAAATCAGCCTTGACTGGGCACCTGAGGCTGTCTGAGTTTGCTCCTCTCTCTTGCTGCCAGGTGTGATGCTCTGGGTAACCAAATGTCACCACTTTTGTCTTCTCCCCGGCTATTTATGCACCCTTGTGAGAAACTGCTCTCCTGTCTAATCTTTTTTCTGAATTCTTGAGCAAAAATGCATTTACTTGGGGGAAAGTGGTTAAAATAAGGCTGATATTGAGTCACATGGTGTCACTGCTTGGGTAGGAGGAGGCAGAAGGTCCATAAGACAAAACCAGGCTTAAAGAGGACTGTGATTCCCAAGGAAATTAGCACTGATTCAGTTTAGCAGTTAAACTAGAAATTTATTAAAAGGTCATTTTTTTTGTCTGATGTCAGTTGATTAAAACATGTTGGATTAAACAGCTGCAGGAGGATGTCAAGTTAGATTTAATTTGAAAATTACTCTGATCTGTTTTATTCATACAAAATTTAGCAGAATTTGCAGGACTTACTGGAAGATGTACTTTTATTCCTAATGTTACCACTGCATCTGCCTTTCTGCAGGCTGCCCGCTGGTGATCTGTGTCATTTCTGCAACATCATCCCTGGACAGCTATGGAGAAAGTGGCAAGTGAGTATGAAAACCCCTCAGTGCAGGGTGAGAGAAATCTGATGTAGAGGAAATTTGTAGATGTGTTAATGGGGCTGTGGTGCTGCAAGATCCTCCTGAGGAGCAGGGGAGGGTCTGCTAAGGGAAGACTTGTGTAGCCATATTGTTAACCATAGAAGCCTCAAGCCTGGTTTTCACAGAGATGATGCACAAAAAGCTCCTGAGATGTTTTTCCTACCTTTCACTGAAGAGCTCATCAGCAAGCTCCCTACCCAGAGTGGACAAATTTGCACTGAGAGTAATCACTGATTAGAGATATTCAATCTTCTGAAGAAAACTGCAGCTACACACCTGAAATCTGGAATGAATAATGTCCAAAACATTGAAAATTAATTTCCTTTCTAATTTAGGAAGAACAAATTGGTGTGAAAGAACACCATAGGATTTAATCCTAAAACAATTTCACATGTGGTAGACTGGTTCATCTCTTCAGGGCTGTAAGAAGGGCCTGTGAGGCTGACTGTGTTTGCCAGCCCCTTCCCCACCACCAGCCAGGACAGGCAGGGAGGGCTCCAGTTTGTCTCTGGCTGCAGTGAGCCAAATTCACTCCAGTGAGACATTTCACAGTGCTCCAGCACTGAAGTGACTGCCTGTGGCTGAGGATACCAGAACAACAAACTGCAGATAAAACACCTCCTCCCTCCCCATCCCTGCACTCCTGTGAGAGTGGGCTGGGGCTGGAGGTGTCACTGACTGTGACAAACCCACATGAGATCCCACCTTGGATCCCCCCCAGTGCAAGGGGAAAAGGAGCTTTTTCCTGATGTGCTGTCATGTCTCTTGCTTTCAAATTTCATCAGTCTTTTTGCACTCTCTTTTAGTTGCTTTATAAGTTGGGGAGGTTTTAAATTAGTAACATTACTAATTAACTGTGTTTCATCTGGAACAACTCTGCTTTTCCCCTGCAGCTGCTGGCTCTCACTGGAGAATGGAGCAATCTGGGCTTTTGTGGCACCAGCCATGTTTGTAATTCTGGTAGGTACAACCACAGCAGCTTGCTGCTCCTTGCTGCATGTCTGGGAAGCCATGCAGCAGGACTGGGCTGCTCAGGTGGGTTTGCTGGGTTCAGGAAGGGCAGGTTGGCTGGGCAGGGCTGCTCAGGTGGGTTTGCTGGGTTCAGGAAGGGCAGGTTGGCTGGGCAGGGCTGCTCAGGTGAGGTTGCTGGGTTCAGGAAGGGCAGGTTGGCTGGGCAGGGCTGCTCAGGTGGGTTCAGGGGCTGCCACAGTCCCTGTGCCAGCTCCAATGAGCTGCACCTTTCCAGGGATGGGTGCAGGGTCACAGCTGCAGGGCTGCCACACCAGCACCCTGCAGCAGTTCATGATGCTCACACGTTAAATTGCACTCAGTTGTAGCTTCACCACGGTGATTACTCAAGGAGTTAGGAGTGTTTGCAGACACCTGTGTGAGATCAGCACCTCTTCAGCACTGTTTCTTTTATTGACCAGGTTTTCTACACTGCTTTCTGCAGGCTATATTGTCAGACTGAAAGCCTGAAGATGTAATAGATTCACTGCTCAGTGAAACCAGGTTGCATTTAAAGCTTTTTGTAAATTTTTAGAGGCATGGACACTAAAAAATAAAAGCACAGGGAAACTTGCCCAGATTTCATCACACAGAAAATCCCCACAAATCCTGCTCACAAGCCAAAAGAAGGAATATATCCCTATATATAACTAGTGTTTACCACTGCATACCTCTGTTACTATTTGGCAAGCAGAAGGTACACCCTGATCTTCTGTGTGTGAGTTTATGTTCAAAGGTTTGTAGATACTGATGACTGCAGAGCAATTAAAATAATATTCTTATGTCCCCTCCTCCCATTGGCACTTGCTTTCTGGCCATTGTTTAGCACCAAAGGAGGAAATGAGATGCAGTCAGTAACACCAAACCTTTCCAGGCTACCAAAACACACCAGGCAGTGAAATGCTCACTCACCTGAGCAAGCACAGCCTCCAACAATTTGCATGCACAGCTGCTTGGCAGAGAAAGTGAGAGTTTAGCTGTCTGGCTCTAACTTATGATAGATAACATTTGTGCAGCTCAAATTATGTTCTTGTAGGGATACAAATACTGTCAGAAAGAGTGAGATCACAAGGTTGATCCACGTAGAGCAATTTGTTAAATAGTCCAAACCCAGCTCTGCCCAAAATAGCAGCAAGTGAGCTGACAAATTACCTCTCTGGGCATTGGATATTCCAGCTGAAAAATGTGCTAGTGCCCATAGGGAAATAACAGGGCTAAACACTATGTGCATGTGTGCCTGTGTTCTTTCAATAACAAATTAGCCACCAGTTCCATAAACTAGCATTTAAATCTGAAAATACTTCTCAAAAAGCAGGTTTTGACTAGTTCGATCCACGGTGTCTCTGCCAAGAAAAAGGATTATGCTGTGAGGAAAACAGAGGAATTGGGTCTTTCAACTCCCACTCCCCAGAGATAAGGCAGGCACAGTCCACTTTTATCCTGCCCCAGCCCCACAGGCAATCCAGACATCATGGAGCCTAAACCAGAATGATGTGGAGGGAGTGTGACTGGGGAAAAACAGTCACACATACTTTTCTAGGCAGTAATTCACAGAACCTCCCGGCCCTATAGAGATTCCCATACCAAATATGCTCTTTCCTTGGGGTTTGAGTCAAGGACTATGATGAAGAAAAGAGTTTCTTCTATATGTAGATCTTTTGGCTTCTACCTACATCTTAAGGTTTTAAGATCGCTCTCCCCTACACTCCAAACCACAGCACACAAGCCTCTATATCATCCCTTTAAGCAGCTTCACAAAAAATCCTTGCAATTAATTTGCAATCCAAACTAAGCTCCAAGCTGCCCTGGGATGTGTCTTTGGTGGAAAAAGCCTGACTAGACAAAGCACCTGAATTTTTGACACAAGACGTTAAAACTTCTGGCAGAAGGCTTTGTTTGTTATCAGCCATCTGCTGCCTTGGTGTGTTTCCATAGATTGGGCAGAATTCAGGGAATTCTGTGGAAAGCATCTGTGTGCAGGGAGCAGAGGCAGCGCTGCAGAGAGGGAATGAGGAGATTTTGGGCTGCAGTGGCAAGGCCTCTCCACTGCTTTCCCTGTAAATTGTTGTTTTCCTGGTGGTCCAGTCCAAGTGAGAGTTTGCAAGGCTCTAAGTATGGCACAGAAATGGTTTCCTCAAAAAGGCTCATTACCACCTTAAAGCATTTATAGAAGATATTTACAAAATATGATTTGGTAGGCATAGAGGAAATTATCCCAAGACCACTGAATTTCATCTCTCATCTCTGTAAAGCTGATTGAACAACAAGTGCACTTGTTATTGAGGAGCTGGAACTGCCAGGATATCCTTTGGATAAACTCAAGAGCCATGGCAAAAACAAACTATTACACATATGCTCTGGTTCTACTGCAGGTGATGATCAGCCTTTAGAAACCTAAAATTAAAAAAGAGGCCAGAAGATTTGAAAAAAAAAACCCAACACCCAAGGAAATAATTATAATCACATTTAAACATCTTTAATTCACCCTCTCATGCTCAGACTTAGAATATTTATGTCAGAGCAGAGGATGATTATTGAGTTTTAACTGAGGAGCAGCACTTCTTTGAAGTCTTCTCTTTCTTTGTGTTCTGTAGTTCAAGATAGTTTTGTTCTACCCTTGCTCTTGATGCTTTGTTGTTGATGTGCAACTTTGGACAGGAAGGGGGAAATATGTCTTTCACCTTCTGATTGTCTGCCTTTTTTTCTCTTTAAACCCAAGGTCTTTGCACAGCAAGACAGTCTTTGCCACATTTCCTTTAAGATTTCCCTCTTCCTTCACCTGTGACTCCAACACAAACTTTCTTTTGTTGAACATTTTCAGTGCTAATCTTTTCAAGATTTCCTACTTTTCTGTTGGGAATTCTTTTCATTTTATTGATGTTTCTGCTGGACCTGACATCAAAAAGAGTGGAACTTTTGAAGAGAAGAGATCAGATTTAACATATTTTTCTCATTGCTCCTTTTAAGTAGTCTTGTACCAGAATTGTAAGCAGGCTTTGGTAAGAAGCAGGACCTGTACACCCTGAGATGTGGCAGGACAGGTCACAAACACAAACCCAAAGGGAATGCAGCCACCTGCAAGGGTCCTGCAGGAGCTTTCTCTAATTGCTCAGCTGGCAGGGTATTTATTTACAGCCAGGGCATTTATTTGTGTACCAGGGATCCCGAGAACCTGGGCTGTGAGGCAATGCACCAACCCAGCTTTTCCTAAAGAGGCAAGGCTGCTCCTGAAGGAAAGAGAAAAGCAAGAGCTTCCCACTGTGGGGGTGGAAATCATTGACATGGGGCAAACCACAGCAGTCCAGCCTTGGAAACCTCTTTTGCCAAACAAAGACAGCACAGAGAGCTGCTGGTTCCTGTTGTGTTTGTACAAAAGCCTCCCAGGGCAGCCTGCACCTCGGGCTCAGTCACAGCTTGCTTTCCTGACCGAGTCTTTTTCCTTCTTCTCCTCCAGGTCAATATTGGCATTCTCATTGCTGTCACAAGAGTCATCTCCAGAATCAGTGCAGACAACTACAAGGTCCACGGAGATGCTAATGCCTTCAAGTAAGTTCTCATTGAAATTATAACAGCAATCTCACACAAGCAGCTATACCGTGGGCTTCTCCCAGGACACTAACATCATTCCTCTTCAGTAAAAAGCAAATGCTGTTAAAGCTATCCTCCACTTCAGTGCAACCAGCTGACTTTAAAAGTCCTATTTTATTAAAGCTGAATGCTGCACAGGGTGAAACCTGTGCTTCAGCTGGAGCTGAAGTGTTTCCCTGCCTGTTACAGTCTCCAGCACTTGCTGATTCATTATTTTTCCTTTCATTAATGGAGACTTTCCTCTTCCTGCTACAGTCAAAAGCTGGATTTCACAGAGCTTCATGAATCTGTATGGGGTTATTAAAACTCTTCTGCTCCTTCTGAGGATAGGCCTTGTTTCTAGCCCCAGTTAAGTAAAATATTTAAGCATATGCTTATCTTTTAGACTCTCTTAACACTGCAAAGCACACAGACTTACACTGGATTTAAATGTGTGCTTAAATTCAGCAGATCTTTATATCATAGTGCCTTGAGCCTCTTGGGGTGGTGGCCTCTGAGAGTTAATCATCTTTAAAATAGCACCAGCAAGTCTGGAGGGGAAAAAGTAAGGCAGGCACAAAGCTACCTCTGAATATACAAGGACAAATTCTGATTTCTGAAATATACATAGAGATTACATGAGTGTAGCTAAGAAGATAATTTAATATATCAAGGCTAAATTAAGATGTTGAATATTCCATTTTGTTTCTCCTGAAGATGCTTTAGTCCAAATAGAGAAATGACACTGTACATAAATAAAAGAATACAGAACTTAGATAGAAGAGAAATGTGATGATGGCTTATATTTAATGTTTCTGAGGCACAGGTTATTGTATGATAAAGATTTGGTGCCACTGTTCTGAAATGGTATCATAAAGAATAATTTTTATGCTTGGATTACTTATGTAATTTTGAAAATGTCATTAAGTTTTAAATATTGATGACAGTTACCTAATTGAAGTTAGTTTAGTTACTGTACAGTTATCCAACAGAAAAACAGTAAATAAGTCTACACAAAAATCTATAAGATAATTACACTGTAGTGAAATGAGAAGCCTGGGAATTAAAATGGCTATTTCAGGTTTAGCTGAGTTCCCATGACCTTCAGAAATACAAAGGAAATATAGAAACTTAGGAAGCAAATAACTGTTTATTGTCAATGCCAATTTTTATGCACTATTAGAAGTATGAAGACAAAGACAGTTCCATAAGTACAAGAGAAGCTACAGAGATTGCTCCATGTACTTGGATATTTTACTTAGGGCGAGGAATTGATTCAATACACACTGTACCCTGCACATTAACACTTTTTTTTAACTGTCTGTGTGCACATAAGTAAATAGATTTATGAATGATTGGTCTAGGAATAAGAAATAATGCCTTTAATGAGGAGTATATGTTCTTAGCCCAAATATTATCAGCTGTAAATTTGGAATGGTGTAGCTGTACTGAAAATGAGACTTCTCCAGATACCCTGGCTAAGAGGCACCAAGTCATTTTCACATTACAGTTTCAGGATTTGACCTAAAAAAAGTTACAGGGAAAAAAGTGATTATTAGAGGGCTGATACATCTGAGAACTCAAACCATTAAGTTAGTAACTGGAAATATGCTGTGACAGAACAGCTTTCCTCACAGAACTCAATTAAGTCAACAAAATACAATAGAAGGTAAACAGAACATAGAGAATAGTTCTGTAGGTATCACTACAGCAATGAGTCCTCAAAGGAAGTTTGAAATGAGAAGAGCATAAATACATGTTCAAATCAGATCTCAGGAAGTGTTTATACCCTGATTTAACATAGCAGTGAGGCATGATGAATTAGAGTTTTATGTACAGAGGATGTAATTGAGAAAGTAACTGGTCTATTGGAAAAAAAGATAATTATAAAGCCTTTGTAGCACTGGATTTATAACTAGTCTAGTATGAAACCCATCTGTGTATTTTCCAAAAAATAGGAGAACAAAGCAAAGCAGGGCTCTGCTCTGACAGGTGCAGGGGAAGTGTTTTCCACAGTGCAAAACCCCCACGGCTCCAGCCTCACGGCTCCTGGGAGCTGATTGCAGGTTGTTAGCCCAGGAGGGTGGATAAGCACAGCAAAACCAATCAGTGACAAACACAGAGAAACCAGCAAAGCAGAAAGGCTCTGTAGTTTCTGGGAGGAAGGACTGAAAGGTAGTTTCTGGGAGGAAGGACTGAAAGGTAGTTTTTGAATCAACAAGTCCAGCTGGCTTGTCCAAAGGTGACAGAATGCTTTGTGTTCTGTGAGCCTCAAATAAAGGGGCTGCCAGGCACCTGTGAGTACTGCAGCATTGATATTTGCTGGGGGCAAAACTGGGCTGTGTTAGGAGGAATTTATCAAGCCCTTCTCATGATCCCAGAGCTGGATTAAAGAGGTACAGCATGGTTTGGGGAGGCAGGGAAGCTTGGGCACTGTGTTGTGGTTGTTTGCAGCCGCCAAGGGGACACCAGGAGAAGAGGCTCCTTTAGAGCTCTGCCTGTGTTTTGAGAAAGCCAAAGGCAGAAAATGAGAGCTGCAGAGCAAGGAGCTGTGGAGGGGAGCCTGCTCAGCCCAGTAAACTTGAGGCAGATAAAAAAAAGGGATGTTGGAGCTGTCTTTTCAAACTGGGATGAAATGTAAGCAGAGACAGCGAGCTCTGTCTGCAGCAGCTGAGCACCAGCAGCCTTCACCAGCAGGGTCAGACACTGGCAGGGCAATGAGGGGCCTGGCAGCAAGGTGGCTGTGGCAGGAGCTCAAGGAGCTGCCCGTGCCACCTCTCTCCTTGGTGGCTTGGGCCAGCACTCACATCAGCCTACAAGCCCCTGGCTGCATGGCCTCACACTTGGGGATCTGGCAAGTTCTAACCCAAACAGCTGCTGCAGTCCAAAAATCCCAGCCTAGAGGTTTCACAGGACAGGCTCCTCCTCTGGCTTGCCTCTGACCAGGTTCTTCTGCCAGAGGAAAAGTTTAAGCACTCTGACAGGGACTGAATTCCATTGATGCTGGCAGTCTGGAGGGGAGAGGACCTGCCCTGGCTCTGTTTCCCCTCAACTCCTGGGCTCAGTAAAGCTGACTCCACGTCCACTGGGCTCCTGGTCCATGCAGAGTTGGCTCCTGCTGCAGCTGATGGCTGTTAAATGCCCATCTCATGTGCCCTAAAAGCTCTGATTCCTCCCCGGGGGCAGAGGGAAGCCCAGGCTGACTGGCTGTACTCACACCCCACCTCTGCACACCTTGGGCCAGGTGTGGTGGCTCAGCCCAACAGTGAGCAGAGATGACCTCAGGAAATCCTGAGAACAAAGATGCATTTTGGGTCATGATGGCATCACTTAGAAAGGATGTTTATTGCTAGAGAAGTGCTAGTGCTGGAGCATGTTTAGTTTCTGAAAAATTACTTGGCAATGCAAATGGATATTACCAACAAGGCTTGTTTCTCTTGGCAACAAACAGCAATAAACTGATGTAATTATTTAGAGTAATTGTTCCTGATTTTCCATACGGCAACAGGTCCTCTCAAATGCTGACTGAAACGTGACTGCAGAACATGCACCAGGGTGAGCCAGTGCTCTGCTTGGAAGGCAGCATTCAAACCTCAGGTTTAAAAACCAAAACAGATAAGAAAGTTGTGAACAAAGTTCCTTTTAGTGTCATAAAATTAATTTTTCATCTTCCCCATTCACATTTGCCCCAGAACAAAGTGCAATTATTGGGTTATTGATCTCTTTAGGATCAGATGTTGCTTGTCATAGAGGAGACACCAGAGAACTTACTGCTGAACATCTTCTGCTTTCTCTGCCACTGGTCTGCTCGTTTGTTTGTTTAAAGTAAATTAAAATAGTGCCCCTAAAATGAATTTAACAAGCAATATAAAAGACTGTGATACATGAACTGCAAAATACCCAGTAATTTAAGGCAAAATTAATACCATTAAACAGTTTATCATCACTACTTAAAGCACAATAGACTCCTGTGACAGTCTGAATAGTAAATATTTGGTCACTGTAGTAATTTTCCTCTATGTGTGTGAAAATAACTACATTTTTAGTGCCTGAAACTTTAATTCTGCAAGAGCAGTTTACTGGAAAGAGCTGAGCAAAGAATTATTATCATCTCCTGTTCATTACTCGAATTTACTTAAGAACATGCTTTTTGTATTGTTTTTGAAGCATACTGAACACATGTATAGAATATGACCTTTTCCTTTAGTTGTGATTGATTATTCTTAAGCCTTTTAGCAGAGGATTAGCTATTGACTCTCAGCAAAATAATTTTTAGCAATAATTCAGTTGTGACTTAATAAGAATATCTTGCATCCAGGGAACATATTTTGTGCCAAGAAGCTAATTTAAATGTTTTAGTTTATAGAATGCTGAATCTAATACCTTGAAACATTTAAGTGCATGCACACAGCATTTGTTTGAATTATCCATTCTGTTTTTAGGGACATAACTAATCATATGTTTGAGTTTAAGCATATGAGTAGCCTCTCTAAGCTTAATGCAATTAAAGCAGATTAGTTTAATGGAATTGCTCATGTGCTTGAAAAGGCACATGATTACATTTCTGAGTTATGAACCATTTGCATAGTTTTTCTCACTTATTTTTGCTGCATCTAAAGACTTAACTCTCCTCAGCACATTCATTGATGTTCAAGGGCCTAAATAAGTTTTTTTTGGTTACTGCCGTACCCTTTCAAAGTCTCGTTGCTTTTTGTGTGGAAAGTCTCACAGTGAGAAAGGATCCCCAATGTGACAGTTTTAGAACTGTGCACATTTCTTTCCCCATGGGACAACTCTTGCCTGATTACATTTAGCACAGGTAAGAATTTGCCTACCTGAGTTCCCTGGACTACAAGGGTTCAAGTATAATACAAAGAATTCTCAGAGATCTGTTTGGCACTGAGAGATATTAATTGAAGCAGAGGAAGGAATGCCCAGCTGGTCTCTGTCTGAAGGAATAGTGGTTTTAGTTCAGAAGCAAACACAGTACATTTAACCAACTCCCTGTGATTTCCCAGCCAGTTCACTTCTGCATTCTCTTATCCAGAAGAGACAGTTTCATTAACTTCTCTTGAATAGACTGCCAAGTCAAACTCTTATTAAATACATTCTCACTGCTTACTCTGAAATGCTCCAATGAGTTGGAAAAATCTTTCTTATAAACTGTACACTTCAGCACTCAGTGAACTGAGAGTGATAGCTATCATAATCATCCATGGAGAAAGCAATTACAGCAAAATTAGAAATATTTCTTAGCTTTTTACCCTATTCTTTCTTTCATTTTATTATTTTCTTTGTCCCTCAAACTCAGTAAAATAGTAAAACAGTTCTCCATTGGGAAAATATGTTCTCTGTTTAGTTAATGACTGAGAATTGGAAAAACTAGCAGTAGCTGTAGTGAATGGGAGCAAAACAGGCCTTCAGGAAAATCTCAGCACAGCCAGTAAGTCATGTCAGCTTCTGTGTTAGTCCCATCTGCATTTTTTAATATTTCACAAACCCCTGTACATGAAACTGAAAATGGAGTCTGTAGCTTTAGTGCAAATCCACTCCTTACTTTGGTTATTTGGGAGATGTACAGAGAGCATTTCCCCTCGGCAGCTGCAGATCCGGGAGGGCTGTGCTGCAGCAGCTCCCAAACTGCAGCAGCAGCTCCTGTGCTGCAGCAGCAGCTCCCGTGCAGCAGCAGCAGCTCCCATGCAGCAGCAGCTCCCGTGCAGCAGCAGGAATTGGCCGTTCCCAAGCACTTGGCAAAGCCATCCATCACTGCCTGCAGTGCCCAGGCTGCTGTGGCAAATTGCTCCTGCATTTAATCACTGATCCATTCCCTGCCACGGCTCTGCCTTGGAATTTCACTTTGTTTGTAAACACTGCCCAGCCTGTCAGCCCAGTCACCTCCTGCCCAGGGTACAAATCCTGGAGTCAGTGCTGATAACTTCGGTGCTGGAGCATCAGCTGTTATTCTGCGAGCTCCTGTGTATTTATTGCATTTGTTCTTGTGATTCCACTCCTGTTTTGTGTCATTTGGTGTCCAAAAGTCCTCGTTCTAAGGATTACTCCCAGCTGTTCATTCTCACAGAATGTACTTGTCAATCACAGCGTTGCTTGAAGCTCTCACAGGAGCTCTCCTGCCCAAGCGATACCATCACCTCCTCCATAACCAAATTCCACCTCTTTGTGATGCCATTAGAGAATTTCTCTTTTCTTTCTTTTTTTTTTTTTAAACTCCTTCTACAATGAAGGTGAGGACCACATTATAATCTGTAAACACTTCTGAAAGTCTACAGGGATTCAAAATCCATAGCACTAGAAAATTCTTTCTGTGTCTTTCTGGCTGGCAGATGTGTGCAGTGCAGCCCTCAGAGACAGAGGGCACCTGCTTTTGTGTGCTCTAATGAAAAGGGAAAGAGTTTTTTCCATTTGCTGAAGGAGAGCCATCCGTTAGACAGAGCAGTGTGACAGGCCAAATCTGCTTTCTGCAGTTCCTTCTCTTCACAATTTCTTACTGTGTGTAAGGAAACGTGTTCATTGAACATGGCTTCAAACAGCATGAGTGATGCACCTCCTAGAAACTGTCGGAAGGAGGAGAGTTGACTGGCAACAAAGGAAATAATTAAAATGAAAGTATTAAGCACTGACAACTAGTGAGCTGAAGTGCTACTGCCAATGGTAATGTCTTCAACCTAATTAAATTTTTGGCTCATTGAATATGACAAATACAAATGCAGTTTGGGTGTCTCCTTATTAGACTCAGGGTTTTAGACTAGAAATAACATGGGTTTGAACGTTGCCAATGAGGGTATTAATGAGGAAGTGCTAATCTTTTAGAGACCATAATGACAGTAATGGGAATGCTTTCTTTGCTGCAGATACTGAGAGTCACAGCTCTGCAGAAAGGCTCCAGGCCATGTTGTGATTGTTCAGGCACATTTCAGGCACATCTTAGGAAGAGTATTAAAAGATTAAAAGCATGTAAAGCATAGCTGCAGAGAGCAGGCTGCTCTGCAAAAGAGAGAAAGAGGGACAAATAGTAACATGCTTAAAGTGATGAAGAAAAATCAAAGATCTTTAGGCTTCCTGTAGTGGGAGGGGAGTTGCAAAGCAATGGCTCTGATTACCTAGAGAGCTGCTGCCTTTGTATAGCTTGCACCAGTGGTTGTACCCCTGCCTGCCAGGGCTAATTCTGCTGCCAGGAATGACATCCAGCCCTGTCTGAGCTGGGTCAGATGACATTGTGAGCCCTTTTACAGCTTATTTTTTTCTTGGTTGTCTCCTTCTGAGCCAGAGCTGTCCTTCATGGGAATAGTGTTCTGTCTGTCATTGCTCCTTAAGCAGGATTTACTGCTCCAGGGCCTGTTGATACTAGCTCCAAAGGAACAAGCATCTCTGATACTTGTGCCTATTTCATTCTGTGTTAGGAAGAGCAGCAAGCAAAACATATGGGTACAAAATATACAAGGAAAGCCTCATTGTTAAGAGGTGTTGGTTTTTCTGAGTATAAAGAGAAAATTTTTATTAGAGATGCTTAGTCATGATTGTTTTTACATCTGAATGTCAGGATGGAACAAGGCTTATTAAAACCTGGTTATTAAATCCCTGATGAAACCTTGCTTGAGCACAACAGAATCAGTGATGGAGCAAATGAGAGAAGGGGCTGTAGCCAGCCAGCCCCCAGCTGTTTATCACCTTGTCTGGGTGGGAATGCCTGCAAACTCGTGTTGTGCTCATGGAACTACAGCAGGATCAAGTGCTTGACTCGGGCCTAGGAGCCCCTGGCAGACTCCAGGGACAGCTGCTGCAGGTGTAATCTGTCCTCTGCAGGACCTGGGGGATCTGATGGGATCTCCTCAAGACAAACCAGGATTTGCACAGCATTTAAGGAGAACAAGACTCTGCTGGCCCTGAGGTTGGATCACTCCTGATGAATCCACACAAGGTGCCAGGCAGAGAGGAGTCAGGTCAAGGGTGTTGTTAACAGTCTGGTGTGGGGACATCTGAGAGCAATGCATGGTGGTGTCACTCCACTGTCCCCTCCCTGCTGCCAGAGTTCTCTAGGGCAAAGCTTGTCACCTTTACTTCTAGAATTAGAAACAGAAAACGTCAGGTTTTGAAAATCTGCAGCTTTGAAATTCACATTAATGTCCTAGCTGGATTTAGTTTTCCAGCTTTCTTTTAATATCAGATTTTAAGCCATGAAAGTGTGGGTGGGAGGACAGGGCTGTGAGTCACAGCTTGGTGCCTGGTTCCAGAGTAACAATTAGACACTGCTCATTCATCACAAAATGGGACAATTCCCTGTGAACACCAATAACCTCAAGAGTTTGCTTGAACTGATTCATTTACACCCTTGGCTCCAATTTATAATCCCGGAACTCTATGTCAGCTTTATGCAGAATAATAAGAGAAAATATTATAGTTGTGGCATTGCAGAATATAAATGTTATTTATATTGTGCAGAGCTTTGGGCAACTTGTAAATCACTGCCCAGTCTGACACAGCTCTTAGCTAAGTGGGATTTACATGTTTTCCAAATAAAGAACTCTGAAAAGAAAATTAAATAAATGGAAAATACAGGTAATTACAATAAAGAAAAAATACTATCTTAGTATCAAAAATACTTTTAAATTTCAGGTGCTCTCTTCAGACACGTGGTAAAGGCTGGGGGTTGTGGCTGGGCTCTGGCAATCCTTGCAGTCCTGTTTCTTTTCCCCTGGTGTGTACATTTGAGACAGGTGACCAGGCAAGGATACAGCTATTTATTTGCCACTGCTGCAGTTAAAGCTCGTATGAACCATTACACCTTAGACAGAAAATGACTTCTCTCCCTCAGTTTGTCTGCCTGACCTTGATCCTTTGCTGTTCACTGCTGCTGCTGCCTTGGAAACGGGAGAATGATTGTTCTGGTGGCATCGTTGCATAATTAAAGGTCACTGAGACCGCTTGGGTCAAGAGATCATTTTCAGAATTCAGCTCCTCAGGGGGTGAATGTTATTTTGCAAAAATTTTCTTCATGATTTGATGTGATCATTACTTTGTCATCCTAAATTAAAATATGGGTCCCACTGACTTCAGGTTAAAAGCCAGAAACACTTGCCAACCCCAGATTCCCAGAGAAGGCTGCTTTTTCTGGGTGTTCCAGCGCTACAGAACTACCAAGCTGTGCAGTTTGGTGCCACTTGTCAGCCAGGGAGTGGTAAATGGCTGTGTAATTGCCACAGACAGCTCTGAAATGTGTGTGGAACACAATCACTTTTACTGGTAAAAGCCTTTGGTGGTGGAGTTCTGAGTCTCTTCAGGGAGTGAGTAGCTCCAAAGCTTTTCTTCCTCTTGGAAACGTGACGTTTCTACAAGGCCAGTTTGAGAAAGGAGGAATTGGAGCCTGGGCCATTATTGACAGGCCATGTTTTCTAGATTATCAATAATTTTTGATGCATGCCTCCAGTCTTTCCAAAGACCTGCACTTTTCTTGAAAACTCAAACCCCAGTGTGATACGTGGAGCACAGAGTAGGGGCTACTTCATGTTGATAGCACAGGGTGTGCCTGGTTTGCCATCCCAGAACAGGGAAAACAAAAAACCACGATGGGTTTTCATCGCTGACTGCAGCTTTATAAATCTTAAAAACAGGTCTGTAAACTCTGTTTCAATAATAGCTATAATAATTTAAATGAAGCTAGCTCTATGCAATCCTGTGTTTGGACAAGTCCTGAAACTTTTAGGGACAAAAGGTCCCATCCACATCACCCTCCTGGTCTGGCAAGGCCAAATAGATGCTCACTGCCACCGTCTCTCCTTTGCTTTGCCATGGCCCAAAGGTTTTTGAAAGCTCTGTCTGGTTTCTCTCTCTTTGAGCAGGTCTGTGTTTTTGATGCACCCTTTCTCCTTTCTGAGCAAGCTGTGCCCTTTCACATCAGTACTCCAGGCATGTGGAGTGCTTGCTGCTGGGGAAGGAAAGGGGAGCGCTGTGAGGTCCTTCCACAACTGCTGGAATGTGAAAATCCCTCTTTATTAGCACTGGGTCTGTCATCTCAGTTTACTGCCAGGAAAACAGAGATTTTCACCACATGATATAATAGCTATAAAAAAGATTGAGATGGCTGTAAGTAGTGCAATAAAACTAATTTTCAGAATATTGTTTCAAGATGACTTGCAGAGATTTAGCCAATTAAAAGCAGTAAGAGTTGGGCTGATGCAGGTTCATGCCTCACAATGACAATTTTCCTCAGGACAGTGTACAGAATGCTGTCATGAGATGGGAGAACTCCTGCGCTGGGAGCTTGGAAAAAGGATGAAACAATGAAGATATAATCAGATATAATCTGGTGTAAATGTCAAAACAAAAAAGTAGATCACATTTAGGCTGCTCCACCCACAGGCAGCATCTGACCCTTTGAGACATTTGCATTTCTTTGTCCTTGGAGACAGGTGAGGAGATTTTTGGGAATAATCTGTCACAGCCAGCGCCTTCCTTGGGCTGAGCCCAGCAGAGTTGGGCACCAGTTCTGTGCTAGGAGAGGAGTCTGGAGAACCAGGCTGGTTTCAGACATGCAGAGTGCCCAGAGCAGCCAAGATTGGATTATCCTAGAACTGACTTTACAATCATATTTGTCAATTATTTGCTATCTTTGACCTAGAGACAGAACTAATACCATAACCTGGTCAGCCCAGGGCTTGCTCATGCCAGAGTGGATATCTGTGAAACCAAATCCTCCTCCATAGTTTTTGTTGCTCTTTTGTCCTGCCTTTGGAGACAAACTGGCCCCTAAAAACAGCATGATATGGCAAAATGACCCCAAAACCAAAAAACCCTTATCCATTAGAAAACTGCACTTTATTTTCTTTTCAAAAATTCAAATGAATCCCTCCAGGCTTTCTGGTCAATTTGCTCTTGTGAGACTATTAAAGAAAACCTGTAATGGAAGTGGGTGATATTTTCCTGTCTCCTTTTTCCCCCCTCTTAGCTCTAGAAAGTAACTCAAGAATACCTAGAGAAGAACCAAACACTGTGGGAAATAGGCAAGTGATCATTTGTATTCAAGAAAGGAATAAATCTTCACTATTGTAAGGATCACGGCCAATTCTTTTCCTTTTAAACTGCTTTTATTTTCCACATGATTTTCTAAGAATTTAATTATTTTGGCTTCTGGCCATGGTCATCAACAAGCACTCCTGGGAAATTTGTTCTGTCATCTATTTCTGGAGTCTCATCCATTTTCAGCAGCCACATTTTTTGGATTTCCAAAGAGCGTAACCTGTGACTGAAACAAAGACCTGCCCAGCCTGTCTACCTGGTAGATAAAGAAATGCAGCACTGCCTGTGGATTTGTCCTGCAGGATTGTGTCTCTGCTCAGCCGTGATTGTTCTCAGCAGATCTGAAGTGCCTGCCTGGCTGGGGATATTTGTCCTGCATGCTCCTTTGGCAGTTGCTATGGAGAAGAGAAAACATGTTCCATTCCACTGGGGCTCCTCCTGAGGTTGAAGTGATGCTCCAGGAGAAGCAGAGCGAGAAAGGGAGCACAGAGACTCACAGAGTTTTGAGGATTAAAGCACAAATATGCAGCAGGGTCACAGGCAGCAGTGGTGATTTCCCTGAGCCCAGAGAAGCTTCTGGGTGTCCTTTGGGAAGGAGCAGAGGCAGAGTGGCTGTGCTGTGGCTCCAAGTGCTGCTCTCCTCATCCACACCACTCATCAACACCCCTCAACTGGTCATGGAACGCTTTTCTGCTGCGAGAATAAGCTCTCGTTTTCTTTGATGACTTAATGGCAAAGTTCAGTCGAAAATTCTCTCTTACCTTGGGCTTGGGGGTTGAGAAGCAGAGAATGCTGTCTCAAGAGCAATGCAAGGAGAGAATTAGTACCAAAAAATGTTGGAGAAAGAAACCGTAAAAGAAAAATGGTAAAATCCTGCTACAAGTTCAGTTTCCCTGGGGAAATCACAAACTCCTAAAATTCAGCTTGCAAGGGCATTATGTTTTAATTCTTCATATTTGTTTTTAATAACTTGCACTAAAGACAAGGAGAAGGACATGTTTTGGTTTGGTACTTAATTTTTGGGAAGTATTTGTTTTTTCTTTTGTGTTTTTAGAATCTGGAAGCAATGAAGGTGACAAGGGACTTGATCTGTGGAAAGCCTCAGCAAGACAGGGATTCCTAAATCCCTGGTTAGGTGCTTAAGCCAGAAGTCAGTGCTGCAGCCCCTGGAATTGCCTTCTCAGTATTAAAATTCCTAAGGTAGCTCCATTTCTGGTTGTGGCCTTAATTTTGTCTGGCTTGATGGGGATTTGAAGTGAGACGAGCTGCAGTCCCTGCTCTACTGAATATTTAATATAAATTCAGAAATATTAATAAAGCAAGGATTAGGTAGGACTCTCCTCTCTCAGAGAGTGCCTTGTGACTAATCTGTGGAGTTCACCTTCTCTCTCTGAGCCAGAGAATATTTAATTATTCAATATGAGTGGGACAGGTTCAACATGGAAGAATGAGCATCAAGCAGGGAGTCAAAATGATTTTCTGCAAAAATGGAAGGTGCAGCCCTTAGGCAAAAGAGTGACTTGAGCCCAGGCCTGGGCTTCTGTATTCTGGGCAAATGCTGTGTTTCCTGAAGGCAGTTTGAGATTTTTGGGAAGGTGTGTGAGAGGTGAGGCTGCTTTGGCAACATCTGCCTTCTTGTGAGGGTCTGTGGTGAGAGGGCAGACTGCTGAACACTGAGGGAGGCAGATAAGGAACAATTCCACTTCCCTTTCTACACATGTGATCAAAATTAATCTGAATTTAGTTGCTGTTGCAGCCTAGGATTTTTTTCCTGTAGCTACAATGCTTTCGTTTAGCAGCCTCTTCCTGGATTATAAATGATGCCCACAAGAAAGCAATGATCTGAAGTGACTGTAAATGGTTCTTAGTCAGATTCACACCATTATTTTGAAAGCGCAAATAACATTTGGGAAATGGGAAATGGTCTCTGCAGTTATTAGTTTTGTCTTTTTTTTTTTTAAATTTGCTATAGTTCTGCCTAGAAATCACCCAAGATTAGGTAAGCAGCTGTGTATGTGCTGATTAAAATGCATTCCTTGTGCCATCAGCCTGATTGTGCAGTAAGGACAAAGTGGAAGAGGGTCCAGGTGTATTTGCAGGAATTCATGAGCTGCTGCGTGGGGTCAGGAGCAGAAATAAAATCCATGTACGTCCTTTTAGGATGAAAGTTCCACCCACCAGATCAAGACTTCTAGCAGAGTCCAGAGGTTCATTTTATTTAGTGAAACACCCACACACCTGCCCTGATGTCACTTGGTGCAGTAAATTGCATGCTGAGGTGGAAGAGGCCTGAGGGATCTGGCTCTGAGGCTGAGCAGCTCAAACACCCCCGTGTTCCTCTAACAAAAGAGGAGTTTTGTTCTTGAGGAGTGCAAGGGAGCTCATTCCTCTATATCCCAAATGGGCTCAGTGGCTCTTCATCAGCCCTGAAGACTTCTCTGTGTTTTTTCTGCCATTTGCTGCCTAGTCCCATGAAATATATGGGCTGTCACCATTATTCTTCCACTTGTCCTTTTGATGTTGGTGGCAACTCAGCACCTGCAGCTCCTGGTTTTGCTCCTTGGAGTAAGGAATGAGCTGTGGGTGCCGCAGCACAGAGCTCCTGGTGCTGTGCCCAGGGCTCAGCAGGGATGGCAGCCAGGAGGAGCCCAGGGCTGTGGGTTCAGCTTGAGTGAAAATCATTCACAGCCAGAATTGCTGCATGTGGTTTCCCAGCACCTCTGCAACTTCCAGCTTAGGGGTGAGAAAATGTTACTCGTAACAAATAGGAAACTAAAATGAAATTGATTTTTTTCAGCTGCAAGTCTGAAATATTAGTCACGGGTTTGGGGATTTAATTATTTTTACATAAAACACAAAGGGACACAACACTGCTAGAAGTGACTAGAGAGGAGCTCAAGAGACAAGAGGGAAATTTAAGTTAAAAGACCTATCTGTCAAACTGTCTTGTTCTGTGAAGGAATTTTGCTTTCTTAAGACAGTATTTCCTCCAATGATTATATAATCTTGGCATATGGGTCTGAATTTGTTCTTCAGCAGGCATCAAGACAGAAGAGTGGATATCAGAAGCCTTAAAGAGATTAGTGCTCCATATAGAACAATTAAAATTGGTTTGTGAATTAGGGGTCCCTTTCACAGAAGTAATAAAGTTTTATTTCTGCAGGCAGTGAGATTTCTTTCTTGCCAGGTGTCAGTGAGGTCATTCTGTGCTGGGGTAAATCTCAGCAGCGTCCCAGGGTGAGGGCACAGCAGGGCAGAGAGTAACCCAGGGAAGGGAGCCCTGACAGCTGAGTGGAGCTGCTCCACACCAGCTGCAGATCCAATAAACATGCTGTGCTCCTGGAAACGTGTCCCTGGAAACTTCAGTAACTGGGCAATGATTTTAGGTGATGTTGGTAATGAAAATTTCTCTCAGGGGTGCTGGAGCCTGTGCTTCTTGTGCACCAGGGCTGCAGAACAGCTAAGGTAATTATTCATCTCAGAAAACTTCTCCTCCCCTGTCGATTGATTTCATCTGGGTTAAAATGCTGCCTAACAGCTTGGCTCCCAGCAAGATATACCAAACATATCAAAATCCTGTCCTGACGGGATTGCTGAAACAAAAGCAACTAAAAAAAAGCCAGTTCAAGAAATTTGGATGTGAAAAGATCTCTAGTGAGCAGGTTTTACTTCTCAGGACATAGAATTCAATCCTAAGAACAGGAAAAGGCGAGAAAAAGATTTGTTTTCAACTGGAGGTTGAAAGGGTGAGTAAATGGACAATTAATGGAGAAAGTTAATGCTGCTCTTAGCAGAGGCATATCTGAAAAATGTAGTGAGGATTTTCAAAGGAGCTGGGCTCTGGCTCTGCCAGGGGGTTCAGCCACGAGTGCTGGGGTGGGTGGGGAGCACAGGGCACGAGGGGGCAGCTGCCCCACAGACCCCAGCCAGCCTGGCCAAAGGGCTCAGGGCAGCTGCCCCTGCAGCCCCTGCAGCCCAGCTAAAGAGGTTTTTGGTGCTGGGCAGAGTGTGAACCACCCTGAGCATGGGCTGAATTGGCAGGTAGGCTGTGCACAGCTCATAATATCCCTAAGGCTTTTCTGTAGTCTCTAGATTTAAAATTTTAATCAGACTCTAAGTATTTTTTGTGTTTTCCAGAAGCTGACTAAGTAATGGCAGATATGTACCTAAAAAAACAAAATACACTTTGCAAAATGGAACAATAGAAAGGAGATTCTGTGCTGGATTTGCTTTTTTCCAAATGAATTTGTTCCAGGACTGATCCTTCGGTGTTTTTAGACGCAGAGAGACAAAATCTCACCAAACTTGGTGCTACTGGACTGCAGAAAAGTGACAATAGCTGAGGTTTGAGAAGTGTGTGTGAGAAACAGGCTGTTTATTGCCAAGGCCAGAGCATGAGAAGGGGCACTCAGGAGAGATTTAGATGGCCCTTCTGATTTCTAACACATTTGGGCACAAGAAAAAAGCTTCTGGTAAGGCTTAGGAAGTCCTGGTGGGGCTGAACCACAGCATCTGCAAAGTAAACCCAGCCCCTGCCCCAAATTATTGCTTCATGTCACCAACTTTATGGACAATATAAAGCTCCTTTGATGCTAGTGACTATTTTTTTTAGGTTGCACAGCTTAAGTCATGCACGGGGAAGTATTCCTTCTCCAATAACAACATCCATTTGATTGTGCTCTATATCTTAACGTGCTAGAACCAATCTAAAATATTCATGTAGCAAAGAAAAACCAATAAAAAAAAATAAAGTATGTGCGGTGTGTCAGAATTAATGCACCTAGTGGAACATTAGCTTTTGTATTTCTAGGATTTTTTTTTTAACCTTGCTACCTTAATGGCATTCTGAAGCAGCATTTTACAGTTAGTATTTTTCTTTTTTAAAGTTCAAAGATTAAAACGGAATAAGGGTAAGAAGGGGAGGGGTAAGTGAAAGATAAAAGAGCACCAGGAACCGTAGAGCTAGGTCCTTTGATTGGTAGGCAAAGCTCATAAACACCTTAAATTAATAATTTCCTACATAGGATGAAATCCAGGCATGTAAGCATAGAAAGCTATGCAATAAAATTCATAAAATTCAAAAAAATCTTAATGAGGTTTAAGAGAATCATAGGCAGAGCTGACCTCAGATAGTCTTAAGTGAATTTCACCTTCACATGGCTGCTTGTCTAAATGAGTGTGCATGAAACATTGATACATTTGCATGGGAAATCCCACATCTAGATTGTATTTTCATTTTAGGGATGGAATTCTGCTGCACATGTGCTGAACTCTGGGTTTAATAAAGAGTCATCTTCATTAAAACATGATTTTTAAAATTATATGAGTAATTTGCAGTGTTAAAGGCTTCAGAAAACCCAGATTGTAAGAATGGTTTCGAAAATATCAAAATTAAGTGCCTGGCTCAATTCAGCCCCCAACCACAAATCAGATGAAGTCTTTCATGCTCTGACTCAGAGGGAAACAATGAAAACATTTTTGGCAACAAAATAGTTAGGGAAAATTATATTCCAAACTCAAAATGGTATGAAACCAGAGAGGAAGAGAAGAGAAGAGAAGAGAAGAGAAGAGAAGAGAAGAGAAGAGAAGAGAAGAGAAGAGAAGAGAAGAGAAGAGAAGAGAAGAGAAGAGAAGAGAAGAGAAGAGAAGAGAAGAGAAGAGAAGAGAAGAGAAGAGAAGAGAAGAGAAAAGGAAAGGCCGGTGGTTTGAGGGCAAGGCAGTTTCACAGGAGGAGCTGTGCTGGGGGCACCAGGCTCTGCTGCTCCGGGCTGCACAGGAGCCCTGAGCCCTCCCCAGGGCCCTGCCCAGCCCTGATCCTGCATCTCCCAGGCACCTCTCAGCTCCTCCTGCAAAGGCAAGAGCTGTTCTGGCAGCTCCCCAGGGCAGCACATTTTATCTTACACTTTGGGGAGGAGCTTTAATCCTATCAGAGAAAAAAAACCCAAAGCATCCTTGATTCACAAAAAATAAACTTGAATGAATTGTTTTAAAAATGTATCTTTTAAAATGTATTTTAAAATTTAAATAGGACCTCAAGCTTTAAGATATTCCTTCATTTTCTGACTGAAAAAACTCCTTGAAGAATTAAATTGAATTGTGCAGAAATATTCATGGCTGAACATGCGGAGATATGAATCAATACAGAAAAAAACCCAAACCAGAACAGGAAAAAAAATTCCAGATGCTTCCCTGTTCCAGATTTCCCCATAAACTTCAGGATACTCTTTTAGTTGAAGATGTAATGAAGTGTGTGCTCAGGTCACTGAAATGAACAAGACATCTTGTCTCTAAGTTTAATTAAAAGATTTCTTCATTGAATTGTATTGTACAAAATTCTCGTTTGTTTTGTGTTTGCTGTAATTACAAGCAGTCTCCTGTCAGGCAGCTTTGCATTTCTCTCAAAGTGTGCTTTAATCTGTACGAGAGGGCACAAGTAGGACATTAATCTCCCTGAAAATGCTTTTCTCCTTGCGTAGATTTTCATCTAAATAGAAATCTGATCATTTCTAAAAAACATTGCTCTACTAAGCAGGGGCTGGCTTTTAGTTCCTCACTAGCCCTGTTTCTTTACTGCCCCTTGGCTTCTCTTTCTGTAATTGTCCTACTGAATTCACTGATGTTTTAAACAATTTGATAAATGTGAATCCCACGGGCTGCAGCAGGAGGTGTGCAGTGCTGTGAACTGGGATTAGATTGGGAAGGTTAGATCTGCCTTCCTGGCAGGTTTCACATGGGGACTGGTCCCTTCTTTGTGCTTTTGTCCTGGACAGCTGGAATTGTTCTCTGTGGGCAGGAGGGGGTTTGTTCCCTGGTGCTGTCACTGAAAATGTGCCCAGGTGTGCAAAGGTGCACCTGCTCCTCCCTGCAGGTGAAGTTGCTCTGGGCTCTGGCTAGCAGTGCCTCGATGGCAGGAAGGGTTTGGCTTGGGCTGATGTTTTTTGGTGATTGCAGAGAGGCCAGACCATGAATGCCTTGGGTTGCTGGGTGCTGTGACCTGGATGTGCAGTGCTCGCTGGTTTGTGACCCTTGCATTTGGCTCCCCACTCACAAAGTGATACTTCTCTGTAAACTGAAGATACAACTGCAATATTTTCATGACCATCTCTCAGATCCCTGCTCCCTCAGTTACTGACTCACCATCTCTATTTGCCACATATGATACCAATATTCTGTTATCCCCATTTTCACAGACGAAAAAATAATTAAAATCTTTCCCATTAAAAGAATTGCATGGTGAAGAAGAGTTCTGCCTGCTGCCAGAACATAATGAATGAAGTCCTTGGTGTGAAGGCTGACATTTCTTTATTGGTCTCCCCACAATTTCCTATTTTCATTTTCTCTTACAGACTAACAGCTAAAGCCGTTGCTGTTCTCTTACCAATCCTGGGGAGCTCCTGGATCTTTGGCATTTTGGCTGTCAATGCCCACGCATTAGTATTTCAGTATATATTTGCTGTTTTTAATTCACTACAAGTAAGTACCTGGAGGGGGGGAAATTTATGGCTACAGAAGTGCTTCTGAGTTCCAGTTAAACGGATCATTAGTAATGTTTTCATATGTTTATGCTTATTGTATTTAATTCTGTGCTCCTTCCTCTGTCTTTTAAGTCTGTGCTGAGCATAAAGTGCCGGCAATTGCTTGTCTTTGTTTGAACAGAACTTGTATCCCACTCCTTAGTGTTTCCAGCAGCAATAATTAAATAAATGAGACAGCACTGAGCTTCAGAAATGAAATGAAATTCATTCTTCCAGCACTGTGTGTCACAGGCAGGATTCTTCAGTAGATACCAGGCCAATTTTTCAGTGCCAATTTGAGGCTTCATTACTGAGACTAAATGAAAGCAAACAGAAGTTTATGGAAAGATCAAAAGTGGAGCTATTCCCTGTGCTGTTCAGAACTCCTGCATGCAGGAAACTCAACCCTCATCTTCTTGGCACCCCAATCCAAAAAACAGCTCTGTCCAAGGAGGAATGTAAACATCTGCTTAGCTTTAAGCAGAATTTCAGTAGAGGCATAACCCTAGAGATGTGTTACAGTTCTTTCCCAAACAATGGTTGCAGAGAGGAAGAAAAAGCAATCTCCTGTAAAGCCTTTCTTGTCTTGGGAACAAACAGCACTTCGGATGCAAAAATAATGAAACGATGTTCTTGGTGCTGAATTCTACCACCAGAAAAAGAAAATTATTATGTGAGGGAAAAGGATGAGACCTTTTCACTTTGCATTGGACTAAGAGCCCAAAGACAGCAAAATTCTGCTGTGAAAATTTTCCTAGTGCTAATACCTTGCTTTTCCAATCTGAGAAACCCTGATCTGGCATTTCCCTAAGAGCATTTCTCTCTCCTTGGTCTTTGCAACCAAAAGTTCTCTTGTCAGGAAACAAAAATTTCTGCATATTTTCAGACAGAAAAATGTGTACAGCAAAGTTTAGGAGGTGCTTTTTACAGGAATAGTTCCAGACTGGCCCCACAGTAACCTAAAGGCTGCAGGTTTCTCCAGTTTCTCTTGGGACACTCTGGTTTGGTGCACTCAGGTATTTATGGGGCTCCAGCTGCCTGATGCCTGTTCTGTACAATTCTGAGAGAAACACATTATTGTCTTTGGTTTTTCACAGCCAGACCTCATCCTTCTCCCTTTTTCTGATTTCAGGGATTTTTCATGTTCCTGTTTCACTGTCTTCTGAACTCAGAGGTATGTAACCAAATAGTGTTAACACATTTGGTGTTACCAAATTTAAAGAACATTAAGGTGAAGCAAGAACAGACTTTCTCCATTATCATTGCCTGCTATGTCACTGATTTCCTTTTTCTTTCAATTAATCCATGACTGTTCTGGCTTTGTGACTTGCAGCATTTTTACCCATGCTTGCCATTTGTTTTACTTAGCACAAAAAAGGTTTCAAACACAGAACAAAGATAAGAGGAGCAGTTCAAGAGTCAGGAGAGAAGCTGTCCTGAGAGCTGGAGGGGCTGAGCAGGCATGGACTGCACTGCAAGGAGGAGATGCTTAAAAAGTGGGAGCAGAACTAATTCTGGCAGTCCCTGCTGGGGGGCTCTGTTTCAGCTGCAGTTCCAAGGAGGAAAATAAATATTATTCTCAGGAAACATACTTTTGGATGTTGCTCATGCAGTCCTTAATGGGAAACCAAACCAAGCAGAAGATCTTCCAGGTATTTTTTTTGGCAGCAATTCAGGTTTTCATAGGGGACTGAGGCATCTTTTTGCATTAAGGCTGCATTAGAACAACTGGGATAAAGCCAAGACAAGGATGATGTAAATTTGGCTTGCAGCATCCTCTCCTCCTGTGGCAGATAGCAGAAAATGCTCAGCAGCAAGTATTACTGAAAAGAACTGGTTTTTATGAGAACCATTTCCAGCAGGCTGCCAGGGCAATGCTCGGTGGGACCTCGTAGCTTTGGTTCTTTTTCCTGGGTGTTGCTGAGCAGCTTTGCCCCATAACCTGCTCTGCTTCCAGGGTTACAGCAGCACTCCAGCTCCTCCACAGAAAAATGATAATTCCTTAATATCTGCCAACCTGTTGCATCTCAGATCATTCACTGCTGTGATCTCTGCCAAAATCAGTCTGGAGAGTCAGGTCCGACTGTGCAACTTCTGATCTTTACTGAAATCAACTAAAATTAGGTAGGCAGGTTAAACATAGGGAGGAAAAATACTTCTTTATTCTATTCTCCCCCAGGCTTAGAAATCTTCAAATTGCAAATGTTTTATATCAAATACAAATATTTGAATTGCTGTCATTTTTTCAGGAACCTTGAGAAATTAAATTCAGAAACTTTTCAGAATTTATATCCTTAAAAACTGGTTTATACATAACTGATGTGAGCTGTCATTTTTGGAGTGCCAGTCCTACTGGCTCCATCATAGGCTGTGCATATCTAAAACATTCCTTTAGCTAACAGTGGGAATTCTTCTTGCGAATTTCTTTCTGAGAGGCTCAGATATTGTAAAGAAACACTCATAGACTGGGTATAGAAGCAGCTGGATGAAAAAGGGCTTTATTCCCAGTGCATCCAGACAGAAATGCACAGGTATTCTAAAGAATCACTGGAGAATAGGCCAGGATGGTCTGAAAAACCATCCTTGATCTCCACACCTAACACTGGCCAACCACTTCCAGCCACTAATCCTTGGCAAATCTCACCTACTTGTGTCACCATCTGTCCTTTGTCTTTCTGCAGCTGATTTGCACCTTGGTGAAGAATATTGCTCCATCTCTAGGAAGGTTCACCCAGCATCTTTAAATGACTCCATTTACAGCAGGCTAGCAGCTGCTCTGTGTCCTGGTGGATATTTCAGGATTCTGTGGGGCCCAGGGAGAGCCTGCCTGAGTGGGGCACCTCGTGCTCCAGCCTCAGACTGTATTTAGTTAGAAAATGTGAAAGTGTCCTAGTGAAAAGTCCATGAAGACAAAGAAAAGTGTAGGGGTGGATTATTGGTTGTTTAATGGCACACTGACATTTGTGTGGAGGCAGGAAAAAGGGGAAATGATTGCAGGCTGCACCTGTAAAAATAAACACAATTTTTCAGCTGGTTTCACTGTTTTTGCCAAAGGTTAGAGCTGCCTTTAAGCACAAAACCAAGGTCTGGTCCCTCACCAGTAGCTCAACACGCAACATCAATGTGAAGCCCTTCAATTCAGACATTGTAAGTATTGCTCTTTTTCCCCTCCCCTTTGGTATCTGAGTGTTCCACATTAAATTCTGTTGGAAAGAACAGAGCAGGCCCATGGGTATTTTTAGTACCAACTTACTGCAAGATGTAGACAGGTGGAACCAGCAAGCATGAAGTTGCAGCTCCAAAATCTGTGTTGAAAGCAGAGGACAAAACTCTGTTTTCTGGGAAACTATCAAATAAAAGCAAGCACAGCTTTATGAACTCTGGATATGGTCCAATAAGGCTATTCCCACCAATTGCAATGGACTTCTGCATTCCAGCAGCATTTTGGCAATGAACTGCTCTGACAGGGCGTTCTTACTCTTAAGCCAACACATGAATATCCTTTTCTAGCTCTCCTTAGATTGTCTTGAGACAGAAGACACTTGTTTTTATAAAGAACCAGACATCTGAAGTGATAGGTATTATTAAGAGATCGTTGCCAATCACCTTAGATCCTGGCAATAACTGTTTATAAAAAGCCTTTATGGCATAGGCTCTCAAGACCCTGTGACAACACTGTAATGTTAATAGATGCTTTCAAGCTTTTATTTCATCCAGGCAAGAGCGGCTTGGCAAAATAGATAAATCAATTTTCTATACTATTTTATTTTCCAGATGACTGGGAACAGGCCAGGCACAACTCCCACGAAGCTGAACACCTGGGATAAAAGCACCAATTCAGCAAACCGCATTGATTTATCAGCGGTCTGACAGGAATAGCAGCTCCTCTGAGAAAATCAAGCCATACTTTCAGGACCTCTGACACCGTGTCCAACAGCTTTTTCTCACTGCTAATATCAGCAGAAAACTGGGGTTTTCAAATCACTGCCTAATGAATTGGGAATTGCCATATTGTTTTGTTGAGTAAATAGCCCTCCTTGCTTGCCTTCAAAACTGTAACATGTTCTAGCACTTGGCTATGAGCAATATCTGTAAAAATGACCAGCACAAATATACACTGGATGGTTTTGTCAGCAATGATGAAAACACTAGGTATGCAAGAAGGGCTTATTGCTCTCTGAATCATTCCAACTCCCAGAACTGAGGGAAAGCAACATACCTCTGAAAAGATGGACCTTTATGCTCTAAAATGAAATGCTTCCCATTGTGATGTTGTAACAAGACTATTCCAGACTTGCCATGCTCTCTATGTTTACATTTAGTACCTTACAGAATCCAATATCAAAGTGAAGTTGAATCAGAGTACATAGAATGGTGTTTAATCTAAATGCTACAAGGAAGACAGGCCTTGATGGAGAATCAGGTTCCAGCTGCTGCACTCCCAAGGTGGGTGTGCATTAGCAAAGCTGATAAACACATAAACATCACCTGTAATGTGTACATCTCCTGGATGTGGCCTGTCAGTGTTTTAGATCTTCCTGCTGCCATGCTATCATCAGAGGCAGGAGTGGCTGTGGTTGTCCTGCAGCAGCCCTCAGCACCCACAGCTGCTCTGTGTCTGATGCCACATTGCCACTCAGATTATTCCCCTGCTTTGCCTGCAGCCTCGGGATGCAATCAACGACTCTCCTGCACATTTTGCAAACTCACTGTGGCTTTTAGAAGTCAAGACCTGGCGCTGTGACTTATCTTCCTCCTGTTACTGGTCATTTGGAGACACTGAATTCCTGCCACAAAGATGTAACACACTGATACACTGTGAAGACAGCCAGCCTACAAATAAGTCTATGTATTGTTTCCTGCAGGCAGCTTTTAAACAGGTCTCTGCAGTCTTTTTTGTGGTTTTAAACTCTGCTCAGCATTTAGTAGCTTCTCCTTTAGTACCTCTATGAAGTATTTTTAAAGAGGAAAACACACTGTAACTTTTCTTCTGACCAGTGTTTTATCAGTTCTCAGAGTGGTGTTTGGGGCACGAGGCAGGGCCACCTCAGCTGTGCCCAGTGTGACCATCCCATTGCAGAGTTCCCAGGGCAGAGTGTAACTCCTGGCAGTGGTCAGAGCCTCAGGGACCTTGCTCTAGGATGAATTCAGCACCCAGGCTCTCCAGAGTGATTTCTACAGGTGAGGGCCCCCTCCACAGAGTGGCTTTCCAGCCACAGCTTCTGATCCCAGCTGTCCCTTGTTTGCAGCATTCCTCCCTTAACTGCTCTGCAGAGATCACCAGGGTGTTCTCTGTCCTGGTCTGCTGGGGCAAACACTGCCTATCAAATACTGCAACAGGCAGAAAATATGCAAGTCTTCAACCTCATGTTTAGTGCTGGCTTTTTTTAACCTTAGTTAAATGTTGGTGTTTTCAGCAGTTCAGAAAATTCCTGGTCCCAGTGAATGTGCTATTGGTTTCCAAGAGAAAAGATATTTACGTTCTAATGTGCACAGTGGAAATTTTCTATTGGATAGTAAATTTAACAAAAAGTAAAATGAAAGTAAATTGATCTTTAGGGAACAGGAAATACCCATCAATTTTGGCTGAATTTAGTAAAGTGTTTAATCCAGAAGACGTGGAATTGAAAGTTTAGAAAAACTCAATTCATTTAATTTCTGTTTTGATCCAAACCAAGTTTTGTCCATTTTGCCTTCCTGCACTAAAAGAATGATTTGTTTCTGTTTGGCCCAATCATTCCTGCCTTTTCCCCTTCCTAGCCAAGACCTGTTGGTGTGATCCCCAAACTGGAAACCTAGAGTCCACCCAAGCTTGTCAAACTTACAGCTCAAAACATTCTACAGAAATTATTTTAGTTGCAGCAGCTCTATGCTGGATTTCTGCAGCTGGAACAGAGCAGAACTGCAGATGGAACATCACACATATTCAGGCATGAAATCCATAGGCTTTGATCTCTTGTTTCCTAATGCTAAAGATCTCCAATCATTGACAGCTCCAAACAGAGGCTCAGTAAAAGCTGAACTTGTAGATGGCTGTGTCTTTATTTTGGCTTTTGTGTGTGGTTTTCTCCCAGCCTTTTCTGCACTGCTCTGTCCTACAGCTGTGCAAATAGATGGGCTTTTCTTGGCCTGAAAATGATTTTTTATTCCCAAAAGACCCTGAAGACAGAGCCTTCGGAATGCAGAGGAGATGGAGTGCTGTGATGGCAGTGCTCATAGTCTGTATTGTGTGCAGACAATGTATTTAAGCATTATTTTTTACTGTAGCATATGAGTTCTTTTGGTTTTGTTTTGTTTCTTTGGTTTGCTTTTGTTTTTTTTTACACTGTGACCACAAATGTGGATTGAAACCCTTCTTGACCATTTCTCTTATAATCATTGCATTATAGCACAAAGTTCTGTGAATCAACCAGACAACATATAAAAGCTTTTTTTTTCTTTTTAATTTTTAAGAGTATCTCCTTCTGCACAATTTTCATTACCTGCATTTCCTCCTGTAGTGGTCATTTTGTGACTCTCTAAGGTTCATTTGGAAAAAAACCTCGAACAAGAGACAGACCAGTGACAGTATGAAATGGCAGTGGTACAAAGGGCAAAACCAATTTTTCATCCAGGTGTGCTCTGATTTAAAATTGTTCACAAAAAATGAGATGAGCATGAGTTTGGTTTAGCACTTTTGAATGGGACATGGAAGGGTTGTGTGGCAGGGAGCATTGATTATCCTGTGTCTCCTGGACTCCTCTGTGGATGCAGGACCCTCCCTCATCCTGTGCTGTACCTGGAGAACATGGCTGGGGATGAATCAGTTTTATCTTGTTCATGGCCTGTGAGATTTGAAGCACTGAATTAATCCCACTGCATTGGGGTTGAGGCTGCTTCTGTTTTTGATAAACTGGTATAAATCCCCACAAAGTACAGATGTGTTCTGTTGCCATCTATATCCATTTTTTTGTTTGATTCAAAGTGTTTTTCTTAGTCCTGAATGCAGCAAATGTACTGAATAAGAAATGCTCAAATGAATCTTTAAACAATCACTTCCTGTCCTCAGTCTCTTGAAGCTTGAAAATCTTGCAGCTTATTTATGGGCTTGTATATAGCAGCTATTACAATATTTTTTTTGGACAGCATCATTTTGTCAACAGTATGAAATCTTAATTGAATGAAATGTGAGTTTTAAAAATAGGTCATGTAGTAAGGATGACTTTGGCAGTAAGTAGTAAAATAATTTAGTTTTGTTGTTTTTTCCCCCCTCAAATAAATAAGAAATCTTAATTTCCTAAAAGGACTTTGTTAAAATTATTCTTTTGACATGGATTGTAAACAACAGCATAACAATGAAGGTTCCTTACCAGTGCTGTTGTTGCAATTAAACATCAGAGCTTTACTGCTGTGAGAGACCTGCTGTCTCTCAGGGTGCTGAGGTAATGTACAGGCAATATTTCTGTGTTAAATTTTATAGCCAGAGGGCAATTGTACTGAGCCTCAGCAGCAGAAGAGAATGTCTGGGGTTCAGTACAGCCAGAGCAGAGCCAGGGTCAGGCCTGGGTGGCTGTGGCTGAATTTTGGCTCTAGGAATGGATTCAGTGCACAGCAGGTCAGAAGTGATGGGTTTTTAACTAATACTGCTTGTATGAAAACTTTATTTTCTTACACTTTTATCTGAAAATGATAATGTAAATCCAGAAATGTCACATTTCAATCTCCTCAGCTCCCTCACAGGGACGCAGTCCTGCAGCTCTCATTTGCAAGATTAGAGCCAGTTCTATAATGATTAACAGACTGCCAGCTGCCTCCTGTGCTGCAAAGGTGTGTAGATGTGGTGAGGTGTGGAAAAATAACTAGAGCAATTATATGCTGAAAAATTAAAGATTGGAATTTAGATGAGAAAGGTTTGTCACCCTCTCTCAATAAACCTTCTTCCCCTCATAGTCTTTAAAATCATGTAGCAAGGCATACATAAAAGAAAACTTTCTTGCTATTTTGTGAAACACAGAGGTTATTATCATTTATCATTCATGACGGAATAATAAATTAGATAATTTTGGCACTGGCTTACATCATGTTTGCCTTTAAAAGTATTTTCATTATATCTGTGTTATGCTTGGCTGACTCTGTGCAGTGTCATGGATAGTTATTGCTGTAATTGCCCTTGTTCACACGTTTTTTCCTCTCAACAATCCCATATGTTCTTGGAATTCAGAGGCTGTATTTCATCTTGTCAAGGTTGATTACAACACTAAATGTGCCACTGACATCAGCATCTTCTGCAGGTGCTGACACGTGGCAGGAACTGAGTCAGGAGGGACTCTGAGCGCTGCTCCCTGGATCCTTGCCCAGCCCCTCCTCTGATGGATGGCTCATTTGCTCAGGGGAGTTCCCCAGAGAGCTGCTTTAGGCTGTCCCATTTACCTCTGCCAAAGGCAGAAATTTTCTCTCACCCCTGTTATTTTCTGTTGTTACTGAATAAAATCAGGCTTGATTGGGTACTGTATTTGTTCCTTTAAGCATTCTCTAAGCTAAGCATTTGCTGATATCTACTCACAAACAGAGAATGAAGCACGAAACAGTTGAAGACCAAAAAACCCAAACCAAAACACAGACAAAAAACCACACCAAAACTGAGGCATGATTAGCATCTCTGCCACTGCAAGATCCTAGTTTTAATTCATGCTCATAATATTCTGAAGGAAAATGCAGAATGAAACAAAACCACGTTTTTACCCTCTAAAAGCATCCCAAATTAGGCTGCTGGGAGAGCTGAGACAATTTAGGTTTTAGACAACTTAAAATTCATATTATGTTGATTGTAGAATGTTTCTTTCAGATGTTATTGTTTCAGATTCTGCACAGGTCAACTAAATGTGACTCTTCTGGGATGTGATATCTTCTCGCTTAGCCACTCATGTATCACTAATTTGACATATCTTGCCATCTCTAAAAGGAAAGAAAAAAATGGGGGGGGGGGGGAATACATGAGCATGTGTTTATAGAGGAAAAAAGACAGCTCAGTCCTCACCCCGTGGGCCTCCCACCCAAAGTGCTGGTGGCTATGTGGGAGGCTTTAGGTTCTGAAGCTTAGCAGCTGTGAATATCTGCATGGACAGCTTTTTGCAGCAGCAGCAAAGAGCATAATTGATAAAAACATTATCTGTGTTGAGCTGAATATTGTGCATTTAGATTGCATATTATGCATTAAAATCTCTGATGGGTAGTCAATGGGACACACTGCCAGTCTACCTGCCAAACCAACATAAAGAATGCAAAAAGTATCCCAGAATTAGTCCTTAAAAGCCAGATTATTTGGTATGTCACTGCCTTTATCCTCTTCAGGAGTGAAGTTCTCCCAGCTGAATCCAGAGATTGTCTCATGGAAAGTGGAATTTGCATCCCTGAAATCTTGCAGAGGAGAGCACAGCTGCTGGCTCCCCAGCCCAGCTGCAGAGCCAGGATGTGTCACCTGCCTTTGTCTCCTCTCTGCACAGGGCAGCTGCTGCTGCACTCTCATGGTACTTCCTCTCCCCCAAACCCACCCAGGAAATGAGTAACCACAGAAAAAGTGATGTCAGTGCATTTGTTGCAGACAAAACCCACCCCACTACAGCAGGGGTTTTCTTCCCTGGAGTTTTTTTTTTCAGTTGGGGAGCAGGAATCACCCAGAGTGTCACAAATCCAGATTTCTGCATTCAGTTGTATGATGTAGATGGAAAAATGGTGTGAAAGATGCTTTCTGGTTGTCTGAAAGCATTTCTGTCAAATTCAGTTATTGTTTTACGCTTGCTGAATAGTCTGCCTCAGACACCCAGTGCAGAAGAAAATAACCCATGCTGTGCTGTGCTGCCTTAAGAGCAGAGATTGTTTGGATCAGGGGAGCCACTTAGGAGCATCTCAGTGGACACAAAGGGTAATAGTTGTGCCATGACTTCAAAAAAGCCACTTCTATGAATAATTTCTCTTTGAATCCACATCAGTTCAAATCAAACAGACTTCTGAGATCACACTTTTTTGCAGCCTATCATCAGCCTAGACCATGAAAGCAGTGGGCACCACACACCCAGGAGGAGCCTGGAGCCCAGCACTCTGCCCTGTTCAGTCACAACTTTGCTCAGAGATGTCACAGAGTCCCCATGGCAGGCCAGCCTTGCCCAAGGCAGCTCAAAGAAAGCTTAAGGCAGGGTCAGTGCCTCTGGTCCTGCTTCCAGGACTGAGTGCAAAAGCTTTGCATTCAGGCTGCAGCAAGGATCCCCACCTGGAATCCATCTGCAGTGCTCACCTGTGTCTGCAAACTCCCCGAAACACCTTCCTGTCCTTCTCCTGTAGCTCTCACGTTATCCATACCTCATAATGACCAACAAAACTTGGTGCACAGCAACTTCTAACAACATCTTCTCATTGGGAAAATGTTTGGTCCTGTGAACATCTAACTACAGGAAAAACACTGTCTCTTCTGGCTGTGCATCAGTGCAGTAATTTAGCAAGGAATGAGAGATAATCTTCATCCTCCATATCAGAGCTTTTCATTTAATAGAGCTATTTTTTTCAGATAACAGCATTGGTAATGACACGACAAGAAATGCACACTGGGAAGCACAAAACCACTAAACTCTACTTTCTTTCTGTGTACTATAATTTGAGAGACATTTCACCTCCCCAGTGAGAAAGGAAGAATTTAAGAGCTGTGCCCCCTTGTTTTCACTGCATAAATAGACATCATCCTGGTTTTTCAGCAATTTGAGACCCAAATTTCTAACCTGACCATTAACTATGAACAATTTTAATACTTTTTTTCACATTTTCAGTTTGAATTGTATTTTTAGTTCATGACATTTAAAATTAAGCACATTTCAAACTCACAAATTCCAGTTATCTATATGGCAATTAACATTCTTAAAGTCCATCATTACCACTAGGTGCCTCCCACAATCCTTTAAGAACAATTTTACTTTTCATCACTTGCGTAGTCATTCTCCTAAATTCTCTGTTTCACCTATCCGGCATTATCTATTCAACTGAAACTAGAACAGATGTCACCAAATACAGGCAATTGCCTCCTACATGGTCTACAGGTACTGCTGCTTCTGCAGGATTAATTTCTGGGAGTGGCACAGGGAAGAGGTTATGTTACCTCCACTTCTACCTTCTGCTTTTTCTCCCTGCAGATGGTGGGTTTTATGAAATGAAAGTAATTGCAAGTCAAACTGTGTTTGTCTGGGAGGTGAAAGGCAGCCGGGCTCTGTTCCTGACAATCAAATATGTTCACAGGTCTTGCTACCTCTTCATTCTGTTAAGCTGATTACTTCCCTTCCTTTCCCGTAAATTTAACTCCTCAGGCATTTTTTACTTGGTCCTCCTGCCAGAACTTACATCAGATACTGTAAATGGCCCTTTCTGCAATCTGCATTTTCCTTTTCTCCTTTAGTGTGAGCTGGGGACACTGCTCTGCCTGCCTGGGGGACAGAGGTTCTGTGAAAAACAGGAATTTGTGGCTATCTGGAGAACCCGGGGGGGTAAGTGGATTGTTTGTAAACTCTCCCATTCAGACATCCATCTTTGGCCGAGGGTTCTTCTGAAAAATCCCCTTCAGACTCTCTGTGAGGAGATCCTGAGGCGCTGGGAATTAGCATCAATTAAATTACGGGGCTGGGGCCACCTGAGGCTGTCTCTGGCTGAGTTCTGCAGCTGAGACCGACCCCAGCCCTCCCGAGGGCTCTGCGCCTGCCCTGCCCTCCCCTCTATGTTTTGGCTCATGTTCTGAGAACCTCAGCTTCCTCCTGGGCTGGCTCGGTGTTTGGAATGGCAGCTGCTGGCTGGACACCACCTCTTGCTGCCTTATTTACCTTTGTGCTCTGAACTTGGCATGTGAGGGATTCTGGGCTCTTAAGATGCCAGTTTCTACAGAAGGTATTTCTCCCACACAGATAGAACAAGGGTACAAAGCAGAAGCAGCTGCTTTGAATTTCTAACAATAGGTAATAATTATTAATATTTGCTCCCCAAGTGAACCCAGCTCTCTGCTCTCAGTGCCATGCAATGGGCACAGGCAAGGGAAGCTGAATAGATTCCCATAATGAAGGTAATTTAACCCTTCACCACTCAAAGCCAGCAGAGTACTCTGTGCCCTGTTGTCCACCCTTGACCTGAGGCAGGCTTTGCTGGAATGATCCTTGCCGCTGCTCTCCAACTTACTCTCTCTGCTATCTCATAACCTGCAAGGGTGCAGCAAATCAAGGAATTATCTGAGGACGTAAACAATTGATCCTGAAATTCATAACATCTGGATAAAGCCTGTCTCAGATCTGCACAGCTGTAATTTGCTGTATTTCCACCCAAGTCATGGCCCCTTCCCAGACAGGGGTTGCTTCTCAAGCCTGCCTTGTTCCTACAGTAGGTCAGCAGTCTCCATGGAAACCCAAACTGGAAACAGCACTTAAAATGGATTTTCTGATTAATAATTCCATTGGCATTGTAGAGGAATAGAGGTCCTTCCTGGGGCTGTCAGGGCTCCTGTGACACAGGCTACCAGAGCAGCAGCTGTCAATTGGCCACTTGCCCAGGCCAGCACCTCCCACCCTGGCTGGACTCAGCTGCCTCCAGCTGCTCCCATCCCATTTCCTTGGGGTCTTGCTGCTTCTCTGTGGGCCTCAGCCAGCCAGGAATTAAGTTTCAGGGCTCCAGGAGCCGAGCACCACAATCCCAGGCATGACAGGAGTGTCCGGATGGATCTGCTGGATGGCGAATGCAGTAAACGCTGCTGCATCTCAGTCAAAAATCCATTCACTTCTCTTTAGCAACTGGACACATCAGGAGACTGAAATACAGAACAGTAAACTGCACTAATCTGTGGGAAGTATTCTCCTGAGCAGTTTTGTGTGCAGTATTTACAGTGTTTACACGTTATTCATTATTATTATTGGTAAAAATAACACTTGTGATAACAGCAAGTTTTGATACTAACAGCAGTAAACTTTGGATCAGACCTTGACCCATGCCAGTATCACCAGAAAAAGCCAACAATAAAGAAGGGAAAGATAACACTTTAAAACAAGTCAACACAGCAGCTAGCAATGAAGAAGATAAAGGGCTTTTGTTTCTGTCTTTTCTATAGGGTATGAACAGTTACCAAATCTATGTAGAAACATCATAAAATTATTAACAAAACAAAACAAAAATCATAGCAATTTGCCATACATTATATTATTTAGCATTCCTGGAAAAAGACAGTGCTGGTTTATGATCCAAATTCCAGATAAGAACTGGCAGCAAAGCAGTTCTAGAATAAGAAACAGAATAAGAGAAGTTGTTTTATATAAGGAAAGTGGCAGAAAGAGCATGTGCTTGTTATCTTGCCCAGGGCAGCCCAGCTCTCTTTCAGAAAAGGCAACATTTACAATCAGCCTCATGAGGAAAAATAGATACAAGAAATGAAAGGTGGCTGGAGAGAGAGGAATCATTTTCCCTCCCTTTTATCTGGAAGGCCAAACTGAGGGAAGGCCAGCATGTTTCATGTTCTGTAAGCACAGGTTTACTCGAGGAGCTGAGTAGCTGCTTCCCTTCCCTCTCTCCCAAGGATTGCTGCCTGGAAAGGCTGAATCCCTCGAGTCCTGCGATGCTGAAACACACACACAACCCAAGTCCAGACTGGAGCAGTAGCACCTGGACCTGCAGAGATGAGCCAAGGGCGGTGTCAGGTACAGCCACGAGCACCATGCCAGTGTTAGGGCTGGAACAGAGCAGAATCCTTTGGAAAAAATGAAAATTTGCCTCTAACTTTGTCTGAAAGTTTGATTGCTTCACAACAGCTTGCGTGCCTATTGCTCTTGACTAGGCTACTCTTCCTGTAAGTAGTCACTCTACTCAGGCCAAAAGGTGCCCACCACTCATTTTCAGGTGAGACCAAACTGTTCCTGGATTCCAATTACATAGAAACACCAAAGAGGCAAAAGCTGCCTTTAGTTCTCCTCTAGATAAATAAATTCTATGAGACAAATGGGCTGTAACAAATGTTTAGCATTATTACACTGGCTCCCTTTTTTCACTGTTATATGTATTCTTGATAAACTTGCAACAATTTTTCCAATCTTGTAATTACTGCCAGCTATGACATAGGAGAATTTTCCCTCAGAATATATACCCTTAGGATATTTGTTGCTGATGGAACCCTTTTCCTGAGAGTTAAGAAGAATTCAAGACTTACCTCCAGCTGAACAGAAATAGTCATATACATTGCTGTCAGAGCCTGTCTAAGGAGTGATTGGTCACTACCATTTCTCTGCTTCTCATTCAGGCAGAAATCATTAGAAAAGATTTAATCAAGAAAGAGTAATGAACTTGATAGAAGCTGGCCAGACAAATGAGAAAATCACTTGACTTCTGTTAAAAGATGCTGGATTTTTTTGAGTTAGGCCCTACATTTTTTATTGAGTTAATGTAACCTCAGTTGTCTGTCTCAGCTGAACTCCTATTTCCCAGCTATAAGTCAAACTCTAAGTCAGATGCAAGCCTGGCACTGGAGATTTCTGTGGGCACGTAGGTATTCACCAGTATGTATATACACCTTAAAATTTATGATGTGAAAATCTGAGCTGTTTTGGCTACCTCATATTTTTGTTACTTCTAATTTTGTTGTCTCACTTACCTTCCAGTTAAACAAAGGATGGTGAAGCAGAAAAACACAAGTTGCCATCAGCCTGCCATAATTTGATACTGACTGCAGGCCAGGAAGTTTCAGGACTGAACGATTTCTCTCACAGGAAGACTACAAACATTTTGGATAAATACGATAATTGACATTATTCAAAGATAAAAATATTATAATTGATAGTAGGCTACAAATAATACAAACTACTGAATACCATCCCATTTTAGAAGATAACTCCCTCAATTTGAAGTCTAATGGAGGCTCAATTCAATTTGTTGGAAGGTTTCCAATCATTTTATGAGGGTTTATGGCAGGTCTTATTCTGGAACTGGCTGAGACATTGACATTTATTAACTCCTTCAGAGTAACTACTGGTATTCAGACTGTCTGCTGAAATCTTGTCACGAATGTTCAGTTCGCCATTCCCATGTAATTTTCAGTTGTATGAGTCAGGTGACAGTGATTAACTGCAAACATATTGAAGACTTACAAAAATGGAGTATTGCAGTACACACAGTGCCAACTAGAAAATATTCATTCATTTGTTGGGTCTGTTTCCTCCTTTGACAGAACTCATGATGAACTAGAAATATGTGCATCAAGCTTGGCTTGGCGAAAGAAAGCAACATTGGAATAAATCACCCTCCCACTTTCATACCTACTCTTTGTGTTTAGCTCAAACACTCAAATGTTCCTGGAACCAGCATGGATACAGACCCTCCTCAATCAAAATTTGCTGCTGAGTTCAAGGAAGCGATGTGGCACTTTCTGTTCAAACTGTTCATCTCAGGAACATTCGTGGTTCACTAGCACCAGCAAGGAGTCCTGAGCAAGTCATTACTGGTTAAGGCAGCAGTTTACAGTACACGCCATTACACTTCAAAAAGAAAAAATACAAAATCTTTCTACAGAAATGCAATTTCAGAATGGAAATAAAAGAGGAAGAAAACTATTTGTGGAAATCAAAAACAGATACTGTGTCTTCAGAGTATTTCTATCCCATACGTGAAAAGAATTCCATTCTCTATCTCAATATTGTCTTTTCACATCTCCTGGTGTGAATCTTATTCCAAATCCATGCCACACTGATCCATCATCTCTCTAATGAATACATAAGGGACATTTCCAGGAAAAAATGGAAACAGTGAGGTGAAAAAAATAATGTTTTGTAACCAGGTATATGTCTCTGAAGTACAACCTCTCCCTCATACTGCATTCCGTGATGAAGAAAATGATGTTTCAGGGAAAATGCCCTAACGTGAAACAAAACAACACAAGGTACACAGCAGTCCAGTATCAGAGTAGCAGTGGAGATTTTTCAACCCATTAAACAAGCCCTTGATTTTCATCTCTGTTCTAAACTAACGAAGTGGGAAAAGAAGTAAATACTTTGTGCTACCCTGCAAACACAAGTGTAGCAAGTCTCAATCTAGGCTTAAAAAAGCCAAGTGAAGGTGCCCTGCCAAACCTACAAAACCCTTGAGAGGAAAAGCACAACTCTGCAAACAGCCAAATGTTAAAAGAACAATCTAAAATCTATTTGTCATGGAAGCAAAGAACAGGCAGCTCTTTTGGCTCAGCGCCCTTGTCCCAGGCAGGCAGGAGCAGCCAGGACCATCACACCGCGGGAGCTGCGGCTCTGCCGGGTCTGGTTCTTCCAGCTGCTCCAAGAAGGGCACCTGGGGGGAGCACCGGACCCGGGCTGGGCTGCCCGGGAGCGCTGGGAGCTGCCCTGGAGTGCCCAGAGCTGCCCTGGAGTGCCCAGAGCTGCCCGGGAGCGCCGGGAGCTGCCCTGGAGTGCCCAGAGCTGCCCGGGAGCGCCGGGAGCTGCCCTGGAGTGCCCAGAGCTGCCCTGGAGTGCCCAGAGCTGCCCTGGAGCGCCCAGAGCTGCTCCGTGCTGGCCATCAGGGGCTTGTGCCTTTAAACGAGGCGTGGATGGGTGACAGTGGCAGCTGGTGGCACAGCACACTCAGGAGCACAGGGGCTGTCCACAACACAGCCAGAGCTTTCCCCTTCTGGCATGATAACTTTTCCTGCAGATACTTCCTATTTCAGAACAATATGAGAGCAAAGAACCATTCATTCTTCATTTGCACAAGGAGAAAGGCATTTGATTACTTTCTCTGTACATTAATTGGACTTTATTTCATGAACACCGTGAACACTTCTGTGGCTTTTGCTTAACCTGAAATCAAGCCTAACCTATGGAGGCATTCTGGAATCTGCTGCTGAGTACTTAAGCTCTGTGTTTAAGTAGCCAGCTTCAATTTTTCTCATGCCATTGCACTAAGCACCACAAGGTCTAAAGGATTTGAACAGCTAAATCCTGCTTTTGACTGGGCAGCTGGAAGGCCAAGTAGCTGCTCAAATGGCACTGAACAGATCTTGAAGTCTAAATCATGGTGGCACAGACATTAAAACATGAGTAACTCCTCAAATGTAAATGAGACCCAGCAGAATGCTCAAAGAGCAGCTATGGTCCAATTACTTTCAACAAACATTTTTAAAGATACAACTACATGTCTTTGGTCCCATGTCACCAGCGATGTGACTCAGACTCCTAAATCTCTGAATCTTTTGAAGCTTTCAAAAATGCCTCCCTTTTTTTTTCTCTAAAACATAATATTGGGAGGATGGGGCACTTCTAACAGTTGTTACGTATTTAAACTTCTCATGTGTTATGTCTTTACACGGTTGCAGACAGCTATTGCTTGACAGCAACAGACTTCTCTTTACCAGAGATTTTAGTGAAATATTTCCTTAGTATTTGAATTTTAGTTTCTGAGACAATAATGGTCTAAAATATTTCAGTATTCTCTTTGCATCCCTGCAAAAGGAAAAGAAATCTCACTCAAGTCAAGATGTTTTTTATTGTCCATTGATCTATATAACCAAAACCTACAGCAACTAATTTCCCAGATTAAACTAATAAATTAAGATTGCCTCGCTAGAAACCTGACTATGGCGAAAAATAGGCACTAAGGGAAAGAGATTTATTGAGAGAAAGAAATCTCCATTTTAGCTGCACTTCCATCGCTTGGCTCCTTTGGTCAGGATTAGCTGACAGTAATCAGAGTCCAAGATAAAGATATATAACGTTTAGAAATGGCACCTAAGCTATTATTCCAGAGAACAAGTAGAGTGTGTTATTAATCTTGGGTTCTTAGACCAACTAAATTGCTGTTAGTAAATCAGTAATTATTTATGGAGCTTCCTTACAGTGACTAACTAAAGGATTGAAATTATTTATCACATAGTTGCTCTGCAGAGTAAATTCAATAAAACTTCGTGCTAACATGTGGTGTATGAGGGTACACATGCTTAGGGAGCCTCTGCTGTCACATTGTGCACAGTGGTCTGTTGTATTCTTGTGCTCAGCACAGAATTTTGAGTGAATGTCAGCCAGACCCTGCTAATGTGAATTCAGCTCCTCTGTGCATGAACCCAGCAGAACTGGTACATGCAGAAACCTGGAGGTTCCACCAAGAAATCTTGTGCACAACAAAACCTGGTTTACAGCTTTCACTGTAAAAGCCATGATCACCTGCTTTTGTAGCTGCAGTATGTCCAAGGCTGGAGCCAGTTCCTGCTGAGATGGGTGGATATTCCATCCTTGCTTATCCCCAGCAGCAGCCGCAACAAAACTGAAGAATCTGTTAATTTGACAAACTTGCTACATAGAGGAGTAAGTTCATAGCTCTTGAACAGTGTGAAGGATGAATTGTCCATGCTACTCACAGGTTACTAGGCTAGTGATCCCCTGCAAGTCAGAGAATTAAAAACAATGTGGCTTTCAGCAGGGTTCAATATATCTATTTTTAATGTTATGGCATTAAAAGCAATTTCTACACTTATTACTTTGAGCAGATATATGTAATAAGAAAAACTTCAGACTGGCAAAGGCTGAAGGTGATTAAATAATGGAATTTTGGGGGACAGATGGATTAAAAAGCCTGTAGCAAGATCCTGTAACTAGAAACTGCAGCAACTGAGACAGCTGAGAAGACCTTGTTTTGCAATACCAGTATTGTTGCTCTTTCATAGGAAATAAAATCATATCAGAACTGTACCTGCTGAATGGGGTCTAAACAGGTGTGCTGTTATTGCTCACACACCTGGATACCCTCAGACCCAGGACAGGGAGAAGAACATTGCTGTGCTACTGGTGTGTGCAACAGAAGTATTTGCCTGATCATATTTTTATGCCTTTTTAAAAATAATGTTTTCTAATTACAAAAGAACAGTCTGGAGGCTATATAGACATGAAGTAGATCAAAATCCTTAGTCAAACTAGTAGAATGCCTGGAACAATATCTAAATTACCAGCAGGAAAGATTGTTCAAATATAGTGAACTCCTAAGAATTTCTCTGCAGAAAGCAGAACATCCTGGAGGCTTTGAAGATATGGACAAGGCTTTTTATTGTGAGCTCCAAACCTTAGAACAGTCTCTCTAAAACCCCTGCAGGCTTTAAGTGTAAGAGACTCCCTATTGTCCTTTTCAAACCTACAGTTTACTGCAGTGAAAAGAGGCCAGGAATTCCTGAGGAGAGCCTGCCAGGACCCAGAATTGCTGCAGAAACTAAGGCCTGCCATTTGCTTGGATTTGGATACTCATTGCAAAAGAAGTATCAGAAGGCATTAGTTCTGCTCTGCAATCATGAAAGCTACTTTGCAGCAGGATTCAGGAAACCAGCAGCATCTTGCAGAAGCCAAGCTGGCATAGCTCTTGGGAAGTCTTCCTACAGACCCTCTGCATGGATAGGGGAGGGAGGGAGAAAATCATCTGGAGCCGATTAAAGATTTTAGATGCAGCATAAGTGGAATAATAACCACGATGGAAGGTAGCACGTGAACACTTCTGCTCTGTGCAAAATCCTCCGTGTGTCTGTTAAACATTTAAACATATGTACTTTTCATTTACATTTAAATTAAACTGGAGTCATTCAGTTTGAGGCAAATACCCATGGAAGTTGTTGAAAGAGCTTGCAGCACTTTCAAACACAAGGTAATCACAGCATCAGAAGTACTACGTGTTCCTGGGAACCGACTGCTATTTCTTCGGGCTCTAATTGGTGTGCCCTTGCCTCTATTATTTCATTTTGCTCAGCGTGAGCATAACCAGGTGCTGGGTTTTCAGAACAGAAAAAAGTGATGATTTAGATGTGTGAAAGTGAAGGCTTGGAAACATGGTAAAACCAATTTCCCCAGGAGAGATGAGATGAGATGAGAGAGACGACAGGAGGCCTGAATGGTTCATGTAAAACTATTGTGAGGCAGCGCCCAAACCTCAGGATTGGAGTACACCTCAGCCAGAACTGACTTGAACTTACAACTCACTGCAAACTGAGAATTCAAAAGGGGTTAGAAATGGGATAAAAAATATTTCAGTTGTGTTCAAGGCAGCAAGGGCAATTCCCACATAAAATGAAGCTTCCAAATGGCTCCACACTGAGGATGAAGTGAGGAACCAGCATGGTGTCACACAGGAAGGTTTGCAAACACCACCAAAACTGAGCCTGCTTACAGAAGTACTTTTGGGGCGAGCAGGAAGAGGAGCAGGAATTGGAGCTGATCCGCACGCTGTGTGAGAAGCAGCACAGCCTTGCTTCCAAGACAGGCTCCCTCAGCTGCCTGCAGGGGTGGTCCCTGCACTCTCAGCATGCCATCAGCCAGGGCATTTCCTACACAACCTTTTCTTTCAGCGCTGCCAGGTTCATTCCCTGCGTGCTTTCAGGAGCTCAGGGGAAGGGAATCTTCCAAAGCAGGTGCCTAAGAGCGATGTCTCTGCCATCCAGAGCAGGAGCTGCAGCCCCAGGGCTCTGTGGCTGGAGGGACATGTTGCTCTCTGACCCTGAACAAATCTCTTGTCTTTCAGATACCAGGAAGCAAGAGAAATCCATGAATACCTTCAGCAGCCAGTCCACATTCTGCATATACTCACCTTCAGGACCGTGGCTATCCAGGGTAATTGCCAAATTCAGATAGCAGAGCAAGAGGAAATTAAGAAAATATAATAACCTGCTATTTTAATTAGCATTTCTGGCTGTAAATCTAATAATAAGGATTATAAATGCTGGGGAATACACATAGTAGAAAACAGACTGATTCAATGTAAATGGTGCCATATCCTGCCAGCTGCTGAGAGCAAAGAGCTGCAGACAAACTGGCTGCTGTGATCCCTGAGCCTGCTTTTACCTCATAACTCAAGGTCTTAGATGCACTGAAGCATCTGACATTGGCTCAGGCTATGCAGTTAACTAATTTAACTGTCATTTCATTTTAATTTCTTTGGTACAAGATCAGCCCCTTTTTTTCCCTCTGTGCCATCTGTGAGTACAAAACATTGTCTTGTCTTAATTTAAATTATTATAACAAGCCTGTTCCAGGCATAAATTCTGGTAAGATTTCAGATCTTTTCAGAAGGCTGGTACAACACTTGTGGCCAGGTTAATCCCCACTTAAACTTGGTGAAGTTTTGAATTGGATTTAACTGAGGCACAGAATCTGCTACAGCTTCTGTTCAAAATAGATTGGATGAGATTCCGTGCTGCTGCTGCTGCAATGAGCTCTCCTCCCCTGCCTGTGGACCTGCTCACACATGAACATCCATTCTGGAGCAGAAATCTAGAGGTTTTATGAAAATTTTTATTCAAGTCACATCTGGCAGAAAGATCCAAGCAAGAAATACAGTCTGATGGTGGATGAAGGCTTGCAGTGCACCTGATCAGATAAATTGCTTGAACTACTATGATTACCAAATAAATCCACGCCCAGTTCCAAGTTTACTTTAAACAAATAGTCAAGGGCTAACTAATCAACATCCTGATTTATTCAGTAAGTTCCAGTCTAATCTGTTCAGAGCTTTCTGCAAAGATTATCACATTATCAAAGCCATATTCTGTAGTTTTCAGTCCTAAAGGTATTTTTCTTCCAAACATAATTGTCTCTGTTATAAGAGTTCTCCTCTGTCTCTCCATCTGTAAGCACAGTGAAATAAAATGTATTTTATTTGATCAATATCAAGAAATACCCTTTCCATGTACTTGCAAACAGGGAAGGAATATTATTTCCAGCTGCATTTCACCCAAATGAAAAGCATCAAACCCTTTCTTTTGGTGTCTGAGTTTTTAATAAGCTAAATCTATGCATTTCTTAGTTTAAAAACATAACTATTGGCATATGTGGGTAGCTATGCAAGCAAATGCACATTTTAACCTATGTAATCAGGAAGTGATCACAAGTCGGCAAAGAGTTTTCAGAAAGAGAAGAAAAGGACTTTGATGGACCAAAAGCAAAGGATCTGGGGAAATGCACAGGAGAAGATGCAGAGCTGGATGTGGGGTGGCAGAGGGAAGGGCCTTACCAGAACCTTGGGTGTACATTTGGCAACAAACCCAATCCTCTGCAAGCTAGTGCAGTGAGGAAAACATGATACTAAACAGTCAGCATTGTATTAGCCAAAGAGGCAAAACTGTATTTCAGCAAGCTGCTTGCTAAGGTAAAAGGAAGTGATTTATGTCAAAAATATGAACTTTCCCAAGACAAATCAGCTGAGGAAAAAGAGCAACAAAAATCAATTTCGTGACGGACAGAAAGACAATGCGTATATGTTTCAGATCTAGCCGTTTTTTTCTCCCACTTTCAATTACCCATAAGTCTCCCCCCTACCTTTCAAGATAAACAGAAGCTTTTTATTTTACAGATATTTGTTTTTATATTCAGTCTGCCATCAAGAAAGGCACCTGTAGCTCTGACAAACATCTCCAGGCCTCACTAATCAGTGTTTTCCTTTCTGTACAGCAAATTTAATACAAAGGTTGTAGGGAGAGTCACAGAGATTGATGACCCCCCCAGTTAATGACAAGTAGGTACAACATTTAATGACATATAGGAACAACACTGGACTCTCAAGAGAGGCTGCTCCCTGCTGATTAAACAATTGCTCCAAGCCCAGCTGAGATTGCTCATTTGTAAGGGGGAGATGGGAATTCAGCTTTCATGTCCAGCTAGCCTTTGGTGTGTCTACCTAGCCTCAAAGCACAGGCTCCAATTAGTGACATCAGGCATCTATCCCAAAACTATTATCTCACAATGACCCCCTCATTTTTGATCAACCACAGAACAGTCCTAGCTGGGAGCAATTAGATTGTTCTTTTCACATTTGGAGTATGACTTCAAATAGTATTTGTTGTAGGCAAGAAGTATTTTTGACAGATATATTTGATAAATGGTCTGAGGGAAAAAAAATGTTGAAATGTTAGGAATAAAAGTGATCTATTTAATTAAAATGAGCTTTGATGAATATAATCATTATCTATGAAACAAAGGTGTGTAACAAGGAAAGATAAAAATATAATGAACACTCTATGATAAAGCTGAAAGACTGCTGGAATGATGGGCTAAAACACTTCTAGGTAGCTGAGCCCAAAGAGTTGGATGTCTTTTGTATATCAACATGCTTTTCAACAATTTTAGAGAGAACAGCACTGAAGACTAAACAAAAAAAAAATCATAAATATTCCCCAGACATTTTTTAAAACCTCTCCTTCAGCTTGGAACAGAGGCATGAGTTTGTTATGGCAAATTCATGCCATCATTTCTCTCTAGGCCAGGCAGGAGAAACTCTTCACAGTACGGACTTCCCTGAGTTTGTATGACTGAAAATCCAGAAACCTGAAATCACAACTATGCAGGTTATCTAAAGAAACAAGAACAGTGTGTTTCTGAAAACAATGGGGTGGATTATCTCCTGATTTTCTGGTGTATTCCAAACTGTTCCTCTGAGCTCTTTAATTCTGAGACACCATGCCTCGCCCCCTGCCCCACTTCCACGCGCCTGCAGGGACGTGTCTGCCAGCACATTTGGCTCAGGGAGAAAGTTCCCCTGCTCATGAAGGGTTTAGCACCTTTCCTACTAAAACCAAAATGCTCCATCTCCTGGGTTCTCATGGACCTCATTTTTGAAGTAATGCATACACACACTAAATACTTTGAAATAATCTAAATGCAGACCCCTTTGGCTTTCTTGTTTTACCATTTTAATAACTACAAATATTAATAAGGTACACTTTAATCTTTCTCATGAGCTTCTAGAGTATGAAACAGAACTCTACCAAAATTCCCTGAGACCCTTGTAGGCCTCAGAAATGGAAACCTTGCTGGCCCTCGGCTGAAAGCCTGGCATTAGTGTGCTGCACAATGGGGCATGACAGATTTTGTTCCTCCTTACTACTCAGTTTTAACCTTCAGGCATCCTGCACATCTCTGAATCTGTGCTCCTCCCTTCAGAGCAGGAGGGCTCATGACCATGTAAGAAAGGGCTGAGGAAGCCCATTACAAAGCACAAACCACCATTCACAGCTGCAAATCATCTCTCAGTAACTGATGCAAATGAGTCTCCCAAGATGTATTTACTGAACCAGACAGCTGTACAGGAAAAGAAACGGCAGCTTACAGCTTCTGCCCATAGGTGATGCTGAAAATGAGTTGTTTTTCATAATTATAGCAGTGGAGACTTAAAGGAGAGAAGAAAATCCTTTGCTAATGTTTAAAACCAGTGACTGCCTCCTATCATGGCACTTGGCAATAGGCCAGATTAACCAGAAGTGGTACTTAATTATCTGTGATGCCAGTCTGTAACAATGGCATTTCTTTAAAACAAGAGGGTTATCAAAATGTAGTTCTGCAAATCAGTGAATTTTAAAAATGGCACAATAATGTCACTGATTAAGCCCAAAGTGATTAGGACTTGTGCCTGCACACAGCTCTCCTGCAGTGGGAATGGCTCACAGATGTTGTGCAGCTTTGTTTTTCAAGGCAGTGCAGCTCAAAGGGAACTCTTGGCTTGAGCCCTTCCCCAAAGTGGAGTCAGGAGGTGCTTGGGGCAGGAGCCTCTGCTCCCTGTGTGTCCATCTCTGCCCACCTGCATTCAGAGCTGAATTCTCTGTGTGCCACTTGGGCTGCTGCAGCTTCAGTGCCTGGTGCTGGGATGTGCAGCTCTTCATCTTTTTACAGGTACTAAGTTTCCAAAAGTGGAAGGGTCATGTTTTTGGAAGTAAACTTGACAACATCAATCTTAGTAAAATGCCGAAGGACTGAATAGTAAAGAATTGCATGTGTCATTGTTTCATCACCAATATAATGATCATAAATTATTCTCATTTATCTTTTAAATGTGCTTTTCAACTTCTTGGCCTCCAAAATGTTCTATAATCACTGACTGAGGTTCTGAATTTATGAAGCATTTAAACTAATGCTCAGCTTTTGGCATATTTCAGCACACCTGAAATGGGCATGGTCATTTTGAACGCTGTTAATCTGCACTGAGGCTGATGTCCTGCTGGATTAGATCAAAAACCTTCAGTGCCTGAGATCATTTGACTGTTGCTAAGATGCTGAACAGGATAAAGGGGATGTGGGAAAAGAATGGGAATCAGGTGATGCACAGAATTGACTGATGCTCTGTACTTCTTAACCATTCACTGGATTTTTCCTTATGAACTTTGTACACAAACTCTCACATCTGAGCCTATTCTTTGCAGGAACCTGGCAGGATGAGCAGTCCATGGCCTCTGAGATGTCAAACAGTGCAGAAATTTTTTAGACTCACACAATGTAGAAGAACAAATAAACCATGTGCCCAGTACACAAAGGCTACACTAATTTAACCAACATGCAAAAAGAATTATTTTCTATTTATGTTTAATATCCTTAATTTTTCCAACACTTCCAACATATCCAACATTTGCTTGCTCTTTTTTTTCCCCTTCAACTCTTGGGTTCTGCAAATGCTAAAAACCAGCTGTGGATTACAATTACATCAAATTATTTTACTGAGTAAACACCAGGTCAATCCATTTTCTGAACATGCCATCAACAATTTTTCACATTTCTTTTATAGAGTACAAGGCTAATTCTAAAGCAATTATAGCCATGACAGTGAGGGACCAAATGCATCTCAGATTTTCCTTTACAATTTTAGCATTCGTTTGACTGAAAAAGTCTGAAAAATCCCCAAGGCAACTTCAAGTATTCCTCTTCTGACCTTATTTTGTCAAATTTAATTAAAACCAGAAAGCAAACTGTTACTTATTTCCATACTGTTTTTTGTTCCTGCCATGCACTAACTGAAAGACAAAAAGAAGTTGATTCTTTACGAGTCATAAATCCCAACTCCCTTCATCAATGAGTGCTTCAAAGTCCAGCAGCTGTTTTGAGAGCAGATTTAGAAGGAGTCATAAAGGTTTTGTGTCATTTGCATTTTAACATCAGGTTTGTCTACTGTTTTTGAAGAGAAATTGTGGAGATCCATTCTCTGCCCTACCTCTGTAACTGGCCCCTTTTTTCCCCACTTGTTTCCATTCCAATCCATTGCAATTCTCCCGACTTCACTCACAGGAAAAGAATGGGCTTTTCATCTACAGGATGCTCAGCTTGGCAGTCCCAGTCTCTGGACACAGAAAGTGGTAAATCATTTCTGAGTTCCTTGGTGAGGAATGCTGAGCATGAAAGCTAAGGTGGAAATCCTGAGGAAGCCAGAAGATGTTTTTGAACAGGTAGGTTTTGCTGGGGGAACCTGTAACACCAATGCCCATAGCTGGCACTCTGAGCCACAGGGGCAGCAGAGCCCACAGCTGCCAGGAATTGTTTCTCTGCTAATGCAGCTCTGGCCATGGAATTGTGCCTTTATCTATAATCTAAGTAATGTCTTCTGGAAAAAGGCTGAGGAAACCAGATCTACTAACTGTAGGAGTAATTGGTATGCATTATATAGGAAAAAAACCAAGAGCCATTTCAAATATAATTTCAACTATCCTCTAGCTCTGGCCTTAGGAAAAGAAAATTCTAAGACTTACTTGCAATCTTCCCTTGTTTTGAAGAACGTTGCGTTTTGATTTCAAAATTATTTGCAGCCTCCATTAATTTGGTGGGCTCCCAGGTGTATTCCTAAAATGTAGTTACATTAGAAACAGCCAGGAAAATGTATTTTGTATCTTCTAATAGAGAGAAATGGATGGAAAGTTTCCTGAGGCTTAATTAATCATATTTTCTCATACATTTGATTCGACTTTATAAGCATTTAATTTGGTTTAAACCATTGTTTAATCAGTTTAATTACTATCTTCTATTATTTTCTATTATTTATCTATATCTTAAACTTCTGAAGTCCAGTTTAATTCATTATAAGCCTGGCTAGCTCGGCATTTGGAGCTCTATAATTTGTATGACAAAAGCAGCAGAATGCCTGGGATAAGGATCATCTTTCCCTCACGGATAGGAGCTGGCCTCGCCTGCATTAATCTTGGGAGAATAGGACTCAAACAATTCCCCTCTAAATTAGATTTTCTAGCATACAAAGCTTTATTTATGAATGTACAGCCAAATTTCCCACCTTTATCCATTGGGGGCTGAACTCTCTTTTGTTTCTTTAGAGACCTTTAGAATAAAGCTGTCTTTTATACAAAATCCCTTTCTGTGTTGGCAGTTTAAGAAGATCAGGAAAAAGCAACAAATAATTTACTTCCACTTTAATGCTCCTTTAAATGGTCAGAAAAGAGTTTCAGTGCAAACTACAGTCAGATCTATTGCTACTACCCAGAAGCATATCATGAAAGGAGACATTTCTAAGATTAAAAATAATAATCATAAAATAATCCATGGAAAAGAATGCATCTAAAGTTGTTATGCAGTGGCTGGCACAGAAAATACATTCTCTACCTGAGACTGGTAATGAGTCATCCAAGCAACTTGAAATGAAAAGCATATGAAAGGGATATTAAAAATAAAAGAATTTAGAATCCAAAAATAAATAAATATTATCATTCCAGGCAGGTAAATACTTCAGGAGATTGCTGAGAAAGAAGGGATTAATATCAATCTTATCTCCAAAGCAGAAGAGTTAAAAGTACATCTGGCAATCTGCTGGTGTTATTGGTATAAAAATTCATGCTAGATGGCAGATAGCAAATTCAAAACAGACCTCTTTATTTTTTCCCCCCTCAGATAAAGAAGGTCTGAAAATAAACAATAACTCAGTGTGTGAAAGCATGGACTGGCAGAAAGGTAAAAACACAAAATAGAATTCAAGTCTCCATGACAAATCTATCTATATGCAGGCTTCATTTCACACACTTTCAAAAATTAAGATTAAGGCATGGACGCAGGGTCAGAGCATTCTGGGTGCTTTGAAGCAATATATTGAATTACTTTGTAGGTCAGATTCCTCCAGAGACAAGAGATAAAATCACGTTCCAAAACTAGGAAGGACATATGAGAAATGCAGGCTAAAGAAAACATAGGTTAACTAGGGAAAAAAATGTAAAAGTAAAAAGAAGAGGCTGTTGGAGAATTTAAATGTGTCCACTCTCCTGTCCCCAGGACAGTGCCAGGGGAGGCAAAGCAATGCCAGTGGCTGATTGCAAAGTGTGACCCAAGATCTGCACATTGCTGGAGGTGAGCCACAAGACCCTGACTCACTGCCCCAGGGAGTTAGAGCACCTCAGTCAGACCCAGAAACAAATCCAGAGCCCAGTTCCACAGGCTTCCATCCCGCGCCTCCAGGTCCAGGACAATTTGCATGAAATATGCAAGGAAGTTTGCCTGAAATATGTACAAATCGTGTGATGGAAATCAACTTCCACCTCTTGTGGCTGCACCATGATCTATCTGTACATATCAAATGACACATCAACAACTGCTAACGGCTGCTAAGCAACAGGGAGAAGAAAAAAATTACAGATAACTCACACTGTCTGAAAAAAGAACAGGGTAAAACTCTTTTTAAAAGCCTTTGTGAGGTACATGTTAAAAACCAATGACCTCTACGGCAATGACCGCTAGGCGTGTTTCTCAGCTCCGCATTTGGAGAAGAAAGCTGCGATATGATTGCTCTGCGACCAGCAGTAAATGTCAAGAGAGCTCAGGGGCGAGGTCGGGCGGGGCAGCGCTTACCTGGGGAGGGAGGGGAGCAGCTCCGACTCAGGCGGAGCCCAGAGCCCGAGGGCTCCTCGGAGTCCCCCCGGGCGGGACAGAGATCGGCTGAGTTACAGAGCAGCCGGGTCTCAGCCCCACCTTTGATACAAGCACAGACCGAGCATCTGCCACCAACTTCACTGCCCCGTTTTCCTGCTTATGGCATAAAATACAGGTCAAAATGGCCCCAGGGATGCTCCTGGGAGCAGCTTGCTGCCAGCAGCTGGCAAGGAAAAGCCGGCATCCTGGCCCTTGCTATCAGAGGTACCAACAGAGAATGATTGTACCTGCCAAGGTGACAGACAGTTCGAAATGCTGGTTTGCACATGGGCGATTTCCTTTTAAAAATTCATTTAAGCAGAGCATTTCTTTGTTCCAGGCTTTGATGCTGACTGTGTACACAGGTACAAAGAGCAGTGACAGGACAGATAATGAGCCTGGATCTCACAGCTCTGGACACCAGTGGAAGGAATTGTGTGAGATCCTGGGAGCTGAGGGCCTTGTGCATCTGCTTGGGAATGGATGTATGGGCCTTGCATTTCATAGAAGCTACTCAGGGCTAGCAAAAACCTTCTGCTCTTTAGCTGCAAAGCTCTGTGTGGGCTTGCATAGCTGGAGCAATGAGCAGCACAAAAATTGTTATTGTGTCCAGGTTTTTCAGCTCCACTTTCAAGGCATATGATTTTAATATTTCTTTCTAAATTCCTCTTATACATTTTTTCCTTTTTAACAGCACAATAATCCATCTCATACCCATTCATCCTTCTGATTATTCTCCTTGTCAGCTATTTGTACATTTTTACCTTTTGTAGGAATGCCACATGAAAGAATGAATTTAATAATAGAGAACATTAATAAACACCCTTGTATGTCTGGCCCTTTCAACTTCTCTAATCCACACTTTGTTCTCTCTTTTAAGTAAGACTCACAGGACTCACTCAGCTAATCAGAAGATAAACTTAAAAGGAAGAAATGAATAAAACACATTAAGCTGGGAAGCAGCCAACCTCTTTTCAAAAAACCAGAGGTGAAATCCCAGCCCCAACTGAAGCTTCTAGCAAAACTCTCCTTGATTTCAGGAGGATTAAACTCATCACGAATGTAAGACCTTTGTGGCCTGTCACTTTTTGCCATATGGAATAAGACTTAAAGCTGAATGAGAAGAGAAAGCTCCAGCACACCCTCAGAGACCCCTTTTCCCAGCAAATGCAGCATTATGGCTGCTTCTCTAAGGATCTTTGGCTTCACCGGTGATTAGTTTTAAAATGTGCTAACAGAATTTGAAAAGAAGAGTTCCTGATCTCCTCTTCTCTTGCACTTAGTTTCCCTACAAAGTATTTTTAACCGTTTGCAAAAATATTCCTTCCTAAAAAGATATAGGAGAGGAAATAAAGGCATTGCTTCCTGGATAGCAAGGGATCTGGTGGGCAGTGAGGAAAAACCAACTGCATCCATTTATAAAAATAATCACTGGATGCTTTCATGCCTTCCAGTAATGAATTTGATTCAATGGGCCACTAAATTAAAGCAATGATAAGCAAAATCAACCTTTTGTGCAAAGAGATGAGAAAAGAAAGTACAAAACTCTCTGAGACATCGGGTTTGTTAATCATCCAGAGAAACAGATGTCCAAAGGACCTGTTGTACCTCCTGTGAGCAGCCTTCCTTTCGTGTCACTGAGACACAGCTTCAGAGTATAAACACTTGCCACTGCTCACCAGAGGGACCTGGCACCACAATGGCTCCAGGCCTTTTGAAAACTTGGTACAGATGTTTTGCGAATTTCTGGCAGAATCCTTTTCTTCATATGTTCAGTGTAAGGGAAGGGATGGGGCTTTTCTTACTGATCTTTGAAAAATTAATTTTTAAGGGAAACAAAACTCTTTTTCTATTCTTTTGCAGCCCAAAGATCCTTGCCTTTCAAAGAGAAAGAAAATGCTGAACTGATTCAGAAAGGGAGACATTTTTATAGAGAAAGAGACACTTTTACCTATCTTTTAGCACCAGTTATTCATACTCAGCTGATTGTTATAGCTTTGATTCCAAGAGGATGGATTATTATTAATGATTTATACTGAAGCACTGTTAAAAATGAATATTTATTATAAATTAAATTGAACGAGCAGGGTAGGCCTGCACCTTAGCACCGCGGTGAGTCTGAGATCCCTTCCCACTCTCCCACAAATTTATCTGTGCAAAGAATGAAACTCTGCTCTGGACCTCTTCAGTCTGGCATAGCCAGGGTAACAAACCTTTTTCCCACATCTTTTTTGCTTTTTACAGGAAGTGCTTGGGGATGGTGACAGGCAGACACAATTCCTAGCAGAGCTGCCTTTGGAAAAATCTTTTCCATCACAATATAGTACAGATATAATACACAATATATAACATGGTACAGAAAACCTGCCCTCACTTGGAGACACCAAGAACACCTCACGAGAAACAAGTTTTGATACAGAGTCTGCACAATGGAAACAGATTTAGCAGAACTTAAAGAGGTCTCAAAATATGGCAAAGATAGGGAAAAAAATCCACTTTGTACCTGTAATACATTATGCATATTGAAATTTTTATCTTTTCTCTTTACCCAGGGTTGATTACTGTTAATTACGTTTCTTTACAATTCAAAATCGAAGTTCTAATAAATTCAAACCTCTAGTATCTGAAAGATCTTATCAGCTAACATGACAGTGATCTCTGGCTCTTCAGAGAAAGAGGCTCTCAGCAGGATCTTGAGACATCCTGTTATAGTTCAGGGTAATTAATATTTTCCTGTTTCTGCTGTACTATGGACCAGAACAGGCTTAATTAAAACCTTCTGCTATGGACTGCAAAGCTGGATTTTTATGTAAGTACATGGATGAACCACAAGTATTTTTTCATGTCCATTTTCATTGCTAATTTCTGGCATGTAAATTAGATAAAAGTCTATCTGCCTTTCAAGTATAGTTTGAGATCTGTGTTTAAAATACCATTATGAGTTAAATGCAAAAATAGCCAGATTTACAGAGCGGGCCTTGAATCAGAGCTTACAAGAACTATATAACTTGGTAATCACCACTGTAAAACCAATACAAAGATTGTTAAAAATACAATAAATTGACATAGCATGGAAACCACTAAAAACTTTAATCTTTTCATCATCCCAAAATCACTTTCTCAACTCCTGAATTACCTCAGTGACTTTCTTAAAAACTTGATTATTCAACCAGTTTTTGGTCTTTGTGAGTGCAAAATTTGTATTTGCTTTGATTTGAGGTTCAGTCCTTCCTGGAGTGAAACTAAAAAGTCAGGCTATACATAAATGCCATTATAATGTATAATACAAAAGTAGAAAAGAGCCAAAATTGCTTTAGCACCTCTCTGTAGCTTTCTATGCAGCTTTAGCAGTTAATTGAGCCTACAGTGGTTCTCTCATGTATGAAACTTTCAAGTATGGGGTGTGCCTTGTTTCATCTTCCCACAAATTTGTGGATGAATTGCTAGAGTTTTCTACCTCTAAACCACATTTTTTTTTAGGCAGTGTAAACTCAAAGCAAACAATGCTTTGTTCTTTTTGGGGGAGCTGTGCCACACAGAGGAGACAAGACACTCCCATGGGGACCAGCACTTGCCTGTACTTTTGAGGCCCCAGGTGCAAGTGCCATGGCAGTTACTCCTGCAGGGGAACGCTGCTGTGCACAGCTCACGCCTAAAAACCTGAGTCAGCCTGGTGGGAAAGCAGCTGGAGAAAACCCAAAGCCCCAAAACTGGCAGGAGACAAATTATAGACACTGTGTACAGCTGCCAGTCCCACACAAGCTGGACTCCAGACAAGTTGGAACTTGTCACTGAACTACTGGAAATCAGAAAAACTGTATTTTTCAGATGAATGAGACAAGATTAATGTTTATCTGAAAATTGGGGAGAAAATAGCATTATTTGTTTTCTAGCTTAGTCTATCCTATTATAGTGTTTGCATTTTCTCATGTTTTGATGCTTGTGGTTTCCTCCAAGAACATAAAAGTCTGCAGCAGAAATTGGGGCAAGAGGCTGAGAAAAGATTATAGTGGAGAGAAGAGCATCTCACCATCTGTCCACTGTGGGTTTTTTCCCACACATCATGCAGAAGCAGAGGCCAGTTTTAGATACTTTGATCCTGAAAGGTTCAGAGTTCTAATTCAAAGTTATCTTTGTCTAAGGAAAAAATAGAAGATGCTCTGCTAAGTGATTGCAGGATGCCAGAGATCATATTCAGAGCAGGAGCCACCAAGAGAATTTAGCCAGGATGCCACTCCTACTGTGCAAAATGGAGAATGGGAGCCAAACCAAACTAATTCCCAAAACCACAATTTAAATTGGGAGAAACAACCAGAAAGGTTCTGTTATCCACTGCATTCCTTTTCTCCCTCCTCCACCATATGCACCATTTTTATTTCTTTTGCACAAATGATACCCCCAGGTTTACTCTTCTTATGCTGCTGCATGGCACAGTCATGGAGGAGCCCATTCCAAGGAGGATTAAACTGGATAATTAGCTACCAACCATTTTTGTAATAAAACTTCTCCACCTTTAAAGCTTACATTACATTATCCTTTTTTCCCTCACAGAGTCAAAATCAGAAAGAGTTCTGATTTTCTAAAAGATGAAAATGAAATGTCCATTATGCTTGAGAAATGTCGATGCTTCTACTGGATGATGTTATGTATTGCTGTGATTGCCTGCCCACTCTCAGAGAACTCTCCCTTTGGGCTGTGAATCTCCAAAGTGCCTTCCCAACAAGGAAAATTCCTGTGTCCCAATCTCACACCACATCCTGGGCTGCAGCATGAATGCTGAATAATGCTCAGCAGCCTCTCCCCAACCCTTTCTCTTTCAGCCAAGTTCTAAATGCAACACCACACAGGATGGTGAAAGTTTATAGTTGTTAAAATAGCATGGACTTATTTTCAGCCTTTCTCATGCCAATTTCCTAAAGCAGCTCAAGAGACAATGTTTGCCTCAGTTTAAGAGGTCCTTGAAATACTCTGTAGAGATTAAGAGAAAGCTTCCATCACTTCTGTATTGGCTGATCATGTGAGAAATACAGCACTGCTAGCATCCCAGCAAAGCCTTTAAGCATATATCTATTTTTTAAAGTCCTGTGTAGACTTATTTTGAGTTTCTTGTTGAGGCTGTAAAGCAAGATGAAAAAAAAAGATGATGTAGATTGGCAATTCATCTGTTGAGTAGAAGTGAGCACATGTAAGTAGATGTAAGTGACAGAGACAGAGAATCGCTGTCATTACCATAGCAACAGCAGCATAGCAATTATGTGAAACACCACAGATAGGAAAAAAAGATGAGTTATTTTTACCTGGAATCTCATGCCTTATGGCATGTTCTCTCTAGCTGTAGATATTCCACAGTGTGTGAATCTTTCCCTTTTCCATATCAATTCAGCCATAGAAATGCTTGTGTGGGGAGGACCCCAAAGATCTTGTACTTCCAGCCCCCTGCTGTAGGCAGGGACATCTCCCACCAGCCCATGAACATCCCTCTAGGAAAGAAAATAGGATGCCTAAATATTATCTTTCTGGGCAGACATTACAGACAAGTTATGGCCATATAAGCCATCAACGACTTAAAATCATTGAGGAACACAATTTTCTTTAGTAAAGTCAAGTGGGTTTATGCTGGAATGGAATAGGTATGAAAGAGTTTAATAAAATGATCTTTGTAATAGCAAATGCCTCAATTTATCTTCAAAACTTATTTAACTGGAAAGAGCCCTTTATAGCCACATAGATTCCAACACATCAACAAAACTGCTGATAACAGCTGGTTTGAGCATGAAAAATGGTCCTGTTATAATGCCGTAAATCGGGATACCTCCTTGAGCTAGACCAGAGCCCACTGTTAGTGGCACTGGAGAAGTGGTGCTTCCTGGGTGGAATTAAAATGAGGAGGGAAAAATGTTACCTGTCAACATCCAACAGCACCTGTTTAGCACTGCAGAGGGAAAAAGAGAAAAACCACAACACATCTTCCTGCCCCTCTGTACTCATCTTTCTCATTCGACCAACTCTCCAGCATGTTGACCTACATCTATTACTGCCTTTCCTGGTTAAGGAAAAAAGACTTCCAAGACTTTGAATAACAACACATGAGGTCTGCATTCACTTTAAGTGGAAAATATTACAAACTTTAATCTGTTTAAAACATTCAAACCATTTTTATCCACTTCCATCACTTTTTCCACATTTTGTTCTATATTTCTTGCCAAAACAGAACCTGTTATATAAGTTTTTATGCCTCATTTCGTGTGTTCCTTCAAATACATTTCTATTAATTGATTTTTTGCTGTCTTCCAAATTTAGCTCCTGCCATTTCTTTTTCTTTCTTTCTTTTTTTTTCCCAAAAACTTTTTGCAGTCTTCTGGTTTTGAATTAGCTCTTATTTAAGATTTCCAGGTCATCTATTTGGCTGGCAATAACATGCATTTTTGAACAAGGGCAGGGAAAACAGGCTCTCCCCCGGGACAGTGAGGGCTAGAGTAGGAAATGCTGCAGCGCTTGCAGGCTGCAGGTTCTGCACTGCTGCACCCAGCTCTGCTTCCTCTGGCAGCCTTTCCAACCAGCACCAGTCCCACAGAAATACCAGAAATTCCATGTCTGAAAGACACTGAGTTTATTACTATAACTCTGCTGCCTTTTCAGGCTTTTATTTCCTGGGATATTTCATAGGTAGTGGTTTGATGTCACATTTCTATAACACAAGATCTAACAAAGGACTACCCATCCAAGAGGATTGGGTTTTTCAATGTAGTACAAAGAATATTCAGCAGATATGTAGAACCCCCAGCATAAAACAAACCAACCAACCAAAGCACAACAACAAAACAAACAAAACAGACAAAACAAACAAAACCCCACCAAACCAAACAAAAAAAAGCCAAAAAGACCACCAACCAACTAACCAACCAAACAGAAATTCCTTTAACAAATGAACCCTGAAGAAGTGGTGCAAGCTGATGATTTCAGTGGTTATCAGAATGTGGGAACAACTTACACTACCAGAAAAATATCACTACATAAATGATAGGATCTATATTTTCCAGACCTATACTCACAATATTTTATTGTGTCCGGATACAGAAGAAATATTTTGTGCTTGAGTTCCCTCCCTGCCCACCATCGGCAGCACTTCTTGAAAGTAACATCTCCCTGGAGTTGTGGATAAAAATGCCATGCACGGTGAAGATTTAAGGACAGAAATTCCATTGAATACAGCCAGACTCCTCATGGCCACAAGAAAAATCTGATCATTTCTTACAGTACCAAAGCAACCTTGAACAGAACAATAAACCAGCTGCATTTTCAAACCACCTGCAGGCAGCAGGGAGAGGACAAGAGTCAAGAAGAAAAAAATACTCAAAATTATAATAGAAAAACATTTTAGTATAATTCCAAACTATAATGAGATTGTAAATTAAGATCTGCATAAACATATGGACATTTTCCCACAGTAAAGAATCATCTTTCCATTTCATTCACAGAAAGGAATATATATTTGGGCAGGAAATCATTAGGAATAACTAATTTGTATGAACATACATTGTAATTTTTCTAATTTGGCTTTATAGCATTACCCACTGCAAAATAGCACTCCAAACAAATTAAACTGTTCAACTGCAGCTGCAACAGTAATTTTTAGAAAGTACAACTCACCAGGTCAAGGGAATCAGAGACACCTGAATGAGGCAGTGAACCTTTAAAGTACTCCTGAAGCTGGGAAATTACACACAGACACACATCTCCCACCTCTGAATGCTCAGGGACAGTTTTTCTAAGCAGCAGCTTGAGCTGCCATTACAAGCAATACTAAAGTCACAGAAAATTCAAAAGTGATTTTGATTTTCTTCTCTCAAGTGACACCATGTAGCTCCAGGTTAAATTACTTTCAGATGCTTTCAATGTAGCTTAAAACATACCACTTATAATCAGGAAAACATTATTGTTTATGAATGTTTTATAATGACAATGGAAAAATCCATCTTTGTTCAGATGATGGCAAAAAAAAAGCAAGATTGAAAAAAAGCCTTGGAATGCTACTGCTTGCCAGGTTACTCACCTTAAGTCAGGGGATTGCAATCACTGTTTTTATTTGTACAGATAGGAAAATGACACTAACTTAAAATTTCTAACAACTCCAGAAATTATTCAAATTGGTTTTAAAAAATATTAATAATTAAAACTTACTCCCAAAAATGGATCACACATCATTTGCATACCTACAAAACCTTGCAGAAGCCAGGAATATAGAAAGAATCAACTTGTAGAGAAATTATATCTATAAATTTAGTAGTGTTTTATTCACCTCAGTGGAGATACCAACAGCACAGATTAGTAACTGATGATGATTTATTTCCAGACACTATAATGAAATGACAGAGAGCAACCACCACGAAAAGGAAAAGGAAAAAGAAAAGGAAAAGGAAAAGGAAAAGGAAAAGGAAAAGGAAAAGGAAAAGGAAAAGGAAAAGGAAAAGGAAAAGGAAAAGGAAAAGGAAAAGGAAAAGGAAAAGGAAAAGGAAAAGGAAAAGGTTGTGATCTGTGCTGCCAGCCCGGCTGTGTGAGGACTCTGCCCAAGTTCCCCTTCAGGGCAGGATTTGTAGGAGTTCCCCCAGTGACCGCAGCTCAGCGGGACCATGGACATTCAGTATGAGCTTGTCTATCTTGGGCTTGCTTTTTCTTCCTTTCCATCTAGATTAGTCTGTGCCTTCTCATTCCAAAGAAAAACAAAATTGGTGCTGAATGAAAATTAGTTTGATACTTTTTAATACAGTGCTAGTATTGCTTATACTGGACTTGTATGATAACACCAATAGAAATGGGTTTGATTACAGAATACCAGGATAAAATAAAGAAAAATTCTCCTTATTATTTAAATGAATTCTGAGTAAGATTTATAGCATCAAGAATACTTGGTAGTTAGGTATTACAATTGAAAAAAGCTACGGGCCATTAATATTGGTCCTGTGAGCTTTCCTGTTGATACCTGTGTGCAAAGTTTATTGACATTAATAAACAGCTTCAAGCCAAGTCTCTTAGGAGGACAGGAAACAGTCATGTACTTTTGTAAAGGTACTGCTGGTCACTTAACTCAGAGAAGCTGTGATTGACTCAGAGTAGATTTTAAAAAGACTAAAAAGTACCTCAGACTAATTCGAGTTCTTATTCTGGGACAAAGTATTCTGGCTTGTAACTGTTACAGAAACACACACAATTATTGGGGTTTTTTCATGACAGTTTAACTTCCATTAAAGTTCTGGGAAACACATCAATATTTGTCAAATGAAGAAGGCTAAAATGATAGAGACAAATGTATTGAGAAATTGTATAAATTGTGAGGGAATAAAATCTACCAAGTTTCTTGATTAAAACTTTACAGTCAGATTTCCATTTCAATCAAGCTACAAGCCCAGCATTATAAGCATTTTTCAATAATATAATAAGTGACAGCTCCTGTCCCAGAGAATCAGTTTATTAATACAATTTGACTTATAAGATGAAGTAATTATATTATGCATGAAACTTGTCCCTAAAGATGCCACAAGCCATACATTGATTTCTAAAATGGAATTCTGTGCTGGTATTTAGTTACACATTCTCTGATGAATGCATTTGCAATCTATGGATGTTCATAGTGTAGGACCAAAAGTAATTTCAAATGACCTAACTCATTTTTTGACAAAAACTAAATGGATTTGTTTGTCTATTTATTTGGTTTTTCATTTGAACAAATATGAACAAATATGGGAGTGAAAAACCTTATTTCCTATAGGACCAGAACCAGCCGATATCCATGGGGTCCTTAAAATGATCTTGCATAGTCTTGTGAAATCCAGGTGAAAACAACTGGACTGGATCAGATGAACCAGGATGTGAACGAAAGGATTCAAACGGCTGGAGAAGGGAGTAGGTGGGTGGTGTGTGAGGATAGAAATTCCACATTGCTCTGTCACTTGGGGTCATAAAGAGAACTGCATTAAGTTTGCATTTTAAAAAACTCCCACTTTAATGAAAAATAAAACATACAAAGGAGGGTAGGTGAAGCGTGTGAATTCTGGTGTAATTTATAAGTACTTTGAAGAATATGGGTTAAATGTCATGATATTACCTTTAACACCGTTAAACAGTCTAAGAATTCAATCAACAAACTCCTTGCTATTACATAATTAAAACTCAGAATAAAATAGTATAATTGCTGGTTTATAGCCATCATTACATAATGAGTGGTTCTATGGCAATCTCAGCTAAATCTGGATTTGGGGAATTTTGAAAAGTTGATTTCCACAGTACCATTCATGATTTTGATCCAGAATTCTTCAAAATAAAGAGGAATTCTGTCAAAGATGTTTATGGTTTGCTCTTTTAAAAAGTTTTGAGGGGGATTTTCTTTTTGAAAGTGCTCAATAAAAACTTAAAAACTCAGAAACTGTAGAGTGAATTTTTTTTAGAGGCAAAAGCAGCCAGCTTCAAGCTGATTAATAGAAATGCTCAGCACAAAGTGATTCTTAATGAAGATGATAACCCCCAGAAAATAACCATTTGTGGGCAATATATAACTTAATTAAAAGAGCAGCTCAATCACAAAGCTGCTGCCCCCACATTCCGCACTGTGCACCTCAAAATCTCGAGCGTGAAAGACACAGCTTAAGGAAGAGAAAGGAAAAAAAATCTGAAAGGAATAAATCTCTGTGCGTTTGCATTGTGCCTCTCAAATACTGGTTGAGTCTGAGCAGCCGTGTGTCCTAGGGCTGCATCATCTCGCTGGGAGATGCTCTGCAGCTCAGCCTTTCCCCAGCTCCCATCCCTGGGCTGGGCACTGGAGCGCGCAGGCAGGTTCCCCTCGCTCCTGCGGGCTGGGAGCTGCTGTGGGCGCTGTCAGTCCCTGCAGCTTCGGCTCTGCTTTGTTCAGGATAACACCCAGGGCTCCGGGATGGACGGCAGCAATCGGGCAAGGAGCACAAGTCCTGCCCGCAGCGCCTCTGGGCGCCGCAGCGGGAGCCAAACCAGGCACCCAGCTGCCGCTTGTTACACCCCGCACAATCCCGGCCACACAAATAGCCGCAGCTTCTGCAGCAATCTGCCTGCAGCTGCTGCTTGTTTGGATGAGCAACAGCTAAGAAAGCTAATTACTGGGAAGCCCTCCAATTGTTTGGTTTTTCTGATTCGTTACATGCTAATTGATTGATTAACTTGCCAGCCCGAGTTCAGGGGCAGAAAACGGCGCCGAGCTAAGGCAAAACGAGTATCGTATTTCACATCTGAACTCCTGACCAAGTTGAGAGGCTTCTCCTAATTCTGAGATTTATGAAAAGAGATTTAAAATAAAATCCCCACACATACTGCACTTTAATCCAAATATGTTGCAGTTCAAGCTGAGTCCTCCATACACAGGGAGCAGCTGTGCATGGAATATAAGGTTCTCATTATATTTTTGTGTTCCTTTTCTGGACTGCGAACAGTGTCTTAATTTATGCTTAAACAATCTGCTGTAACCATTCATTTATCTCACTTCTCAGGTTCATAAGCGTTTGCTCCTCATCGGGATTTGATATTCTGCTTTTTGTTTTCTTTCCTGCCTGCACATGAGGTAGAAACAAAGACTTCTGCATAGTAAGCAGCGAGAGATTCCTTCAGGGAAGTTATCATTCAGAGTCTTTATGTGATTCACTTCAAATATAACACATTGGTATGTGTTTCCACAAATCTTCCCACCTTTTCTAGCATTTAATAGCTTACTTTTGAAGCAGGGGCACTCCACATAGTGGGAGCCAAAAAGTACATTAGTGAATTCATCTAAGAGAAGTGTGCTGTTAAATAACATGCAGACTAATTAATGTAAATGCCATGGTGAGAACATGCTGACATTGTTGAAGTTAATGATCCAGCTGCATTATCATTTCCAGCACTGTAACGTTGAGAAAACCCAAGAAACTTGGTTTTCTGCATTCTGGCACAGGATTTTCACTGGGCATCCTTTGAGACAGCTGAAGAGCGTTTCTACACTCCAGTGATACCTGCTGTGTGAATTTACCATGGAATTTGGGACAACAGATTAGCTTTACCTACAACCTTGAGCAAATTTTAGCATTCTGTTTGGTAAGTCAGAGGTCTCACCCACCTCAGTGATGTGGGGTGGCCTGACCCATCTCCATGCCTCCATCCTCTCACATGCCTGTTGATATTACTGGATTTGTGCATATAAACAATATTTAATGCACAACATTAAAGGGCATGACAGCCCTTTTGCCATACTGACCTGGACCATGCAAAAACCAGCTGTCTACTTGTCACCTGTGAATATTCTGCAGCAGGAACAGCATGGCTGGTTCTGGTGAGGGTGGGCAGGGTAGAGGGGAAGGCACATGCACTGTAGTGGTTCTTGATAACATCAGAGGCAAAAAAGCACCCATCCTGCCTGCTAGGCAAAACAAGGAGATGCTCTTCAAAATTTACCAAGGAGCTGTTCTGTGGAATAATTGCTTGTCATGTCTGTATAATTACATTTTGACTGAAACTGCTCTTCAGATAAGGTATGAGATCTGAAGTATGGGTACTTCTCACCCTCTTGTCTGGCTGTATGGCAATGAAGGAGGCTTTTGAAAAGTCAGAAATCCACATCAGCAACACACAATGCTCTCAAAAAAAATGAATAAAAGGACATGGTGCTCTAAATGGCCTAAGGAACAGGATAGGCAGTGATGAATTTTCATCAGGAGTGTTTTCGCTGCTAATTTTCATGGTCCAGAGTGAAGGGCAGTGCTTTAAAAGCAGCAGAAAGTCACAATGAAAACAATGCAACATCATGGCCTCAGCGTATATTGCACAAGCCAGGAATCACTGCCATCTTATTTCAGCAGGGCTGAACAGCCCTGACTCACAAATGCATTTAGCCACCAAAGGACTTTTTTCACTGGGAAAATTACGTTCATATGTTCCAGTCCCTGTCTCCAACAGTGCTGCCATATATTCCTTTTCTACCTGTGATACGTTTATACAGTTTTAGAATTTGCTTTCAGCCACAAGTCCTGCACAGGGATTGTTACTTAGGATAAAAATGGCAAGCTCTGTTGCCCATCTTGCCTAAAGCCACTCAGACCCAGCATTTCTTTGAAATCACAGCAACAAAGATTACACTGGCCAAGGGAGAGATTTGATAAGGCCCCAGGCAGACAGACAGACAGACCTTTTCCTCTCATGGCTTTTTCCATTACCAGACAATTGCTTTGAAGATTATACTCTAGGGAGAGATTTTCTAGAGATCTCAGATGTGCTCAAAATTCTGAAACAAAGGTACAGATTCTAAAAAAATACTCAGTGATAGAAAAATACCAAATATAAGACACTACAATGAAATCACATTTTTTGAGAAAATGGAATTGTTACACTGTTTTTTTATTTCCTTTCCTGTAACTCGTGTTTTTACTGACAGTGCATGTCTGTCAAACAGAAACAGATTTATCTGTGAGTGACCTCCTTGGACAGCCCTTCTTTTGTTGTTGAAAAACACTGTCAGAAATGGGGGCATCATGAGTACACCTTATGCCATCCAATGCAGCCTTTCAACACAGTGTAGCTGGTTTCAGAAAGATAGCAGCTTCAAAGAAATATATTGGCCTAAATTTCAATTATTCTGCTATGAAGGAATGAAACTACTTGCCCAAAGGAATTTTAAGCTGCTCCAAGCCAAAGTCTACATAATTTCAGCTCTGTAGGTTTCATGGGAGATGTTTGAGTCCTGTCCAAACTCTCAGTCCAGCATTACCTACAGAAACCCAAACAATTGTGGGTCTCATTGAAATGACATCCTAATTCTTAGCTACCAAACCATCCTCCTTTTCTGAAGGTCACTGAAAATTCTTTCCAGTGAAATGAACAGAAGATTCGGAAGACTGGAAAGTTTTTGTATCAATTTGAAGTCCGCAATGAAAGTTACAAAATGATAGATCTATTTTAAAGCTAATCATAGCTTTGATGTTTCTCATCGAGTGCATGTACAAAGAACCTTTGGTTGACTACACAGCAACTAATTTGAGGATACCAGTTTATCATACTACTTCTCCAAGGATTTTTTTAACTGACCCTTTATTGCCTCTTTTTATCTCTTAAAAGCTAATATCACTACAGCCCTGGCAGAGTGTCCCTGTGTAAAGCTTCCAGCACTCAGTAGCCTTTGGAAGAGCATTCCCATGGTAACACTTCAAATCCTGATGGCTACATCCTTTCAGCACAATAAGCTTAATATCAGATGCTTGAGCCATCTGTCCAGCTCCTCAATTAACATAGTTAGCTACTGAAACTTCAGCAATTACTGAAATCACACTGCAATCAAGGAACAAATCCTCAACACAAAAGCAGGACAAAGGAAACCTTAAAGCCACATTCAAGCAGAGCTGGTATTAGTGAAAAGAGAAGGACAACTACTTCATCTAGAATTAAATGCAATTAGAACTTAATCGGGCCCATAATATCGGCCTCAGGTCCTCATTTGGACTGTGAAGCAGCTGGAATCCTGTTCTCATTACTGTAAATGACTGTGTGGTTCAAGGAAACAGAAAACCAAGCTCAGCAATTGTGTCCTCTATAAATAAACTTGAGAAACACCTTGGGACTGAGATGAAAGCAGAGCAGCCTAAGGCTAGGCAATGAGAAGGAAGATGCCCTTTTCTGCTAGCTTTGGACTTGAGGTAAACACCATGCAGTCATCTGGATATATTAAAAACCTGGTGGATGAAATTGCAGTGAGCACAATCCAACCCATGGTCTGTGGACATAGGGTGCAACCATTGGGGCAAAGCAAGGGCCCAGAGGGGACAGCACACCGCCTGGGAAGGACAGCAGCTGCAGGGGAGCTGCAGGGGAGCTGCAGGACACAGGGCCAGGAGAGCAGCCCGGGCAGGGCAGTGCCAGGCTGTGCATGGGGCTTTGCCTGCAGGGCAGCGCTCAGCAGCTCTTGGGCTCTTCTCCTGCAGGGCCAGGCTCAGGGGCTCACCTCACCTGCCTGTCAATTCAGAGGTCTTCAGCCAGTTATCTGCACCACCTCAGTAGTCCTCAGAGAGACAAAGGCATCTCTAAAGCATGACTTATATGGGACTTTAGGCATTTATTGTAGAATAAGACAAATCATTCTCTATCTCTCTCCATGGGCTATAAAAGCACTCTGAACTCTCAGCTCAGGATGTCTGTACTGTGGATATCTAAATTAATGCAGCAGAATCCTACCTTGGAGTACTCTAGTGATTGTGTGAACTGTTTTCTTGGTTTACAGAGATCATAGATTTCATGAAACCAGTGATGTTTCATACTACAGCTGCAAGATCTACACTGCTAAGTCCATGCTAAAGCATTACAAAAAGATCTTGCCCTGCCAGAAACAACAGCCTGTTACTACTCCTGAGCTCAGCACAGCCTTCTTTCTGTTACAGCTTCTTTCTATTCCAAGCTGTAAGAAAACGGTATGAAAACTGTATCAAACAATAAGTTTATGTCAAAAGATGTTATGGTGACACATGTCAGCAAAAGAAAGGCAAGGTACAGATGAATGCACTGGTAGCAGTTTGTTCCCTCACAGCAAGCACTGCTCCACAGCATTTCATCTTTCAGCTCTTGCTGGGTTTGATATTTAAGTGTCACTGTCAGCCCTGAGTATTTCATGGATTGAATCCATGAAGGGAAGCAGTAAAGCCATGTGTTTTCCCATACAGCTGTTTGTTTTGCAGTCTCACATTCCCAGAGCCTTGGCCTGCAAGTGAAGTTCACTTTGCCGACAGCTGAGGGGTTTCCCGTCAATCAGCCCGGGCTTTTCCCTCAGGTCACTCCTCAGACTGCTGCACAAATTCAGTCTGGGCCCACTAGGCCCAGCCTGTCCTGGAGCTGGCTACATGGCCTCCACCTAGAATCACAAGCCCATTAATCACAAATCCTAATGTGCTGAGGGTAATATCCACTCCATGGACAAGATCTCAGAGCTGTGCCAGCCTCCAGCAGCTCCCAGATCCAGAGGTCAGTTCCCCCTGGATCCAGGGCTCAGTTCATGCCTGATCCAGGGGTCAGTTCTCCCCTAATCCAGGGCTCAGTTCCTGCCTGATCCAGGGGTCAGTTCTCCCCTGAACCAGGGGTCAGTTCCTGCCTGATCCAGGGGTCAGTTCTCCCCTGATCCAGGGGTCAGTTCTCCCCTGATCCAGGGGTCAGTTCCTGCCTGATCCCGGGGTCAGTTCCTGCCTGATCCAGGGGTCAGTTCTCCCCTGATCCAGGGGTCAGCTCCTCCTTTTCCTGCCTGCTTTTCCCCAGCAGGCTCTGTTTCCACACAGGAGGCAGAGAGGTGACAAAAATCTGACTCCAGCCCAGATTCTTTAGGCTGGCTGACTGTCACCTAGATATTTATCTATGTATGACTGTTACTCTATCACCTTAAAGAGAGCATATCATGGAGGCAATCCCGTTTCTCCTTAGAGGGATACNCCTGATCCAGGGGTCAGTTCTCCCCTGATCCAGGGGTCAGCTCCTCCTTTTCCTGCCTGCTTTTCCCCAGCAGGCTCTGTTTCCACACAGGAGGCAGAGAGGTGACAAAAATCTGACTCCAGCCCAGATTCTTTAGGCTGGCTGACTGTCACCTAGATATTTATCTATGTATGACTGTTACTCTATCACCTTAAAGAGAGCATATCATGGAGGCAATCCCGTTTCTCCTTAGAGGGATACAGGGGATATTGATAGCACAAAGATCCCTCGAAGGGTCATGTTGCTTTTTACTTCTGTGTTTGCACCAGAGACTATTAAATCTGCTCATTATTACAAAAGGCTCCTTTCTAGCTAGAGCCATTCACAACACTACATTAATTTTCTCCTCATTTTGTATAAAAGTATTGATTTGACCACAGCTACAACTCATGATGTGTTTTGCTGCTATTACATTCAAGTACTTGAAATAATATTGCCATGTAAAACAGAGCTATTAACTGCAGCCTAATATCTACCAGCCAGTGGTGTGTGATAGAAAAGCAGGGAGCTATCCCAATAGGAAAACTCAAAACATGTAAACATAGTTTAGTCATTCAAATAATTATAATTGTATTCAATAACATTCAAATGCAACATTCAGATTATGAAGTTAATTCTCTGTACCCACTCATCCATTGGGTTTTTAGTTATTATAAACCCCAGCTATTACAAGGTTCTTTGTACAGCTCAACAGTAAATGAACCATATGTACCAGACTGACCTTTTGTCACATCCTGCTTGTGAACTCCAGCCTTAAAACAGTTGTATGTAAAATCCATTTAATGTTGATATAAGACTGTCCACCTTCTTGCAGACAGGTATCCCATCTTGTACTCCTGTGCGTCATCAATATTGAGACTCTGCTATTAAAACTATTTACCAGCTATTGCAGATCTTGTAGAAGTGCCTTGGCTGGAGCCACTGTTCATTTTGTCTGAGATTGCAATATTGTGGTGCCTTTAGCTTTGCCAGCAATGCCAGCCACGTATTTCTGACTGGGAGACCCCATATGTAATGAAAATCTGGATATGGTTTGGGTTCACGCTGCTGCCCACAGGATCACTCTGCCCCTGAGTGCTTTCTGTGACTGCGTCTTTCCCAGGGAGAAATCTGTGGAATCTCCAGGGAGCGACGAGGCCCCACAATCTCCATCCTGCAAATCACTTCGGATTCTCCTGGGTCTGGTGAGGCATAGACAAATGAATAATTAATGCCCTGTCTTTACATCCAATTATATTTACCAGAGAGTGTTTTTTGCATCTGGCAGTAGTGCTGGTGTTTGTTTGGAGTTTTTTGAATAACCAATACATGATTTAAATTTTATTTCCCCTAGCATTTTGTCTGTGACAAACGCACAACCTACAACTGCAACTAAACTGAAAACAACAAACTGTTAATCCTGTGAAGATCCATAACAATTCAGAGCCTCAATTTTGAATTTATTTATCAGCAGATTTTTATTTAATCAGACAAACATATGCATATATTAAACCCTTCAGTGACCCAGCATAGCCCTAGGAACTAAACCATAAACCAGCACATGTACAAGCTTTAAAACTCATTATCACATTGTCCACAGGATAACAGAGGGCAGAGTTCGGTTTGAGCCTGCAGTAATTTTGCATTTCAAGCTAGTTCAATTGGTCCCATTATACTGTAGAAATACTTATTTTGATCAGTGTTACTTTGTAGTATAAATTCTTCTGTTAAAAATTTTTAAGACTGTTTTTAATACTTCAGTATTTTTGCACAGTTTTGTGACTTAAGATGAAGCCTCTTGTTATTAAGTTTCCAGAACATTTTGTGAAAATATTAACTTTAATTTTTAAAGAAGTGAAAGGAAAGGTAAAATTTTTAATGATCTTTAAAATTATTAATTTAAAATTTTTTTGATATTACTCCAGCTATATGATTTGTAGGTCATAATAATAAACTTAGAATTCTTAGGGTTGCCATTTCTACCCCAATATCTAGCTTTTATGGAGACTGAAGAGGCACAGAGAGTCCTTCAGGACCAAGCCATGACCTGAAAAATGATTTTATGCTACTCAGCTGATGGAACAGGGTGCAGCAAAATGTTAATTTGCATGCTCCTGACTGGCAAACGTGGAAACTGGCAGCCCACTGAAGATGAGGAAATTCACAACGTATTACCCCTTCATGCAGCTCCTCACACATGGTGTGCATTTCTGTTTTGCACTCTCATCCCTTACCTACCCCTCCGATCCTAATTATCTCTCTCAAAACCTCCCTATTTGAGCCAAAAGAGGGAGAAAAAAAGAGTGAAAAAATCCAAGCCATCATGAACACGCTGACACCACTGGCCCCATGAGTCAGGACTATCCATCACCTTCTCTGCCTCAGTGGAACTGCTGGTGTGGCCAAAATGCGAATTCTGTTCCAGTAGAAGGGGTTTGTAGCATGTGTTTGCATAGCAGAGACACAGGGGCCGTGACCAGAAGATAAATAAGACCATTCCAAGCGTAATGTTGATTGTACTGTACCAAATTTGCTAATAAAAGCCCCCATGCCTGAAAGCCACAGAGCCTGAGGAAATGTCTTCCAGGAGCTGTTGCAGCGTAATTCATTCTGAACGTGCGCTCATGAGGTGAGAACAGCAGGGCAAAGCTACCACAGACCAGGGGAAGCTGGTAGGAGCACACTAAGCTCTCTGCAAAATGACAAAATAAGTGTGTCTAAATTGCACTGCAAATCTGATAGACTGCATGCTGGAAGCAAAGAAATGAGATGAACAAGGGTTCATCTACATTGGAAAGTTTTACTGCCTTAATTAATCCAAAAACATAATTAGAGCTGTGAAATCTTTCTAGTGTGAATGCAATTTTACTGGTTAAATGAACAAGCACTTGGAGCTCACTGTGTTTCAGATATATCTTTACCCATCTGACTGTACCCTACTCTGGGATATTTTAATATACCCAGTTTTCTTCTTCAGATGATCCTGGCTACCAATCTAAATTTCACAAAGAAGTTTCATACCACAGAGTAGTACTGAAATCACATAAGACTTTTAGATGATCAAAGACAAAATAATTCACATTATTATTTATAATCTTTGCAGTTGTGTTGAAGTTGTCATTTGTAAGGGTCATTTCCTCTCACTCAATATATAAATATTCAGATTTTTTTCCTGCTGAGCACTGAGGTACTAAAGAAAGCTGTGAAAGTAATTTTGAGACTAAATAGACAACTGGCATTCACACAAAAGTCACAGAGCATTTTATATTGCTGGCAAATTTAGCAGAAAATCTTCCTGTTGCTTTGCATTCACTTTCCAACTGATCTATATCAAATCTCTCCCCACAACTAATATACAATTACCCTTGCCTTTTCTCTCCTGGTGCTCATCCATTTTTGTTTTAGTTGGGATCATTATAACAACATCTGTAGGATCTGAATGACCTCAGAATTCGGAGACCCAGATTCCCAAAAGGGCTCTTGGGCCTTCAGCTGTGGCTGCTGTTATTTGATGCAGCTTCCTTGGGGGAAAACACTCATAGGAGTGGCTGGAGCAGCATCAGCTGGGAGCCCCAGATAGCACCCAGGACCGGGATGGGATGTCACTCCAGGATATGGAATGGGATGTCACTCCAGGATATGGAATGGGATGTCATTCCAGGATATGGAATGGGATGTCACTCCAGAACCGGAGTCAAAAAAAAGAGATGGAAACTGCCATCCCACATCTTCATCTGTTCTCAGAAATCAATTCACTCTCCCATGTCAGCTTTTCCCCAGATTCTGACTTGCAAAGAATGCATTTACATCAATGTCATAGATTTAGAAATTGAAATATTATAAAATATATTAATAAAATATGGCAGAAAATATGTCTGGAAATGCCATCAAGTCACACAGTCTATCCTTTTTCCAAGAGAAGTCTGAACCCTGTATTTCTTGACAGAAGTTTTCCAAAGAATGAGTTAGAAAATTCCGATTGAAATTCTACTTTCTTCCTAAATCTCGTGGTTTCATACTTCACTTCAAGGGACAAGCTGAGACAGCTAAAGCAGCTAATACAATTTAATTGGCAATTCTCCAAAATAATGGAGAAAAGCTTGGAAAAAACCATTCCTTTTACCTCTTCTTTGAATACTAATCCAAGACAAAATTCAATGAGGATTTATAATATGTACACAAGGAAGTTGGGTGTCCCGTTATCTTAAAAGCACTGGTGAAATTTAATATGTTAATTCCTCAAAACAGCTTTGAAAAACCCAATCGAAAAGAATGAGAGTTGCCTGTTCATTAAAGCAACCATTCATTGTAACAATATTGATTGTGTGTTAACTTAATCCACCCACTTACCTTCAAGTGGAACTTGTTAAGCACCCGCCAGGTGTGAAAGCTGCTGAGATAGACCAGCTATACATGACCATGGAGAGCATCCCAGACAAAAGGAATTGCAGGAAGTCCTTTATTGCAGTGAAGCTGTAAGTTCTAACAATGAAGCTCAAGAAGTTGCTCCAGGAGAGTTTAGACAGGAAAGCAAGGTGGAGGATTAATCACTTACACGATGTATTATAAAAATTGCTATTTAATATTAATCTGGCCACAACCTTTAAACATTCCATCTGCAACATTTCCTACAAAAAAGTGAGTTTCGTCTCCTGGTCCTACGTGATTTGTTTATCTAATGTTGTATGTTGGCTTACTGAGATCAGGGCATTACATTTTTCAAACAATTTTTTTTAGTTAGCACATATGGCCCTTTCTGTAATGTTTTTCTGTAATGTCATGAAATCGTGCACTGCATTGGTTTTAGGAGCAATATGCATTAAGCATAAAGACAAAATAACTGGAATGTCAATCATTATTTAGCTGCTTTTTCCCTTTGCCCAAGTCTTAAACCCAATGCACAAATTTGCATTGGCAATGCAATAGCAAAAAAAGTGAAATAGTTTTAATAAATTATTCTGAAAGATATTAGATAGAGGTCAATTCCCAATTCTTTTGAACTCCATCACAGAACTCTCATTTAATTTTCTGGGAATAGAATTTGGCCCCAATCACTTGTAAAATGGGATTAAACTTCTGGCTTTCTTCCCAGGACCTGAAATGAAAGTACACCAATGAAAATCTGCAGGATCATAAAACAGGGCTTCCTAAAGAAGGGAAAGCCTTATATGTAGCTTTATGAAACAGATTTTTTAGTTCCTTAGATTGCCACCTTCAACATGAGCCATCTTATCTTGTTATTCATAAATGGATTAAAATGCCTGAAGTCAGAAGCAATTTCTTGAACTTGCCTTGTATCAGTGGGCTTTCCACTTTTAATGTTTTTCAGCATGCATTTAAAATTGAAGAGTATGAGCAGCTCTCATTTCTGTAAGACCATAATAAAGGTCAAACATTTATTAGACTGAAAGTGACATTAATACTTTCTGAATTCTTATTAGAGGAGGTCCATCATGGTATCATTTTCCTGGAGAGTAATAGGTCAACCGTCAATCTATCACCATGTCTGTCTCTGTTTTCCTACTGTCAAGCCAGGACCAAAGGGAACAGAAGGAATTCAAGGAAATACACTTCTGAAGAGCACCAATTTGAGAGTTTTAATTAAAGACACAAATTCAAGCATATGGAAATCCCTTACCTGGAAATCCTAGAGTTGATTCTTCATTCTACACTGACGTAAAGAAATTGAATTTCAATATAGGACTGCACAGGCCATTTGTTTTCTTACATAACTACCAACTTGAGGAACTACTTAACCCAAAACATATGGAAGACTAGATTTCAGCTGGGGCTGGCTTTTTGCCCAAGAGAATTAAAGAATCACCCTCATGCCATGACATCCTGGCCTCCATTGGAACAGGCTGCTGAGGGGAGCTGTGGTTTCCTTGCCAGGGCTGGGACAGCAGAGCCTGGAGGTGTCAGTGGCCAGCTCCACTCCACTTCCACTCATGCAGAGCTGTGTGAGAGCCCAGGGTCCTCACCCCATACCCTGCTCACAGTCCAGGACTTGTGCAGACCAGGAATTCTCCATTTGTGTGATAAATATTCAGTAAATGCTGAGACAAGGATCAAGTGTGCCGGCTTCTTCCAGGAGACATGGATGCACTAATCCTCCTTTGACTGCTGGATACCTCAGTGCATCATATTTGGTTAATAGATTAGCATATACTTTTAAGAAAGTATTTATCATGTGAGAAATGCGATCAAATGAAAAGTGTAGTGAGAAGAAAGACATATCTTACCTAATGTTGTCATGCTTCTGGTTTTAAATATCAGTGAGAGCTACCCAAGTTACTTGTGTTTTATGTATTTGTGTATGTTGGTTTAAGAAGATCATAAAATTGCACAAGTGGAAAATATATCATTTTAACTGCAGAGGGCAAGTCAGGCAAGGGAAGAAAAAGAATATGGAGGAAGTTACTCCTGTGTTACTTGTCATTAGGAAGCAACTGCATATGTTTTTTAAACCAGGCTAAAAGCCAGAAAAGCTTACAAGATAACAATCCATTATTAAAAGAAAAAGGGTGAAAGAGGGAGAGAGAAAGGAGAGAATAGAGAGGGAAAGGAGGCATCAAAACCTCTAAGAACCAACAAAGAACAAAAACACAGGGTAACCAGGGAAAATCAGGAATAATTTCCATAAACTTCCCCAATTTCACACCCAGGATAATTCAGTGATAGTCTGTGCCACAGGCATGAAAGCTAAAAAATATGAAAGCAATGAAAACAGTCAACATTCACAGAAAAATAAACTCATATTGTTTAAGCAGGCCTCTTTCTTCTGTTTGATAAAGAGATATTTCTGGTAAGCACAGCCCCAAATCAACCGTGTTCTAAGATCTGCAGTGGTACAACACTGATTTCTTACCAAGAGAGGCAGAGGGAGCCTTCCTGTCTGTAACAGAACTGAACAAAGATCCTTCCTCCGAATTCACATATCCAAATCCAAATCTAGGCACTGGGTTTTGCAGCTCAGATTCCACCATGAATGCACAAATTTTTAGTAGCAAGTATTCCAAATTTCTTTATACAGTTTCAATTATGTAATGAAGATTCACTGTGAATATACAATGTATCGCATCGCTTTGCAGCGCCCAGACTCCAAAGTGTTGATAGTGATAAATCTTACAAAGAACTTCCCAAAGTTGTGCTAAAATGAGAGATTAAATGAATTTTGGTTGAGAAGGGATGAGGAGATATAATTTTGACACTTGGTAAAAACAGTCTCCCCAAAACAGGACAATGCTGAACTGAGATTAGAGAAACCATTTTAAATAGTCATAGTCATGATTCACAGAATGCAAGCTGAATGCATGATGATTTCAATTGTAGGAATGAAGAAAAGTTTTAATGAGATGAATGAAAGTTCTGAAGATGAATTTATTTTCTGTAATTTTTTTAAGCATGAATATGGAGGGAAGGTTTTGACCTGAATAGTTTCTCATACTGGTCTAAAATACATTTGCCAGGGATTCAGCTTCCATAGGTAGAGTAAAATTGATAAAAGCCTAATAATATGACACAGTTAAAGAGGAAGAATAGACAATCCCAGCAGTACACATGGAATTGCAGCAGTATCTCCTTCCCTGAAGCACTCTGCTAGTACCCACACATAAGATGAGAATACAATTAATTCTTTTTTTAGCTGTTAAATGTAGCATCCTGTATCCAATCCTGTAAGGCCACTAAAACCTTCTGCATGTAGTGCATATTAATACTATGTATTTAGGAAGAGCATTTCCTGCTTTTAGCTGCATCCTGAAAGATTGTAGAAGACTGTATCATGTACTAAAAAATTCATTATTAACTTCATATTAGCATTTTGAGTCTCTAAGGAAGTAGATGCTGTTGCAGGTTGCCCACAAAGAATCTACTTTCAGTAATGAGGAGCAGAACTCTGACGTCTGTCAACTGAGTAAATTCCACTGTTTTGTAAATATTGATCAAACAATCATGGCTAATGATACAACTCAAGTGAAATAGGCAAATGTTCCCACATGGCCATCAATTTAATTCCCAGACTAAATTAGCTTCTTTTGGAAAGCAAAACCCTTTTAAGGAAGATGAATTGTTCAGTGACATCAATGTCCATTTCAATTATGGCTTTATTCTGGAAGAGGTTGTTTTGCATAATACACCTGCTGTTCACTTGGTTGTGCTATAAAAAAATATAGGGGGAACCACATGGCACTAACTTTGGTCATTTATTTCCCATTTCTCTCAAATATGGATAGCTGGTGTAAATGATACACAGAAGTTATTTTTCTCTGTACCAGCCCACAGAGTCAGCTGAACTGAAATCACCATTTTTAGAAAATACACTGATTTAATTCACCTTAGCACAGCTGTTTGTCAGAACTGCACTGGAGGTAAGAGCTGCCACTTCAGCGTGAGTTGGGTGAAGATGGGCAGCCAGGATGCACCAAAGGGATACTTGCAAATGGGCAGAAAACACTTCTTAAAACCCAACTAATTATCTCTCAGAAGTAATTCATGCATCACCCTCCATCCTGCTTCAGTGGAGACAAAGCTGCTTGAGGTTTGGCCNAGGGTTAAATTTGTCCTACTTAGAGGAAAAACGGGGAATTCTTCTCCAATCTCTGTCTCTTCAGGTCTGAAATCCTGCTCAGTGAGGGGGGGTAGCAGCTCCCCGCTGGCATCTACAAACTCTGGAAAGCCTGATGTGGAATAAGTAATGCCTTATTGCTGTGGTTTAGTATTTATTGACAGCAGTTCATTTGTTCTGAGACCAGAAAAGCCCCTTAAAATAAATCTCAACCAAAGTGTCATTTATTTGCAAGCAGTTTATTTCAAATTGTTTCAGTTAAAATAAACTGGGTTTTTTGTAAACATCATTACATTTCAAACTCCGTTTGGTGACAAAATGACTATTAACTTTCTCTCCCTTGACTCTTTTCCTTGATACATTCTAGTAGCTTTCAGTGGATGGAAAGAAAGACCTGAGTAGGTAGTTATTAAAAATTATAAGTACTTTTCCCCCACAATAAAGACAGCTGCTCTTTAAATGATCTTGTCTCACATGGGGAAAGAAAAAGCTTTACCACAGTTCTGTACAAATATGGGCTGCACACAGGGCAGAAACAAAGCACAGCATGAGCCTCAAAGCTCTGCTGTAACATTATGCAAAAGCAAACAGTAAAAATGGAAGAGGTTGTAGATGCAATTTGATGTCGCATTTAGAGGTTAATAAGGATCTTTTTTGAAGAGAGGGTCAGCTTTTCAGGATATTCAGGTGGCTAACTCAATAGAAGTGCCTAAATGTCTTTAAATCTCCCACACGGTGCTCATTCTGACAATTCAGTTTCAAGAACTGTAATGTTATCAAAACAATGAAACAAGTAATATTTAGTCTTTGAGAAAATTTGTGTTTCTTTTTATCTAATTGCTCTGTTTCTCTCTCTCTATTTGACCCCATTTTGAAAAGACACAATTCAAAGTTATGTTTGAATAAGTGAGAAGAGAGAATCCTGGTATATCCAAAGTTGGGAGGCATCCACAAGGATCACCACATTCCACCTCCCAGACCACCCCAAGAATCAAATAATGCATCTGAGAGCATTGGCCGAACACCCCACATCCCCTCCCAGAGCACAGATGACTGTAAATTATTATCATTTTTAACACTGCAACTTAGCTACCCCCTTGGAGTGACCAGGACTTCTCCTTTTAGCAATAAATCTCTGTTAACTCATGTCTCACCTGAGGGCATGTCAGGTGTCCCCTCAGTCTGGGGCTGCTGTGTTTGTAGCCCCTTCTCCTGGCATTCCTGGGCAAACCACATAACAAACTCCACATCTGCTTCCTCCTCCTGGCTGCTACAGACACCTGAATCCAACTCGCAGAGCTGTTGTGAGGAGAATTTACCAGAAGTTTGAAGGCATGATTATGAGTTATTGACGGCTACCCCAGGGCTGGCCAGAAAATGGAACATCCCCTCCATGACTCATTCCAAGATTTATTTTCATTCTGAGTTCAAATGAATGTCAGTGAAATCAAAATGAATTGTTCAAATTCATGTAAACATTTTCTTATAATAAACATGTTCCTATGAATCATTTAAATGAAAGTATTTCCAGGAAGAGATGGATCATTTTGTAAACAGTTGTTCTCTGGGAAACAGGTGATAATGTGAGGGCCGATTTATGATCACACACATTCAGATCATGGAGAATGGGATGAAAACTTGCTTCTCCAGAGTGCCAATCTCAGGAGCAATTATTCAAATTAAAATTACACTCTATGCAGCTTTTAGAAGGTTTACTTTTCATTTCTCCCAGGCATCAGTGCAGAAACCCCTCTCCCTCACTACCTGCCCATACACATCACCCCAAGCACAAACCCCCTAATAATCACTACTGCTTCCTGAGCAACAGAAGATTTAAGACAACATTGATGAGTTTTTTCCTTAATATAATGTAGATATTAATTTTCAGGCAGTAATTTGTTTTCTTTTCAATTTTTTATACCTTCAATGTACTAAAGCACTTTGGATGTATGGACTTCTTTATATCTCTAAAATTGAGCTGACAGTGCTAATCACCAATTCAATAGTTAATCTGAATGAAGGACTTTTTAATAGTTGGTGTAAGGAATGGTGTACAGGCAAACTTGGATGTCTTCTTTGGGCTCGTTACTGTTTTTCTTTTATCTGAACTGGGTCACTCTCTGACTCATTAATTGTCTTCTGAGATTTGACCCATTTTCCTATGTAGTCCTCTAAGACCTCTCAAAAAAGGGATGAAAGCAGTTCAAATTGCTGGTATGGGTTTTTTTAGGTTGCTTGAATAATCTGAACAGTTATGCGAATAATCAGGAAGAACTAAATCAAGTGTGAGAGTGTGAAAGCCCACAGGGGAAGACAAAGCTCAGCTTCTGGGGGAAGTTCCAAAGACTCTGAGCTGGGATGGAGGAGGTCAGTGTTCTGCACTTCTGCCCAGCCCAGCATGGACAAGGGGGCACAAGCTCCCACATTTATGCATTTTACTACGTGTAGATAGAGGTAAGAACTCCAAAGCCTTTTTTTGATGAAATGTTGCCATAACACTTCCATTCCTCAGAATACAAAGAATCTAGGAGGAATCGCAGCCTGGCCCAACTTTGATCAAAACCAAACACACTAGTACTCTTAATTCTGAAAATTGACTGCTGCAGTTAACAGTCTTCATTTCTGTTATATCTCATCAGTGAATAGTAGACTGAAAAGAAAATTTAAAAGGGGCAATTTTCTTTGATTAAGTGAATTTTTCACAATTAAGAATTGTGAAAATAAAAAAAAAATGAAGAAATTGAAAAGGCAAAATAACATTGGCAGTTTGTTAGCATGGGAAATACTCTACAGTGTCCTCTCCTGGGCCTTTCGCACTTACTATTTATTAGCTGCTTATTGGATAAATTATATGTCTAAGCTTATTCAAATTTTCTCTCATCCATTAAATCATCATTAAAGCAAATTATGTATCTTATAGGAAGCATCTTGTGGCTTTTTTTTACCACTAACTTCATTTAATAGCAAGATAGGCATTTCTGAGTGCTTTTACCTAGCTGACATGGGCAAACATCACTTTTTAAATTCCACTGTGATATTTGCAAGAAAACAGAAATGCTCTTTCAGAAATGAAACTTCAAGTCCTGAGACGCTAAGTAGATATAGATTTAAACAAGGAATCTGAGTCACCAAGAAATAGAAAAAAAACAATTCAATACTAGGAAAAGGTCTCTATTTGTGGGAAAAGGCAATGCTGCTTTGTGATATGCAAAATGATACAGTCATAAATTCTCAGGGCTTTATGTTTAAAATATTAAGCCTAGAAGATTCAAGATCCAATTCAGTGCCTCTTCCCTTTTTTTTCCTTTTCTAGAAAAGCTACATTTTCTGCCATAATTTCAGTTTACTGGTATTTGTCTCACTGTCATAAAACAAAATTTTCCACATACTCTATCTTCTTTTTTATGAGCAATCATTTCATTGTTTCAGTACCAGGTTCAAGTCTAGTGAAAATTCAAATAACATCAGCTGGATGACTCAAGAGCAGCCAGATGAAGTAAGAATCTTTACCAGACACTCCTTTCCCCAGAGACAATGTAACAGTCTTTCCTGACTGCAGACATTTTAGTATGTGATTGAATTTGGAAAAATACAGATGGTTGTACACATCAAATGCCTCACAAGTATGTAAGCTAAAACAAAGCTGGAATCTTTGTTCATTGTAAATGCTTTTTCCCACATATATCAGTCTCGTCTCTCAGTCTTTAAAGACCCATTCTAGAAATTGAAACAATTTTATTTACCACTTTTTTTTCCTACTGCTAAGGTGACTGGAATCAAGAGTTTAAACTGTACAACTGCTAGGAGCTGGCCTAGCAACAGACATCATTCCAGCAATGCTGTTGTGTTAATTAGTGCTCCCAGTTAAGCACATCTCTGCTGAATTCCTCACTGTGATTGGTCACTTGAATGATGCTTCCAGCTGCTCTTGTTTTGTAACAGGAAAGGTGTCCTGGCCTCACTCCTCTGTGGTCATGACTGGCAGTGGAGAAAACAGCAATCCCTGGTATATAACATTTTAACATTTTTTATAACTCTAGCACTGATGGAAATGCAGCCTTCTCTGAATGCAGATATGGATCGAGGTAATAGTTTCCTAGCTGGTCTAAATTGCTATAATGGATCAAATTAAAACTCCATGTCCAAACATCTGCAGCTCCTCAAAACATGACCTAATGAACCATGCAGCGGGCCATGGCAGATTCAGCAGTGCTGAATATCTGCGAGTGCTCTGCAGAGATAGAATTGTTAATTTGATCTTTAAAACAGATGACTAAAAATATTTTCCCAACCAATAGCATAAAAGCAAAGAGTGATTGACATGACAATGTAAATTTTTTAAAAGCATAAGGAAAATTACTGGGAAGCTATGCTGTAATAACAAAAATAAAATACTTTAAATGGTGTTTTGAATAATGAAAGAAATTCAGTTTTGGCTTGGAGTTTGGCATTTAAATAAACGTCAAGATGGAATAAAGGGTGGGCCAAAGTCAAAGAAAGTCTGGATTGTCTTACATCTTACTTGATCTTTGTCTATAGTAGAAAGCATGTGCAAGACCCTTTAACATCTTTTCACTTCCACAGTAGAAAACCAAAGAAAATAAAGCCCAAATACAGTACAAAGTAACCGAGGAATTTATCTGAATCCTTTTCCTATGAATCTGTTAAAAAAAAAAAGAAAAATACTCATGGGGATAAAGCAGAATGGCAGCACTCACCCTCAGCAAGCGAGGCCAGAAAAAAGTCCAAATAGGCCTCATACAAAATTCATCTGGGTTAAACATCATGGTTCTGCATAAGAGCCAGTCAAGGAGGAGGATTTAAAACAGGATAAAAACATAAAGTAAAAATGTCTCCTGATGAGTTAGGGTAGCAGAGTTGTCCAGATTTGTGAGAGATTTGTTCAACACAAATAGCAAAAAGCACAGAGCAATGGGGTTTGTGGGACCCTGGAATTGAGAATGGCGAACATCCAGAGATATTCTAGAACTGTATCTGTGTCTAAACTGACTAGACCAATTCTCCAGCTCTGCAGTGGAACAAGGAGAGCAGCAATCCTGAAATCACAGCAATACTGTTTTTGTGGTAAAATGTATTTCATTGCCTTAGTGAGACAATTACATTCGGCAGCTGCTGCACTTGCCTCTAAGAAATATTGGAAATGCCACCGCAATCGTTAAGAAAAGTTCAGGATCAAATGACATGTCAGTTTATGGCAACATCTGCTTTGGGAGGAGTTGGGGGAGTGATGGGGGTGAAAAATAAGAGAGCTACATCACACATATGCAATGAATTTCTGCTTGCAAAAGTGATTTGTGGAGTCACTGGGAAAGCCAGAGCAGCAATGAGTGTCACTGCATGAAGCATCACTTCAAGGTGGCACGTCATGGTCTCCAGGATGCTCTTTACACACCTCACCAGTGTGGGGCTGCCACTGTGCAGTCTCAGAGCTACCTGGGGTCACTTTGGGACCCCAAACCTTTTGGGAAGCTGAGATGGTTGCATTGCATCTGAAACGGGGGCTGTGGGTCTGTCCAGCTCCTTGGTGCATGTCCCTGCTGCTTTCCCATCCCACTGGGAGGAGAAGGCTTTGCCCAGCTCTCCTTTCTGGGGAGGAACCCCTGGAGCAGCTCCAAGAGGGACATCCCAGCCTCCCACAGACAGTGACACAACAGGCTGCTGTGTTCTGCTGCTGTGCTCTGGAAAGGAGCCAGGCAAAACCAGCGGGATCCAAACCCCAGACACAACTGGTGGGGAACCTCTGCAAACCTGGGCACAGTCCAAGCTAACTTTACATATGAACACCAGCTCTAAGCAACTTGAAAATTTAATGTAATGTACAACACAATGGGGCACAGATACCTAGTAAAAGTAGCAGGAATAAAAAGGATTTCCAGGAATGTGAGCATCTCACTGGTTCAGAAAGTACATTAATCACCAGGGCAAAGTGAGAGAAAGGAGATGTTCATGTGAGCTCACAAAGAGGTATGAAACAAAGCATTTTCCACCTGAGAGAAAGCGAAGTGCCCATGTAGGAGCACTATCTCAAACAGTATAAGAAAAGTACATCTCAGGCTCTCATTTATGCACCTTGTGTCAGGGTGAAAAATAGTCAATGTTAATTCTGTATGTTTTCAAAAATACTCTAAATTATTCTATTAAAATAAAGATATGCCTCAGGAAATAGCTCGTGTCATGCATATTAATAGAGAACTCCTTTGAGTTTACTATTTCCTATTTCTGTGTGTTTCCTAGCGAAATCTCTGCAACAGCTGTTGTACAAGCTGATCGTGGGCACTTTTCCTGCCAGACTCTCAAAAAAATAAAAAGAAAAAAGGAAGAGGACAAAAACATACATTAAGATTAATCACTAATAAAAATCAGACCTGTGACACCAACCCTTGCCAGCATTCCTGAAAGCAAAAGGAATGAGGCAGCTTCTAATGCATGACCTGGTGACAAAATAAGGAAAACCCAGACGAGAAAAAGTTCAAGCCAAGAGCTCCATCCCAAGACTTTGCAAGAGAAGATGTTAGAGTGCAGCATCCAGGACAGCACCACCAGCACTGCAGAGCAGCTGCTCTGAGGAAAGACAAAATCAGCAGTATTAATGATTATTGCAGGTTTTATACTTTAATACAGGAAACAATTCTTCAATATCATCTGGGATTTGAGTTAGAAGCTCAGATTAAGAAGGCAGAGAACTCACAAATGAAACAAACCCAAGCTTTAGAATACCTGTGTGTCCTGACAGTTACAGCCATATGTGAGATATATTATATTAGCTGTATTAGGTACTTGATGCTCATGAGAAGCATGAAATGTTCTCACTTTCTCTGAAAAGAATCAAAATACATGAAGTCATTGTTTCTTTCTCCCTTGGCAGCGAACAGTGAGCACAGACATGGCACAGGACTACCCAAAGGTGTGGAACATCAGCAGGAGCTGTTAATCAAACACTTGCACTGCCTCCTGCAACACTCTACACTTGTACATGGTGTAAACAGCCAGTGCTCTTCACCTCTTCTGCTTTTAGCAAGAGCTCACAGCTCTCTATTTCCTCATCCACTCAACTAAAGTGAATTTCTTTGACCCAGAAAGCAGGCACCGAAATTCACTCTCCCACTGAGCACTGCCTTGTTGAGAAAACACGAGGAAAACCAACAGCATTTAAAGCCTAGATATATAGGCATAAATCTAAATTCTTTATCTAACTATCTTTGCAACTCTAGGACTCACTTAAAATGAAATGTAGGACACAGGAATCCTTATATAAGCCTCTTCTCCTTCTCATTTGTAACAGAAACAGATATTACCTTCAATTGTGTGAGCATGTCAGCAAAAAATTATGCAGCTGTAAACTGCATTCTTACAAACTGATTTTTGCTGACATCTCCAACAAAGAAATAACAAATATATATTAGAGATGCTTCAGCCACAAACACAAGTTTGTGCATAGAATGGGCTGTTTGCAGCTATAAAATGGTTCTCTTTTAACCACACGGGGGAGATTAAGTACAGTAGAAGAGAAAAAGTTAGGGTAAAAGCTACGTTTAAAAATGACATAAATCTGAATTTTTCAGGACAAAGACTTGACATGCCTTTATGTCTTTCTTGCCTCTCTTTCTCCAACACAAAGAACATTTTCTTCTGTAAATTTTGGTAATCCACTGAGAGTGAAAATTAACATCTCCAGACCATCATTAACAGAAGCATTTTGAAACACTAAAAAAATTCCATTTGTTTCAGTCTCTGCCTAAAAGTCCCCTAAAACAGGAATTGTTCCCAAAGCTGCAATCATAGGTATTTCATGAGAACCGGTTAGCAGTCACACACTCACAGCTAACAGTAGATACCAACCTCAAGAATGCCCATATCTGTGAACTTGAGCTAGTGCTTACTTGGGTAAAGGGAAAAAACACTCAAATTCCTCCAAGAATATTTGTCAAAAAATTCTGACTAGGTAGGTGGCTACAATGCAAGAGTGTCTGATATAAACTCTGTTTTCTGAAGCCTTGTCTGGAACTAAATAGTGCAAGGCACTTGTATAATTTTAGAAAAGCTGCTCAGTGTCACTAGGAAGCAGACAGTGACTGTGATGGTGTTCAATGCTTTGCTTTTTCCCCAGGAGGTTTGCCAGGATCGAAGTGCCTGTGAGCAGTGGTGGGCAGGAATAAACATTTTACAGAAACTCGAACTGGAGAAGCCAAAGAAGATGGAAGAGTTGGGCTGGAGGCTAGAGCTGAGTGGGGTTCCCTGGAGGAGGCCAGGCTGCTTCAGTCCCCAGCTGGTCTGGTGGAGGGGACATCATCCCCTCCAGCTCACCTTGGAGCAGAGCAAGAGCTGGAAATGAATCATCTGTCCTTCAGTGAAGAGCTGTGTCAATTAAAATAAACTTCGTAATAAGAGAAACTCAGATTAAATGTGTCATCCTATTTCCCTTGAAATATAAAGATTAAAAAGGAGAAATAATGAGACAAATTAGAAAAATAAGCTAGTCTGCAAGTGAAGAGAACAACTGGAAATTCAATATCTGCCTATAAAAAGGCATACTAAAGCATACTGGAAAGTAAATAGATGCTTGGGGAATATGAAATCTGTGTGGCTAGAAAGGAGCAAAGTATTTTAGCTTGTATCAAAAAAATGCTAATAATCAAAATGACATTGAGAAATTAAAGCAGTGGAAAGAGAGCACATCACGGGCGATTTTAAATGTACATTCCCTGCAAATGCAAGGAAACCCTGCAGATACTCCAAAGCAAATCAGAGAGCAAAATCTGAATTACAAACACCATAGATGAGAACCTCTAATGTTCAGCACACATATACAAATCCTCATATATATAAATACTGCTAGGTGCCATTCTAATATTTCTTAATTCCTGATCTGAAAACAGACATGTAGTGTGTGGCAAAATGGGTGCATGTGTGATGTCCGAAAGCCAAAATCTACAGTGCAGCTGTACAGAAAACTTGCTGCAGTGTCTGAGTGCATGGCAGATCCTTCTAGAGGAAGTATGGGAGCACAGGATGATACCAAACCATTATTCCCAAACCGCATCTTGAAAAATGTTAGAAAATGCAGGCTGCCCAGAAGGCATTTGCTATATTTCAGGGGAAGCTATTTGTCCAGATGCCAGAGGAAGTTACTGGGAGCATGGATTTGATTCTAACTCATAAGGAGAAGCTAAGAAGAATTGGAAAGTATAAAGACATTTGAGAGGGGAATTAAGAAATGTCTGAGCTCTGTATTGCATGAGAATAGTGAAATTCATCAGATTCACAGAAGCAGTAGGTTGGATGTTTGGGAAGACATTCTAAGGGAAAAAGAAGTGCAGAACTGGCAGATATTAAAACAGACTCTATTAAAAACACAAAGGCAAAGGAGTGTACCACAGAGTGAAAACACTCAGCATGTCTCTTCAAAGAACTTACACATCTAAAAAGAACACAGCATAAAGGAGAAATGGGAAGGTATTGTAGAAATCGACAGGTACACAATCAGAAAAACAAAGGTTAAAAGGAAGTTCTTGCTGGCAAGGAATATCAGAGACACCGAGGAAAAAATTCTTTCAGTACCATGAGATAGAAAAGGTAGAGATTATCTAAAGGAACTGTGAGCAAATGTGAGACAACAGAGAAGACTGAAGTATTCAAGTTATTTACTATCCCAGCTTCCCACAAAAACCCAGGTGTTTTTTGCACTCATTTCAACAGAAAAACAGCCTGAAGACCAGAACCAGGAACAGTTTACATGTTCAGATACATGGACAACCTTAAAGAATCTATCCTAGCATTGTTAAGAAAGTGGTCAGAGCAGTGTTAGGATCAGCAATAATTTTTTGTGATGGCTCTGTCTTAAGACAGCAGGACTTCAAAAACACTGGAAGTGCTAAGTGCCCACTATATTAAACTGGTACTTCATATTTATAACAATCAGATTCTTGTTTTCTTCTTGGTTTATCCTCTGTAACACTCAGGAAAGTGCTTGGCAATGGCCATTGTTCAGCCTCAATGTGCTGAAAATTCAGTAATTCTGTGGTGTATTGGTTCCTTCAAAATATTATCCAAGGGAATAATTCCTGCTACAAGAAACAAAGTATGTCTTTGTCGGCTTTACAGCTTTAGGGAAAGCAACATATGCCAGGAAGTTGTGTAATTACATGAGGTGATATCAACAGAGTCATTTCTCTCCTTCATTATCTATATTCTAATAACTGGACAGTTAACAGTCAATAAATTCTAACTGCAGCTCAAGTCTGGCACTGTATAAACATTTACAAAAACCTCTTAGTACAGTAAGGTAATGACACCTTGCACTTCAAATCATCTCTGAGGACATTTCCTGTGGTCCTTGAAAGGATGGCCCCTCCAGAGTGCTACAGCTCAGCAGTTACAGAAATCACAGCAGTGGGGACAGTGTCTGTGTCTTAATTCTCAGCCACGGACACAACACCTGCACTCATCACTGATGAAGCAGCACAGGGAGTTCTGAACAGGTCCTTGGAGCTGAAAACTGCAAGTAAACTTCACCAAGAATATTTTATTATTTTCTCTCTACATCTTGCCTGTTGTATTTTTACATCTGTCTGTAAGCCTTCAGGCACAGCACCTTGGTAGAGTTTCTAAATATCAGCACAATATAATGTGTACTTGGTGTTTATTACTGTAAATGTAACATCAATTAGATGCATCACAAGGAGGGCCTAGATTTATTGGAAAAAATACACTCTGTATGAATATCTGAACAAATTAATGATCCCATGTTTTTCCACTTTGTGGGAAGAGATGAGGGGCTGCCTTTAGGTTCTTTTAAAGACACTTAGTATTTTATTACAACTCAGCACTCTTCCTCTGGAAAAAAATGGTTTAACAACACATTTTGCAAGCTGACATCAAGATGCTCTTCATAAAGATAGTAGTTTATTCCCTTAACTCCTGCCTGTGGCATTTACTCGATAGAACACTATATAATTAAGTGAAAAGATCAATATGTGACCTTATAAATTTAGAGCCACCAAAACATCCCCAATATTTATATATAGGGTCCTAGATATAATTTAACCTATGTACTTCCACTGCAAGTTGGAAAAGAACGCATAAATAATTTAGAATTCTATGCAAATGTCCAATTGCAGAGATGCACTAAGCAGAAGCACATCCATCCCCACCCATGGACCTTGAGCCACGTGGGAGGAGGTGAGTGAATGTTTGGATGGTGCATTACATGCCTCTTATAGGCATCTGTAGCCATATCTCTACTGAAATCCTGTAAACTGTTTCCCTGGATGATCTCATACCTGCAAATTAATTTTAGACAACTGCAATCTCCATTTTGAACACATTTCTAAGTGTTGAAAATCAGATTTGAGTATACCTTAAGCACCCAGAAACTGGAAAGCCACTGCAATGAGCTCCAAATTTATTTATAAAATTCCTGTGACTTCTAAGTATATCACGTGCTGGTTTGGGTCTTGAGGCCAATGCTGCATAAACCAGTAACTTTCTGCTCATCTTCTATATTTGCACATTGGAGCAAGGGAAAATACAGAGGCAATTGCACCCAGAAGTGTAGATGATTTATGGTGCCTTGGGCCACGCGATACAATTTATGCACTCTGTCCTACATAGTCCAGCCCAGAGGCTCTGCATAACACTTTGATGAGGATTTAATTTACTTCCTGTACTGATAGTATAGTATGTCATATCAGAATTTAAGTACATTAAACAGCAACACCATAAAACTTCTCATTTTCATTCATAAGTCAGAAGTAATTCCAGCAGGGAAAAAAATAGAAAAGGATATTTCATGTTAGAACCAGATTCTCATCTTTTAGACAATTTTTTTGTTGTTGTTGAAAGTCTTAAGAGTGCTATCCCATATAGCGCTCTGATCCTTTAGCTGCAGACACTGGTGGGTGGCAAGGAAGCTCCTGTCCTAAAACCCTGGGTGACACAACCATTAACACTATGGGCAGTGAGACCACACCTCAATGATCAGTAAAACACTTTCTGCTGAGCCCAGGTGATTGACTCTGGGCACACCCAGTCCTGCTAGTTCTCAGCCAAGCAGATGGATTTAAATGATCAACAGGCAGGCCCTGCACCTTGGGGAGTGCTGGGATTGCTCAGCCAGGCAGCTCCAGTCAGAGCTGGGCGCTCTGGAAATGGATTGTGGCTGCTTTCTGAACAGCTTCTCAGGGACAATGGCTCCGACTAGAGCCTTCTTCTACCATCTCCCCATCCCTGTGGGGAGGTAAGAATTAGACTCTCAGGACTTTGTCCTGGTGTTTCTGCTCTGCATCAGGATTTTATTTGCAGTGAGGTTCTCAGACACCTTTAGGAGACTGCCAGGGCAGGGTATGAAGGCCTAACACAGGCCAAGTGCCCCACTGGCGTCATTAAGCAGATTTAATCAAATACACCATTGTGACTCCAGCCCTGCACAAGACACTCTTAGAAATCCAGTCATAATTTCCATGCATTGAAATGATAATGGATTCTTATTTTCTGCAGACATCTTGAGAAGAATATTCAAAATATCTTAAATAAGAGATGAACAGGCACATAGGTTAAATGGAATTATTCCATGGGAACTCATTCCCTTCTGCCCAGAGCCACTGACACCAATACATGCATTTCAGACAGACTTCCCAAAAGATGAATTTTTGCTCACTTGCATGTGTACATTCAGTTCACTTAAAATTAAATTTGTGTATACGCTGTTTTCCTTATTAATGACAAAGAGAAAATACTTGGCTAGACTGAGCCTGCAGACTGGGTAGATTGCTTTTTATCTCATTTTTTCTAAGAGTCTAGCTTTTTAAACAGGGGTTACGTATTCCTGATATCAATGCTCATAGAGGCTGAAAAATCTCACAGCTCAAGAGCTTCCTAAAGTAGCTAAAGTACCACCTGAAGAAGTAGGAATGAATAGAATAATGTCTGACTTCTGTTTCTCTTAAGCTTTTTTGTACACATTTGTCTTTTCCTTATTCTCAGATAGCAACCAACTGAAAGAGTTTATGTTTGTCAAACATTCTCTTCGCCAGTTTCTATAAATGTAGGAATCCTCTGTGAAATTCAAACACTAACTAATAAATTCAGCAGAGGATGAAAGTCCAGTTATTACATTCTATTAATGCAAGTTTTTGAAAAGCAACTGCTAATCAAATACCAGCAAATTTGTTGTAAAATTACTTGCAGGTCATTTGATTCTGTAACTGAGGCGATTTAAATAGCACTCAAAAATTTTTTGTTACACTAGAAAAGTATCTTTGCTACTGAAATATTTTTTTGAAAGAAATAAACAATACAACTCTCTTAGAGGGAATAGCTAAAAGGATGATTTGGGGCATTAGCCACATGTAGTTGGCTTTCTAAGTAGATGATGGGTCTTGCAAAGAGGAAAGCTGAAAACATCAAATAAACACTTGAGAATTTCTTTAACTCAGAACATTTATAGCCATCTCAGAACTCTTCTAATTCCACTGAACTGTCCTTCAATTAATATTAAAGGCTGTGGCATGTAATAACCATGGGGGAAATCCTGTTCTTAACAGCTCAAGAAAATATTCAAAAATCAGAGCAATAGAGAATTTTCTGGACTTGCACACTGAGGAGATGGAAATTCTACAAGTATTTTATATTTTTTCTGGAATTCCAGTTACATTAATTTTTTTACATTACATTTTGTAATTTATGTTTCTATTCTTTGTAAAAGTGATTAGTGTCTCCTTTCTTGAATGAAACATTTCTCTCTAATCATAATGCAGTTCCTAAAACCCATTAAAATCAGAGACAGTGTTAAAATGTCAAGTGTGTAATTGATGTGTGAAATAAATGGACTCTCAAGGCTATGTAAAGGGTGAGCAGCCACTCTGAAGGACACTCCAAAGGAAGGTGGCAGTACTGTCTGTTGAAATACAACAGACACGAACATTTTCAGGCAACTTTTATCACTGCCCATCTTTGTCTTTCCTGACAATGGCTGTAAAACACAAACAAAAATTCAACAAATAAAGCATTTCATTTGGGAAAAAAATTCTACTGCAAATCTACCATTTTTCTGAAATAAAGTGAGAAAGACTCAGAAACAGAGCAAACAGCCTGAGGGTTTTTTTCATGACAACTGCAACACATGTTGCATGACAACAGCAGACTGCCACAGAACTGAATTTCTTTTTGTAAAAGAGCAAAACAGCCAAAACTCACTGAAGCCCTGAGCAAATGTGGGAAAAGAGGAATGCTCCAACGACCTAGGAGGCAACTCCAGAGAAGCCCAGCGTCTGGCACATTCAGGTCATTATGGATCTTATTCAAATGAAACTTCTACCCATAAAACAAGCACAGGCCTAATCTCTCCTTACTCTGTTTGTTCAAATGGGACACTTTGCTTCACTCCGAAGAGCTGTTAAATCTTGTGATTGCACAAAAAATGACATTTCTACATTTGAGAGATAAAGTCTTCTATGTGGATATTTATGTAAATAAGATTTATTAACACATATTCATTTTTAAAGATGTGCCATTTTTCACTATGATAAACACTTTTAATTAGTCTATAATTCAAGGGCACAGATGAACACCTTTGAAACATCTAAAGAGGACAGAGAGCTACAGGCATGGATGTACAGAGGGTGAAAATTAATAGAGCCTAACCTTCTAATCAGTCTGAAGATTTTAATTTCCACTACTACCAGCAGAATTTAATTGTCTATTTAATTGCATAAATTTTGACAAGTATCATATTTTATATTTCTACAGTCATTATGAATATTCATCTAAAAATGATGATTGCAAATAGGTTGTCAATAGAGCAGATAGACAGTCTGAAATGCTTCATAACCAGCACAATGATAATTATCGACCCTTGTATAGTATTTCCCTCCAAGGTATATAATGGCCTCTTCTCTTCAAATTAACAAAACTTAATTAGGATACATTCCAATTACCTTGGGAGAGTGCAGCCTGAGAGAGCAAAATGAAAGATTGGTCGACAAGAAAGAAGTCTGGTCTTGTAGACGAGCATTGACATGCAGCAGAGGGAACCTGGAACAAGCAGAGAAAACTGGCACAGGTGCCAAGCACAGAGCTCAGGTGAGTCTGAGTGCTCTGGAAAATACTGAATAATCTGGCTTGATTATTCGGTATTATTCACTGAATAATCATTTTCCCCCTTCATTAAAAACTTCAAGGAGATTGGAATCAAAATTAATTCAGTATTTTGGCCATTTAATATGAGATAAATCTCACACACTGTCATTGAGGATTCCCTATTGTTTCACTATGAAAAAGCCACTGTTACAGCAATATTTAATTCCTTGTAACAATTCACAAGAAACAACAATTTTGGTTCTTTTCTTCTCTTGTGTTTTTTGCTCAGTGGTGACAATACATGAAAGATCAAGGTCTGATGAAAGTCTGGTATCTACTGAGGATGTTTGAAGACCAGGTATCACACAATCAGACGTTCAAAACTACACTGAGAGCACAGCAGGCTTGCACGTCCATCCCTCAAACCTTATATCCACATCCTTTGTTTAATAATTATGTCTGTTCTGACAACAATTTACTCTAAAATTCATATTAAAAGTGCTAGTCCTAGAGGGTCAAAAGTCAGATTACAGGCCACAGAAGTTATTATTCCTCCAATGGAGATTGGCCTCGTCAGCCTTGGCACTTCAGCACAGGGCAGAACAGAGTGCAGTGCTGTCTTAGGAGACTTGCAATCCTGCGGGCATTGCCTCTGTCCTCCCAGAGACAATCTGCCACCCTGCTCCAAATTCTGCAGGCTGGAATTATTGAGGGATCTGAGCTCCCTGCTGAGAGTGCCTCGAGGTGTTCACATCCCACTGTGCCTTACAGGGGCAGGCCCTGAGTGCAGCAGGGCTGCCTTCAAACTCATCACTTCCTCTGTAGACAATTCCAGGGGAGTGCAATTCCAGTAATGTCATTCACCACCTCCCTCCACATAGTCTTTAGATGCCAACAGAGCTCTGTTAGAAAAGTAACTTTTCACTGATCCCAGCCAGACATTGATTTTTTTCATCCCATTATAATGAAACTGGAAATTAACATGTTTTTTCTTTAACAGAGGAAAAAAGTTTTTAAATTAACCTGGGCTCCCTGTGCAGCAGCTGAGTGGAAAGCACTGCAGGTACACCTGACCAGCAGAGCCTCTGAGCACAGTATGATTTTTCCCCTAATGTGTACATGTGTATATTTGCATTTTCTTATTTCTTTAATTTATGAACCTGTTTCACATTTGGTCAAAATTTTCTCTACTTTTAAAAATTTCCATGTAAAGCATTCCTTCCATGGACAGACCACAGTTACAGGTAAAGTGCCTGTCTGGTATAAATCACCAGAAGTCTGCTGACTTGAAGGGTGAAGAGTTGATTTACACCTGCTCAGGACCTGCCAGCAAACCTCTGAAATACAAAATATGTCCTTCTTTTTCTCTTTTCTTTAAGCCACTCCATTTTTATTACCCTTTGAAAGGAACTCTGAAGTGTTTACTTGTCAAGAAGATAAAATATTTGCTGTTGAAGTTCATTCCCTTAAGCTTTACAGTGATTGCCAGAGTTGCAGGGGTCATTCTTCTCCCCACTCCAAACCCCAGGTCCAGTACAGGCATCAGTGAATGTTCAGAGGAACTTCCAAGCACAGGGACAGAGCCAGCACAGGAGCTGCTGGGATGTTCTCGAGGAGAACATTTCTGTAGAGATCCACCAGTATTTAAAGGTCTAAGACTTCATGGCTATATTAAGAAATTAGAGAATGAATGGAATTTTTAAAATTCTGGTTTCCTTGTGAAAAAATAGAGTGGAAGTAATTTAAAATATTTCTATTCAGAGTCAAACTACTCTGACATGTTTCTTCAGAAACATGTTCTCCACATGTGTGATAAGTTAAAAGTGTTCTGGATGTGTTGGGATGATTGGAGCCTCCTGCAGTGTAGGTGCCCACAACCCAGTGTTCAACCAGCTGCCAGAACTCCAGAAACCCCAGACAAACTCTTTTGTTCTTTATATAGAGAAAAAGATCTGAACTGAAGCACACACCTGTTAGCATTTTTTCTACTTCCCCAGAGAGACAGTTCAATTTATCATTAACTCCCTGGATGCTGAGCTAACTTGTTTGATAGCCTGAAAAGGAAAGGTTGAGTGTCTGCAAAGCTGCACTCTTAACATGCTGCTTATTTGATATTTTTAGAGATCCTCCCAACACTTCACAGTTGTCAAGCTTCTTGATCTTTTTATAGTTTGATTTACATAAATGTGTTTCTTTTCTCTAAATAAACATCCATGTAATTCAAGGCTTAGTTGATTTCCAGCCTTTTGCAAGTACAGCAAGAAAAAAGCTAAAGATGAGAAATTATAGGGATAAGTATATTTCACTGACAGAAAGAAAGACTGTGTTTATCTGAAAAAATATTTTTTGGCAATTTCTGTACTCCCTCAGTCAGGGAATAGTCTATAATCATAATGCTTAGAGACTACCAAAGAAGTTGAATGTCCAAATATTGCATTACTTCTAAAAACACAAAAAGAGTAAGCATTCCAGTGCTGTTAGTTTAGAGCAGGCATTTAGCAGTTTAAATCATCTCAAAATCCACTTTCCATGTAACTCCACATTGTGGTCTCTGTTTTCCATTGTAATCCATAAGGTTTCCAGTGTAAGATACAAATCACCATCAAGCTTTAAAAATTAAAGAGAAAATGCAGTCACTAATTACTATCTCAGCCCGTGGGAATAGAATATCTGCCAGATTGGGTCACTCAGAGAGAGCTTCCTGAGGCTGCACTTGTGGAGCACATGGGGCATGGTCCCGGCACACGGCTCTGTCACTCTGATTTTGGAATGCAAATTTCCACATTAAGCAAGACCTTCGTGCCCCCTACCCCTTATAATTCTCTGCCAATCCAATGTTCAAACTGCAGCTCCAGGGGCTGCCTGCTGACTCCTCTGCTCTGTCAAAATTTGCAGTAGTTCTGTGAAAGGACAAACACCAGGTCAAAATTTCCATCCTGCAGAAATCTCTTGTTTTCAAAACTGCAGTGAGGAGGGGCAAGGGGGTGAAATTGCTTTCTGTTCACTCTCAGAACCAAATTTCAGCAGTAAGAAATTTTCCAAAGGTGGGAATTAAAAGAAAAACATTTAGAAGAATGGAAACAAAGTTTCTTAATATTCCTGGCATGGCAAGGAGAGCCCAGAGTCACCCTGAGGAGGCTGGAGGTGAAGCCTCTCAAACCAAGCATTTCAGAACAACCTCTAGACGTGGGGTCTGAGAGAAAGAATGGCCCAGAAATTGGTGGCTGGAAGGATTCCTTCCAGCAGACATGACCTGTCAGAGCTAAAAGAATGCCTCAATTCTGTTGAATTTCTAATGAAAGACTGTACTCCTTAAAAAGCTTCAACAAGCTCTGAACGCTTCAGCATCACACATCTCCTTTGTTGCTTTGGCTTCCATCCAGCAACATTTGCTGCATGTCCTATTCTGTTTATATTGTATATTCCACTATAACGACTGAAATGTATTTTAGTCTGATTTTCTTCTCCCCTAGGTTGGTAAGAATTGCAGAATTGCTCCCTAGAACCCAGTGAATATAAAGTAAGGATGAAGACAGCCAAACCTCTGCCTGCTGTGGGACTCCAAGAGTGACGTGTTTGCCCGTAGCATGCTCTAGCTGTTTGCTTTCAGCTGCCATATGAAGACAGCTCACTAGTGGCCCATTATGAGATGAAAAAATATTTCATGATGGATTGAATTTATTTTGAGTGCACATTGAGGGCTCAGAATGGTATAACAGGGCTATCTTACATGAATCTAAATGCTGTGAAGGCAGGTTGCTTAGACTGTATTTGAATTTCAGCATCAATTATTATCTGGCTTTGTGAACAAGCATGCAGAACACTTGAATAGTGGAATATCATATCTAAACAGAAGACAAAATCAGATTTAACACAAATATGCCAAAGAAGAAAGTCTACATACGTAAAAAAAATGTAAAGCTATATTATTTTAAAAGTAGTGAGAGATGAGCTTCACAGAAAGTCATTTGTGACCAAGTCTTTTAAGCTGAAGAAATTGTAGTGCTTTGTGTGCAGAAAATGAGGCAGTACATGTATTACACATACAGAGGTTTTTGCCATGGTTACAGTGATCACTGTATTTGTGTTTATTGCCAGGTAGAACTCTGTGGAGTGCTTTTTGTCTCAAATACTCTATGAGCATGAAGAAATGCTCTAGCAAAGTGTGCTGCTTTGAGTGCCCAGGTGAAGTGTGTGTACAATGGCTTCTCCCCACTGATTACCTAAGAACTGTTCTTACATTTTTCTGCTGATTGGTCCTTGTTCAAAACTAGTGACAGCCAGCAGCACAAACCAGGTATTCCACTGAGAGGTACTGCAGCACTGTCCTCCAGAACTGACTGCTTTTAGACTTCCCACATCACTAGAGATCTAATTCTCACTGAGGCTATTGATTATTCTTGGTGTTTCAAAGTCTTGAGAGCTGAGTATTTTAAGTATTTTAAAGCTAGCGTTGTTTGCAAATAGGGAGGGCAGAAAATTATCAAAGTACTAAGAGGCAAGAGTACAACACAAATCTAATGTCTAGCAGCACAGTCCGATCAACACAATTATTAAACTGAGGTGCTAAGTGCATTTGTCTTCAGCCACGTAATTTTAATGTTAAATTAAACCAGAAAGAAAATATATTATTTTTAAGGACATTGAATTTTCTTTGTCACAAGCACATTTATTACCTCTGGATCTTTCTTCTGTAGCGAGATCAGATGTTTCTATTAAAGAATGGACCTTCTTCTCAACAGTTAGAGAATCAAGAAGTTTCTATTATACTTTGACAATTAATTTTATCTTTTTCTAGAGAAATAATCCCAATTCCAATAATTTTTGCATCTTGAAAATTCAGAATTGATTGAGGAAATTGCTTATTTATATATATATATAATTTCTCATCTATAGGTACATATTTCCTTCTGATTTTTTTTTGTATATATAGAATTTAATAAATTCAGGGACTGAGGAAGTAATTGCTTCCTGATGGAAAAAAACTCCAAAACTATAAGAAAAGAAAGGCACATGTCGCCATTGGAAGGAGAATATATAGATTGTAAAACAGGCCTAGTCCAGGCAATAAAGAAGAGAAAGAACAAGAATTGTGTTCAATTAGAAAATCAGGATTTTCAGGCTACAGGGTCACTGAAATGTAAGCTGAAAGGGGGTTCAAAAATATAATTTCTTTATCATGTTTTCTTCCTATCCAGTCCTTCACCTGCTCTGACCAGGCATCATCTTTCAACGAGTCTTGTATTTTGGGAGGCTTTTCCAAATCACACATCTCTCAGAGTAAATGTGATCCATTTAATCCTCTTCTATTCTTAGAAAACATGAAGCTGGAAAATTTGCCCTTCCTTTTCCCAGCATTTTAATCTGGAAAGGCACCTCCCATGTGATTAAATACTCCATGTTTAGTCCCTGTCACATCACTAATGCTACGGTGAACCAGTTTTTCCTGTACTGGTTCGTTTCTGATCTATTATTTTGTGTTGTATATAAATAAATGACCTTAAAAGGCTGCTGCTTCTGACAGATCAATTTAAATTTCTTTTGGACTGACATCTCATTTATACAGCCTTGTTGAGATACCTGACTGTGTCCTGGGAACTGTTCATAGCATTTAAATCAGTTTTAAGACTGATTGAAGTTCTCTTACAGGTATTTGCATCCTAATCAGTAAGTCTTACTTCCCTGTGGGAATTCATTGCCATTCTTTACTCCTACTGAGGCTTATCACTTTCCATATTTCACAAATGTCCTTTCTCCTTCAATTCCCTATTTACCTACCTTGCCTGTGCTAATTTCCCCACAAATCATCACTGCTTGCCTGAGAGGCAGGTGCTGTAATGACTCTCCTGTATGTGACTTCAGACAAAGCTGCTGAAGGAAAAAGGACATGGCTTTAAAATCTTCTAACCATCTGAGCACCCGATTTTTAAAGGCCTGATTTCCAGAAAGTTCCTAGCAATTACTCTCTCGCAACTCACTCTGATTAGGTGTTGAGCTGATTGTCTGGAATGTGACTCATTCAAAAGCAGCAGTCAGGGAAAAAAAAATAAAGTTGTAATAATTTGTGATGCCTATAAATCCTTCTAACATAACTCTGTGATTGATAGTGAGCATTTGTTTGAATTCTCAAGTCTGCATTCAAAAAATAACCGTAAATAAGAGGCAAATAGATCATCCCAGCAATAATAAATTAACTTTCATTCAGCATGAAAAGCATGTTGGTTCTGAAAATGAAGTGAAGGAATAGTTGTTACAGAAGCTTCCTTTTCAGGTGATGTGTACCTCCTCTGTCAAATGCTTGTGAAGGACGAATTACTCATTATTATGTATGATTTTCAATTTCTTTCCCAGTGAAAAATTATATTGACATCTGATTTCCTAAATGTATAGGTGAGAATGAGTTAATTAACGTCAAGCAGTCTGGAAATGTTTTGCTCGTTGTTTTTCTGAGCATACTCTAATACGTGTTAACTATAAACATCCATGTAATTCGCTTCAAGAAACAATTCCTGCAAGTTTAGACAAAGTTCCTGGTGAAGATAGATAGAATGTCATTAGACAAAAAATTAAGTCATTTTTTTTGAACTTTTGATACATCCAAACAGAATTTTAAATATTGATTTTAGACTAGCTTGTCAGGTTTTTTTTACATCCTAAGTATGAGCTAAATAAAATATGATATGCAACATCTTGCCTATGAAACCTTGTGCTCAACACCTCTCATATTGGCTATGACTTGTAAATCAGAATTTATTGTAAAGGAAAAGTATTCCAAGGCATACCATTAAAAAAAGCACAGCAAGTTATTTGCTACAGGTAAACAAAAGAATTTAAAATTTTCTAAGATGTAAGGAAAAAGAGACACAATTTTTTACAGTCATATAGGAAAAATATTCATTCTTACAGCAGTGATGGATACAGAACAGCCTCCTGTGTGCTTACCTGAGGTTTCCATGCTGAGTTCTAGCACATGCTAACTAGCAATTAATCACTTGGATTGTGCAAGAGCAATTTGCAGAGTGTCAGCAGTATTGATTCTTATCCACTATTTTTAAAAATGCTTTCTGTGCTCTGATGTTTTATCAGTAGCCATGAACATTCATCATTCCGCTGCCTTTCTCCACATACCCATCACACTAATTACCAAGTGAGTAATCAATCTGAACTGGCAAAACAACCTCTTCCATTTCTATTAGAAAATCCATCCCATAAACTGAAGTTTCAGCAATGACCAGTTATTTTATTCTGTATCAAGCTCTGACTAACGTTCATGTGTAAAATGGTGTTGAGTCTTAATGCTGAAAACTCAGTGAAAATTTTATCCAAGTTATGAAAGAATTTCTGCCTTATCCAACTCAAAGATCAGAAAATGACTGTAGAGACTGAGAGAAACTAAATTCAAAATTGGGTTTTGGGTAACCATGGTGCAGAGCAGGAAAGCATCTTTCTGGGGACAGAGGGACCACAGCTCCAAGAATATTTTCAAAACCTTTCACATCCAGTTCCTGGAATTAACTCACTGCAGGGATTACCAAACCTTTTACAGAGGTGCCTAGCAATGAGTTGTAATTTGTGATCATTGTGTTTAGCAGCAAATCGTAGCTCTGCCTGGGAAGAAGTGAAGCTCAGCCATGAGAACTGAAGAGACTGGCAGGACCTGATGAACCTCAACAAACCTCAACAAGCATTGCATACTCCCTGCCTTTCAGGAGGAGAATTTCAGTCATGTTTCAGGAGTTATTCAGTTATTTGCAGCCAGGGAGTGCCACGTGCCCAATTCCAGGGGCCCTGCCGAGCACCAGGAATGTCCCACTGCCAAACATCATCCAGAATTTCTTTGAAGGGTGCTAGGAAGCATTCAAAAAACATGTGCCTTACTTCTCCACCCATTGCTAGAAATAACTGGGGTTTAACAGCATGACAGTGATATTTCACTCAAGATCTTCAGAAAAATAGCTATCAGCAGAAACTGCAGTCACAAGGTCACAACAGTTTAGAAAGAATTTCAATCATATTTCCTAAGGCTATAGGGTTTCTTTTGTGGTGTTATCCTAATAACCTTTAAAGAAATTTGACACATTTGAAGAAATAAGAAAGAAATGGCTTGAGGAGAGGAACAGTGGCCACAGATTTGTGTAATATTTATGGATCTAGTTCTCAGAATAGAGGAACTGGAAAAATTAATACGTTCTCTGCCTGAGGTTTTCATCAGTAATAATACATCAGGTTTAATAATACTACTCCAACACTACAACAGAATTCAATTCCTGTTTGCAACAGGTTTTTTGGCAGCTTTGGATGAATACCTCCTTTACAGGCAAAAATATTCTATAGCTTTTTAACTCCTGGCAAAAGTTGGTAGAACAGGAGCAGTATCTTTGGAAGCATTTCCTGTGCCCCTCAGATTAAGCAGAGGAAGGTCTGAACAGCAGCTATCTGTTCCATACACAGACCCAGACCAGGAAGGTAAAGCTATATTCCACAATTCCATTTTCGCTTCAAATTCTGCTTGATTTACTGACTGCAATTCATCACCTGAGCATGTTTGTGGTCGAGGTATGTGTTCACATTTCTACCAGCAGAATGGCCCAGACCCATCATTCAAAACAGCAGAGCACTGTTTACAAATAAAAGCTGTGGATGCTGCAATTACATTTACCACAAAATGGTCTGAGGAAGGAAAAATCGCGGACCATGGATACAGACCTCAGCAATGAGGAATGCTGACAAACCTGGCAATATGACTTTGGGCATCAAAAGAGGTTTTTCATCATCTTTCAGCGTGTCTAAGGCTTCCAGCATGAAGCACAGGAGAGGAAGGCAGAAATATTTCATTAGTATTTTCCACATGCATTTCCTTTCAGCTGGAAATGGCGAGAGGAACTGAAACAGCCACCCTTTCCAGTAATGGACATTTTTGCTATCTAATATACATCAGTGTAAATGATAGCTATAGTCAAACAAACTGCTGAAGCATAAAAGAATTCAGCCATGGAAATGGGAAGTTTTGCTTCTATCAAAGACATTGGGGAGTCTCACCTGAAAATAAATGTGTATCTACACAGATAGGAAAGTCATGCCAAAATATGGCTTATATTTCTCGAGTATCATCTTCAATCTAACATTAAACAATAACAAACTCAAAAGTCTTCAGTTCCAGGGTCTTCTCATTTCCACCTACTGTGGTATTTCCACCATACTGTGACTGTCAGACCATGTTCTTATATTCATTTGTTTAGAGAAAAATGCATCATTTGTTTCAATATTGTCAGTATGGTACTTTAACAGTTTGGACATCTGTAGTCCCTAGGTATCTTATACATTCTGTGGTTTTTCTTAAAAAGTTGGATTATTTCACTATTCTTAACTGATCCTCTAAAGGAGTTAAAGTGCAGTATTATTTTTGTAAAAATAAAAACCCTTAAACCCACAAATCTGTAGCATTGGGGTTTTTTTGAAAGCATTGGTTTTACTGCCTAATATCAAAAAGAAGCTCTGTCCTTTCTTGGAGAGAGAGAAGAGCCATGTTACTTTCATAATTCAGGAAATTAAGTGAATTCTTCTTTCATTTGTAGAGGCTACAGCAGTGTCAAAAATGACCTTCAAAGCCACAGCCTGCAGCGACTCTGTTAGCTCAGCTGACACCAGAGATGCTCCCATTCAGAAGAACAGTAATTTCACCTTTGCATTATCTCTCACATCAGCATTGGATGCTTCAACCTCTCTGCGCCTCAATTTTCTCCTCTGCAAAACGGTGGCAAATGACACTGATGGCTGCCAATTCTTAACTGTTCAGAACACCTTGTCAATTGCGCAGAGCAAAAGTATATTTTTAGATCACAGGCATCACAGAAGTCCCAGCGCATCCCAAGACACCAGGGGTAAAATCCTTTTGATTTCAACGGGAATTGTTCGTGCTTGATGAAATTAGGATGATGCACAAAAGTCTCTTGTCTGTTGGAATTGACAGTGACTCTGCATTTGCTCAAATTCCACCTAGAGAGGAAATAACTTCTATTTTGGTGAAGTATTTTCACCTTGATAAGAATGTGCTGGGTCTAGTATTAAGTGGAAACCGTTTCACAGCTGGAACTATTAACAGAGTTCACATTTAAAGACATTCTCCAACGCTGAAAGTGTCTTAAATTACAGTAGGAAAAAACTTGATTTTTTGTGTTAACATAATTTGGTGTTGACTGATCTGTGAAAATTATTCCATATCCTTGATTTTCATTTACTCTTCCCTAAACATCTGCTGCTGTCCTCAGCTGTGAGCTCCACCTTTGTCTTGACCCCTGTGGGTGTACAAGTCACCTGGCAAAAATTATGAAGGTGTCACCACTTGGATTCTCCAGGTGTGCTTGATTTAAAATTTCTTCGGCTAAACTCTCATGATTATAGTGGTTGTCACAGTAATTCTGTGACAGAATAGAATCACAGGATGGTTTGGGTGGGAATGGTCCTTAAAACCCATCCCATTCCAACTCCTCTCCCGTGGGCAGGGATACCATCCACTAGACCAGTTGCTCAAAGCCTGAAAAATTATTAAGTCTGTTTTTTCTGACTTTAAACAGCTCAAATCATAGGACATCCATAGCTATCGTTAATTTTGACATGTAATTTACTACAATGTGTATTTAAGTAGCCTTTCGAATGCAAATGTTCCAGCCTCAAGGTTTTATAGGTAAAACCAGAGAAAATATGACCTTTAAGACAAACACAAGAAACTAAGTTCCTCAACAGCTAAACCAAACTCTAAAACAGAAAACTTCATGGAAGCCAAAAGTGAATATAAAATTTCTTTTAAATAAAAAGTCAACACCAAGAACTCTCTCAGAAGTAAAATTAAACTTCAGCAAGAGCAATGATAACTTTCTGTAGGTTCCTAACTTAGCAAGCAGTTTAACATTAAAAAGGAAAAAATTAATGAAGTGAAGGTATCTTTGTGCCTGACTTTCCTCTGAGTAAATAAGCAAATGATTTATTGAGCTCTGCCTTATTCTTAGATCCTGGAATATCTATGAGAAATGTTTGATCTCTGTGAAGAAATCCACTTGAAATGGCCAAAAATATTCTTACTGTGCAAATTGATTACCAGGAGGGGTCACTGAGGTTTGCCTTCTCTGTGCCCCTCAAGCCATTACTCAAGTGGACCAATCAACATTTTTCAACCTCAGCTGGACTTCCTGTGCAATCACAGAAATTATTCCAGTGAGGTCTGGCCAGTCAAGATTAAACCCACTTGGCAGATGGACTTTTATGCTGTAAAAACAGTATTTAAAACACCTAAGCATGCACCCTGGTTCACATTCTGAGTAGCCCACTTTATTTGGTGTTGGGCTCGCGAGCAACAACAGGTAAATTCCTTGTGAAAACTGGGGCATAGAATTAGTTTTTTTTGTCTTGCTTGCCTGGAAACAAAACCTGAACACCACAATAATGTGTGACAGTTACTGAAAAGCATGGAAAAACAAGACCAAAATGGATATCAAGCAAAGGATTCACTTAGCAGTATATTTTTTTAAAATATGGCCAACTTAGAGCAGGATAATCTCCATGATATGTCAAACAGGTTATTTGGTTAGAGAATGGGGTTTTAAGTAATCCTGATCTGTTCTTCATATACTTTTTTTTTTGCTGTATTCTTAAAATTTTATTTTTGCATCATACAGATGTTTGAAGCATTCTCTGTAAGTCACCTTCTTTTTAGAAAAATAATTTTGGAAAGGTAACTTCAGTGAATTAGGATTTGTGGTGATTCTTAGCACAAATTTCAAGACTAAAACTAACTAAAAATATGGTTTTCCATGTAGTCTGGAGAGCTGTGCTGCATCTCTGGCTGAATCAAGGGATCAGGAAAATACTAATACTCTACTGAACTGCCTTCCACTCCTTTAAAGGTCCAGGTTAATCGTGTTTCCCACAGCTGGCTGTGCAGTGCCACCACTCACTTCAGCTCCCCTGCCAGCTAGGGATCACTCAGTCTCTGTCAGCAGTTTGTGCAAAACTGAAATGTCTCATCTTCCTGATACCTCAATTTGCACATTCAGCTGAGTAACAAATTGTGTTGTACTAAAAATACATTTTATACACAACTTTAATTTCAAAAGCTGCTGTGGAGATAATGCTGACAGCAATGTCCTGTTGTCACTTTATTAAGAAAACAGGAGATGGAAACATGGTTATACACTGATTCTTTTGTTCCTATTAATTTCCATCTAGCCAAGCTACTAGGTTACAGAAAGTCTATTTTTGGATACTTTTCAGTATTGATTAGGAATTATTCTGAAATATATAACAGAATGGGAAATCAATAGCCAAATCTTAAGCTTATCTTTGTGTTGAGACATCAGTGTTAATGTAGGTAATTTTCAAGCTCTTGCCTGCCGTATTTTCCAGGAGCTGATGCATATGTAGTTGAATTAATTATTCAGGTTACGTGGTGGTACCAGCAGGTACATAGTGATATCTGCTCAGCCAGTGATCATTTTATTAACCCAGAATTGTCCTTACACTTAAACAAGAAACATCCAACTTTTTCTGGCTTTATCAAATCAGCCTCTATTATCACAAATAGAAGAATAACCTGGCTCAGAGAGAGAACAACATGGGCCCGTGACAGGGGAGGTATAGAATGGATATTGGGAAAATATCCAGAGGGGATTACCTCTTCAATTGTCTGCTCTGGACACTCCCTAAGATCTTAACACTTTTTTTTTATTGTGGTACCCCAAACTTCACGCAGAACTTGAGATGAGGCTGTGTGGCTGGAACACACCACAGATATTAAATGACCGTTCTCCCCTCAGCCATCACATCTCTCTAAGAGATGTTTTTATGAAGAATTTACTAAGGAAGAGATGAAAACATCTGATGTTCATTTAGCTACTACAAAAGAAACATTCCATGTGAAAAGTACAACCAAGCTGCTTTATTTATGTCAGAGTCCAAAGAGAGACAATTAAACTAAAATAAACAGCCAGGCCATCCCTTGCTGCTGGGACAAGCAGGTTCTAAAACTTCACAAAGTTTTAGACTTTCAGAGTCTGAACACTAATAAATCTGATTTAAGATGAAAAGATTTTTAAAGGAGAACATAATTTGTTTCCCTCCCTCTATTTTTTTGCGCCTCTCATACATCTCTGTTCTTCTCTTTCTGCAGACTTAACTTTTGCTCAGTAGTTATATCTAAACAGTGCTATTATAAAATACTTACAACCATCATAATTTCTGTTCCCTACAGTAAATAGTTCATGAGCCGATTTAATGAAGGATAACAATCAGGAAAAAGAATCTTAAATATTAACCATTTACTTAAAACATTAAACAATTAAGTTCTCCTCTGAATTTTTAACACTTATACCAACTTACTAAAACTGAAAATGAAGAAGGAAAAACTAATACTATGAAAAATATACATCACTTAAGCAGGAGAAAGAAAGTGGGAGCAGGACATTAGGAGCACCCCACCTTACAAATATTTCAGATCACATCTACAGAATTAAAAAACATCATGCGATTTTTCCTATCATCAGGTAAACATGATCTCTGATACCAATCTTGACAAAGAATTAGAAGTTTCAGCTAGTTGGGCAAAAATGCCTCAGTGACATCGAAAATTGTAGCACCAAGTATTTCTGTTGGTCCTGTGAGCCCATCTCCATTTCCATGGGTAGGATGGGCCAGCAGGAGCCCAAACTGGGCACTTTCCGGCCCAAGTCAGAGCCCATCAGCTGAAGAAGTGACAGTCACCATTGCTTACAGCCACAGGGGACTAGTTCTTCATTGCTAGTTTCACTCGCCTGAGCCATAAAAAGCTCATTATGAAAAAGCTGCACTTCCATGATACCCTGTAGACAAAGTCAATACCAGAACGGGCTCACACACACTATACTGATTAATATTTGATCTATCATATTTGTATTCAGCAAAAATTCTCTTCTTCTGTGAATCTCGAACCCTTATTTTTACTGCTTCTCACCACCTTCTCAGTAAGAGAGAAATTACATTTTAATAGAATTTTATACCCACTAAATTAAAATGTCCAAAGTAATATTTAATGAGGCATAATCCTGCTAGTCACATTCCTTTGATTTTAATTATAACCTCAGATTTTTTCTATAACTTTATTGGTAACTTTTCTGAAGGTTGGGGTGCCAGGACACAGAAAGTAAACCAAGCAAAGAAACCCATTAGTGTCCTGCTCCTAGGCTTGGGGACTGCAAGTCTAAAACTGAGCAGCTGTGACAAGTTTTAATGCACTGAGAGATGTATTATTGTCATTCTATTTGGGAAAAAATCAGAAAGTTTTGACACCAGCAGTCATGTCATCAAGCTTCCCTTCCTTCTTAGTATTTATTAACATTTTTGGCTACTGGGATAGCCTTCAGAGACAGATACCTCATTTTTATGGGAGTAGCTCTACATGCAGCTGGAAGAAGAAGACCCTTGCATCTACTTTGCAGTTCACTTCACCCCAGCTGCTGAATTTTTCATTTCAAGCAAAAAAGAAAAAAGATGATAAGTGGAAGGATGTTTAAGATTTAAAAAAAAGAGAAAACAACTCACAAATTGCTTTACACTTTTAACAGAAGTCTTGGAATTAGAAGTGAAGTATAACGTCCAAATAAATTTCTCAACCATTTGGAATTTATTTTAGCCCAGAAATCAATCCACATTATTAAGGAGCATTCAAGTCAGTCAGAAGGAAAGGCATAGTTCTAACAAATTATAGGAATATTTTTTTAAATTAAATATCCTGGTTTTCTACTATATAGACACACTCCAAGAGTCTTTCAAAGCAATGTATGTAATACTGAAATGGTTTTAAACTGTGTGACACTTCAGCTTAAAAGAATAAAAATTTATTTCTTTAATCTCTTAATGCAGGCTTATGTATTTCTCTTTTTTAACCTAAATTAATTTCAGCAAATTATGTGATTATAGCTATTTCCAAATCCTGTTCTGAACCAACAGATGTTCTTGCAACATGGAAAACAACAAGAGACAGCAGGTGANGAAGAAGGTAGGGATTCTGAAAGAACCATTTTCAGAAGCCCAAGCTTGAAGGCCAGACAACACAAGGGGTAATTCAGAGCATCTGTGAAATTACAAACTGAAATGAGATAGATGATAGTAAAAGAAAAAAAAAAAAGAAATACATAAACTGAAAAATCACCCGTGTTTTAAATTTAAGAATAGCTGAGGAAGACTGTTTAAAACCCCCAAAAATCTCATTTGCAATATAATTTTGAGAAAACAATGGCTTTGTCAAGAAACAGTAGGAAAAAACATGGATAATTTCAGTCTGACAACCAACTGAAAGCCCAAGGAACCATATTATCTTTCTGGAAAACACAAACAGGAGGCTGGAGGAGAGCCAGAGGAACGTGCCACCCTTGTCTGTGGTTTTCCCTCTGCCTGAACCGACACGGCCATTGCTGCTGTTGCACGGGCTGGGGACGGGATTGAACCCTTAATCCCCACAACCATTCACACTTCATGGTCTTTGGCAGCGGACGCTGCTTTTTCCATGCATCCCAAAGCTTTTGTGCTGTCTGGAACATCCTCACCTGGATACCAACTGAACAGCACCAGCAGATGAGTCACATAAATTAAAAAGAGCCCCCCTGCCCCTAGTGCAGCTTCTAGTATTCAGGGCTTTGAAAAGCTTTCAATAGATCATTTTCCTCTTTCTTTGACTCAGAAAAAGTAAGGAAAGGATGTAGAAGTTGAAATGCAATAATCATTTGTCTATTGAACCTACAATCTTCCCCTTTGAGAATGAGAACTCTATTATGTTTAAATCAGTACACTGAGATTACTGTTAGATATATGTGAATGATTCAAAAACCACTGAAAAATACTGATCTGCCCTGGTTATTATGAAAATACTCTATAATGATGCACACATTTAGTTATATTGGTTCAGATGGAGAACTAGAACTTGTTCTAACTCAGATCTCTCTGATGTTCATTTTCTGCAGTTTGAATGTGGTGAACATTTATCCATTTTCAACCAATCATCAACTAGAGCAATTATTTTTGCATGCTGATTAATCATATAGCATAATGAAAACATTGCGAAACAGATAATAAAAATGAGGTGTATATGCTGATGTTCACAGTTAGAGAGCAACAGCTGTCACAGTATTTGAAGCTCTTACTAGTGCTGACCCCTGTGCAGTACATGCATATTGCCTGTCACAGGCTCAATAACGGTATTTGGGGGATGCATCTGTTCAGGGTAGATGGGACAGTAAATAACATTTTTTTCCCCAGATCTACATATTTAGCAGCTACAGTATGAGTGTACCAATGACTGCTACCTCAGGATTATGCACTACGGACTATCAAGATTCTCTATTTAAAAAGAGCAGGAAGCATTGAATATGTAATGGACAATCAATTGACGTAGTTAAGAACAAAAGGTGACTTTCTAAACAGTAGCTGTGTCTATTATCTGCGCTGGATTAGTGTCACTGCCTTGGCTTTTCATTGTTCTTGTCATCCAGAATAAATGGAGATTGATGGCGACTATTAGTCTATTTGTTCACAGTTTCTATGGATTGGTACCTTTCTGCTTGAAAATGTTGTTGTGTAAAAAGGTGACATTCACCAGCTACACTGTTAATTGGTTCAAATTGTATGTTGATGAAACTATTAGGGAGTGCTGCTGACTTCAAGCATAACAGCACAAGAGGTGTCTGGATCGCAGTGCCAGGGCTCTGCAATCACAGTCGTCAATGTAAATGACATTACATCCCGGCCACAGAAAAACCCGTGACACTAAACCACTTACATACAAAAGACCAAACCCCTCAAAACATTATGTGCTTCAGAAAAAGAGAAAGCAAGAGATATTGTCAGTGCCCTGTATTTCTTCAAGCTGGGCATCTCGAGAGAAGTTTGTACTTTCACATTGTAATCCTCTATTCACTGTCTCTAACCAGAAAGCAAAATTAGCACCAAATGATGAACTACCTAAGTAGAAAAGACAATTATTAAGTGAAATATTTGGCCTCTCCAACAAAGGATTTATGGACATTATGGAGTTCCTATCCCAGGTAGTGATCCAATAGATGCCCAAATGCTAAGAAGCCAATGAAATAATTTAGTAGAATATATAAAATTTAGGTCTTTAAGAGCCACAGGGATGAGTAGGACTCAGGGAAGTTTTACATTAATGACTGTAAACATTATAAACAGTCAAACTCCTGTAGAACCAGTAACAAGGTGGCAGTAGTCAAAGGAAAACTGGCAAAAGCCTTTCTGTCAGCAGCTAAGCAGCATTACCCATGTGGTGTATTTTCAATTAGTTAAAAATACATACACACAGCTTTGTTTACATGCACACAAGGACTTAAAATACTGTTAGCAGAGGTTTCCTACTGGGTAGTGTATATTCCCATATAATTCAATCTAATTTATTTCATAAGGTGAATTTTTTAAGCTCTGCTTACTGAGTTATAAAGAAATTATGGCAGTTCACATGTTTGTGATGAGTTTGAGACATTGTTCTCTTCCCACACAGCTTTTTAATAAAATGCTGCCAGCTTGATGACCTCTCCTCTTCAAGGTTAATGGTTTGCTATCTACAAATTACTATTTAGGATACAACTTGGGTTCTGAACTCCAAAATAGTCTTCTGCTGGCTCTCCCTTCAATTTGTTTTAGGCTCAGAGGAAAGCAGATTTCACAATAGCAAAAAGGGCCGGAGAAATGAAAAGAGATAATGTTGGCTTTAGAAACTTGTCTTTTTGTTCTATAAGAAGACACAAAATTATTGCAGCAGGGTGATACTGGGGAACAGGAGCTGTCATGTTATGTAGAAAATCTGAAAGCCTCTGAGGTTGCAATTTACCACTGCCCTGACTCCTTTTTCTTGCATACAGAGCCTCTTGGCTAAAGATGTTTCAGAGACAATAATTAGTGACATTGCATAATTGTAAAGGTTTGTAAAGGTGTTAATAGTCAGATAATTTATAATATGCAGGCTTTGTTATCATTATGGAACATATGTTACTTAAGAGCCAGCTGTGTAATAAACCACGTCCTAGTGTTTCTTAATACTGTCACAGTTTAAGAAGCTAAAAAGAGATTAAATTAAATTTGATCTTGGGAGGTAGCAGAAATATTTGCATCCCATGGAAGTCAATAAGGCAGAAGGTGTTCACCTGGCAGTTTTCAGATCCTTCACTAATAAATCGCATAATCCTGTCCCAGTTGTCTCTTCCCACCCTCTAAACTTGGAGAGGGAATTTTGCAAGACACCATTGACAAGATTCCAGTAGCACATTACAACTAAATATCCAGGAAATACACATTTGCTTTCAAGGTCTGGGAACAGGTGAGTATCTGCACTGTCGAAAAATAGAACTTTGCCAATTCAATTGCAATTTCAGTAGTAAAAGAAGTCTCTCCTGTATGACTGTTGTTTTCTAGAGATCATTTACTTTATATAAAGCCATTTATAAAGGAATGGAAAATCATGCAGTAATGAAGCAGAGCTTTCTTGGTACCCTTGCACACAGAGTATTGCAAACTGCTTAATTTCTTTTATTTTGAATAAAGCATCAATTCCACTTCTTTTCTTTTGAAGGCTTTTTCAGTGAAAACTGGCAGCATTCTGCAAAATTACACCCTGAAATGACCCCTACCACTTTATAAAATGGTAACAAGATAACAGAGTCCAGATTTTTGCTCAAAGTTAAGCAATAGCAGTTCTATTATTGTCATTCAGAAACTGCTGGAATTATGTCAATTTATTCTAACAGGCACTAAGCCCAACATTTTTTTGTCTAAGTTGTTGGAAAAGGGTTGAAAATTTTGTCTCTTTCACAAATACACTCTCCATAGATCTCTCTCACATTTAATTACTTGGGCAGTTCATTAGACTGTCCATCAGAGCACTATGTTAAATTTACTTTTAGTTTCCATTCTAAAAACTGAGTTTGTCAATAGCTGTGATGTACAGCTTCTTTACCTACAGAGACCATCGTTCAAGTATTTACTTACAGCCACTTGTGCAATGCCTTCAAGCTATTTCAGGCCAATTTTATTCAGTACTTGGAGATATTTTTTTAATTCATATCCATTTAAAGGGAAAAAACATCTGAGTTTCCAGAGGATTGCTATTCCACTCTCTTAACACTTTTTTTCTTGTTTACATTTACTTTCCTTTTTTTACTAGTGCACTGTGACTGTACATTTCAAGCAACAAAATCACACCCTACCCCCATATGTTATTGGGAAGAAAATGCCCAACTGTAGCATCTTAACCCTATCAAATATAAACTGAATTCCTGGCCTGTTTTGCTGAACTATTTGATTTACTTGGTGTAAGTTTTATTTTCTTGATTACTTAACCTACTTACAGCAACAAAATCCAGGGCTCCTCTAGCATCTGGCCTGGGATATTGGTCTGGTTTTTGACTTGGAAAAGTCCAAGAGCTCTGGGAGGCTTAGAGCCTCAAGCTTAGAGCAAAACATTGACGAAATCAGCAAAGATTAGAGTAACAGTGCCAAAGCAAACAAACTTCCCCAAAGTGGCATTCAGCTTCCATTTGTGTCCAGTGAAAAGGCTTGCAAAGGAGCAAAGTTAGAAGTATCTTTAAGTAAATTTACATCTTGAAAAACTGGCCTTGTTAAGAGGTCTCAGGCTGGGGACTCAGTTCCTAATGCAAAACTGTAAAGCATTCATGTTTTCTAACACGAAGTAGGACATGACAGTGTCAAGGTGTCCTCCTCAAGTAAAATGTGCACTGAATTAAACAAAATTTCCAGAAGTGATAAATCTGATAGTGATCCCCTAAAATATCATCTTAGAAGCATCAGTGACCTCTTATGAAATAGATGATGTTAAATGATTCAAAGCTTTTAGAACTGGGTGCTGCAGCAACGCCATCAGAGGAAATCAGTCCAAGTATCAATCCTTTTACCACTGTGCAAAAATTATTTTAGTTAAAGCCCTAAGTCTTAATCATTATCTAAATTAAAAGTATACTGTGTTCATTGAATTTGGAGATTAGCTTGCTGCTACACACTGTAGTCTTACTTTGATGCCTCAGGATTAATATTCATGAGGTTTCAGACTATTAACTACACATGTACAAGATCTAACACGAAACACATCTTACAGAGTTCAGTTATCCTACAATGCTGTTATTTCTTTCTGATTGTATCTCTCATTTTTCTATGGATTCCCATGGAGTTTTCATAAAGTCAGTGTTTTAAAATTGGTTGTGGCAGGTTTATTGTATTGATGGGTCTGGCTAAAACGTGGACTTTCAAATCAAAAGGACGCCTTTCAATTTACTTTTAATTTTTACTACTTTTATATGAGTGAAAACTTTCAACCTCAGTTGCCTGAAACATTTGAACTTTCAGCAGAATTGGAAATCAGCAGGAACTGCTCACTTCTCTACCAGTTCAGCCCAGAATGTGGCACGGCACTTTGCACACCATTGGTCAACACTGGCTCCTGTCTCTTTCCAAAGAGTCTCAGAGAAACAAAGAAACAAATCCTTTGTAAACTCTGGGCCCCACAGGTAGCCAGAAACACAGAAACTGTAATCTGCTACTTTTTTGGAATTCCAGATGAGATTCAAACCCAAAAGTCATGGAACACTTGTATGGTCATTACCCCACACCAAATCCTGTTGCTGTGCAGGAGCACTTCCCACTTAAGCCTCTCTCAAGGTGCTGCTTAAAAGTTTCCAGGTTTTTCCCTCAGTGCAGGGGAGAAAATAATAAACCACAAAGCAATAGCAACAAAAAGAAATAATAAAAGGAAATGTCAGAATTTGAATTGCAAACTATACATGAGCCTTGACTGCTAAAACTAAATCCAAATTTGAACATTAAAGATTTGAAGTTGCTCTCCTGGGGATAGAGGCTCCTTCTGTTCATCCCTTTAACAATCCACTGGGCTTTCCAGCTAGATTGTGGCAGCAACTCTCAAAGTTCACAGGATTCATGTGAAATATTTATTATTTCAATAAAGAATATATATCAAATTATTCCCTATGTAATAAAGATTTCTTTTTCTGATAGAGTTATTGTGCAGTAATATAGCTTTCTAATTACATTAGACTAATTTCTTGTGAAAGCAAAAGATATTTCAGACTCTACTGTATAAGCCCCAATTCTCACTTAAATCTCTGGATAGAGAAAAGTTCAGAAGTAATATTTTGACACTATTTAAAGCAAGCAAACCTGCAATAATACAGAAGAGCTGAGTATTGAGAACACTGAAGCCCAGAAGCATCATTTTCAATTAAATAAAATTTAAATCATTAGCTTCTAAATTTGCAGCTTGCCCCATTAACCATGGGGAGAGTTCTAGTTTTCTTCTTATCAGCTGACTCAGGGAAAACAAATTCCCTGATGTAGGAGATTTATTTGCATTATGAAGAACTGAAGTTTAAGTTCTTGCTTTTCACTTAGCAACACAGGCTTTATAAGGACCTAGACTAATGCGTGTACCACAATTAAGTTATATTTTACCTATATGGTGACTACTGGCTGCTTTTTCTGTCTGACAATAGAAAGAGTAGCTAGTGTAGTATTTTGGACTTTTGCACTTGTAATCTTTAAAACCGTTTCGTTCTGTCTTTCAGTAAGTTTCAGGATATACAAGAGCACTACTAAAAAGAACACTGAGAAGTGACTAGTCACTGCCATCAGGTAATGAACACTTTAAAAGGATCAAGTGAGTTTCTTCATAGATTATCCCAGCTGGCTCTGGGAAATGCAGTCTGATTTTCAAGTATTTGCATTATATGATCAGCACATCTGTGTGTATTTGGTGGAAGGTGCCAAACAGGTTTGTGGTTCAGACATCCCACTCGCTCCTTTTGATGCATGAGAACTTGTAGGCTTCTCAAAATTTCTCTTTGTCAAGAAAACAACAGTTTTACATTTCTCTCTCTTTTACCCAGTAAGTTTCTTTGTACCCTACAGTAACTCAAAAGAAATTATGGATATTAACACAGACAAAAGAAGAAACAAAGACAAAATCTGGTCAGGTTTGAATTTGTTTATACAAAGTCCTTTCCTACATCTTCCCACATTTGCAATTTGATGAAATGTGTTTTAATTTCATCTATTAAGACTACAAAACAAATCTAAATCCCCTGTCCATGTTAGAGACAACAGAAGAAAGGCCACTCAAATGGAGAAATTTGTATAAAAAATAATTTCTGCGGACGTGGAAAAGAACTTTCCCACACCCACCACTATCCATCGCACAGTGGGCACAGGGAAACAAAAGCCTGATTTTCATTTTGTCTTCTTGCACTTATGTTCCGTTGTTGCTCATTTGGATAATTTAAGTAACAAAAGATTAAGCCATTATTGAGCTACCCTTCCTAAGGAAATGAGATTTACATTGCACAATGTTCTCTCTGTTACTCATTAACAACACTTTTATTAATTCTTGGTTGGGTTCAATAGAATCTGACAGAGAAGCAGACATCTCAACCAGAGGATGCTTCCTAGATGAGAAAACAAGGTTGGATAGAGAAATGTGACTCAGATTAGTGGTACTAGCCCATGAAAAAAAATAGGCCTTCAAGGATGGAAATTCTCCACAGATTCTGTACAAATTTTGTAATAAGAAAGCATGCAGTACATGTTTAACATGCCAATTAATTCCCTGTCTCTGGGAAGGGTTCAGAGCACTCATCCCTGTTCTCTTTAGTAATTTTGTAATCTTGACAAATTCTCATCATGTGGAAATCTATTTCCCAAAGTTACCAGAGCTCTTTGGCTGTGAGCCATAAAGAAATCCATGCACATAATCACTGAGCAGCAATGACACCACCTTGGATAAACAGCACCTCAATTACACTAGCAAATATCTCCACTGAAAAAAGGATTTCATATAAAAATTATCTATATTACTTCTTATCTGTTAGAAGACAAAGGAAGAAAAATGCATCTAATTAGCAGAAAGCACAGCAGTAAGTAGCTCTCGCCCTCAGCTATCTGTTAAGAAGAGCAGGAGTTTGTGAAGCTCTTGTGCATCCTCCTCTGTGCAATGAGCAGCCCCATTGCACATCTGGTTCTCAGTATCTTTAAAACAAACTTAAATCTGTAATGCCTAGTATGTGTTCAGGAAAAGAGAAATCACAATGAGTAGTGGTGGTGCTGCCATTGTGAAGGTGAGGAAGTAGAACTTGGTAATTCCAGGCTGTAATTCAGACACCCTCATTTGTAGACAAACAGAAGGAAATTATTTTGCTCCTGCAGGGAAGCAGTAAAATTTTCTTGGGGAGTGTGAGGTCTCCATGACTTTCAGGTATCTGCAAGGTGCTTGAGAGCTCTGCTTCAGTCAGGGGTGTGTGATGGGATAGGGCATGGTGACAGTGAGACACTCCCACACACACCAGTGTTCAGGGGTCAGTGCTGCAGGAACCATACACTGCTGTACAACACGAACATTAAGACAACTGAATTCTTAAAAGTGTTCATACAGGACTTTGGAGAGATAAAAAGCTGTGCAAAAATAGCCCATATCAGAAGAACTCAGAGTTGATGGCTCAAACAGCAAGACATTCCGGGTCAGAACATAGCTGACCTTCTAATCAAGGCATTTCACAACTCCTGATCCAGAACCAGAAGTACTGACTTCCTACACAAGCACAAGCAATGTAGAGTTGACCCAAATATATTCCTTCATGTATTATTAACTTTTGACAGCAAATTATAAGCTTCGTTTGGTGTCTTATAGACCTGAATGCTCCTCAGTCTTCATTCCCATTTGGCCTCTCCTAAATTCACTTTTTCAATCTGAATTTGAAATTACAGTCCCTACCTAACTTATTATCCAAACAAACAAAAAACTTACTTTCTAACTTTAGTAGATGGAGGAAGTAGCTTGCTCCTTTCAGGAATCAAACTAAACAAACTTACCTCCAGTAGGATTCCTATGAGTAATTATATTCTATACATTTCTAATTTTTTCAGATCTCTGGTAATCTCAACATCACTACACCAATTTATAGGCATGTTTAGGCTAAATCATCTCAAAATTCTGTGATTTCCTACAAATGATTTAGGGCATATGATGTAGCCTGCATATTTAATTTATGCCTCTCAGTTGCTGAGACATCATTCTACCTTGGCTCTGGCTTTTACTTTTAGCCAATAAATCTGGCTAAATTCATTTGAAATGCAGGAAACAAAGCCACATTACCCTCCTGTACAACTCAGGCCTTTCTGCCTGCATTTTCTTCATGCATTAAAACACAAGGCTGTGTTTTTGAAGTGCATAGGAACTGCAGAACCTCAGCGAATAAACAATAATCTGTTATTCATTTTCAAAAAAATATAAAATACAGTTCTGTCACTTCTGCCCACTTCTAACACATTTTTTCATGACACCAAATACTAATATATTTCAAAGTATGCTCGCTGCTGCTGATACTCCTGTTGCCTACGTTGCTATATAATTTTGCAGTAATTTACTACAGAAATCTCTCTTTGTTCAGACAGTGAGCTATTGCTGAAACACCAAAAGGATATAATTAGAAAATAATGTGCATTCCACTGAAGGCATAAATAGGAAGTTTCCCTCACATCCAGACTCCAAATTGACAGTAAGATGCACAAAGATAAAGACATAAAGAGAGACTGTGTTTTTACAAAGTCCTCTTTTACACGGAGTGACAGTTTTGATGTTTCTCCCAAGCACTAATGTTCTGTATTTACTGTTGCATTTCATTTTATGGATTTTTCCCCACATTGAGTTCCAACAGAATAAACAGAAGTTTGAATTATAGCATGTAACATGGTCAGAAAGGGACTTTATAAAATTAGATCAATTCTTGTTTCTTATCCATCTGGATTCATAAAACACTCCTATTGGCTCCGTTATTGTAATCGTTGTGTTTGGTTTCTCAGGTTTCACAATCCATTAGAAGCTAAAGGAGGAGCTTTTTGTGGGAAAAATAGAAGTCACAGTACTTTCACAGTGCTGTTCCCACTTCTTCATGGTTTTTCTCTAAAGAATTTTTAGAAAGTTTTCAATCTCTTATTTTTCCCTATATACATCACTTTAATTTAAAAACCCCCATGATTTCACAGTCATCAAAGTCAATGGAAATACATGTCTCCATATAGTACCATAACAAAATAATTTTATTTCCAGTCAAAGCATGGAAAAATGTACAATTAGATGTGAGACAAGTGAAACTGAAAGGAAGTGAAAAGGTGGCAGGAATCCTACTCTAGATAGCCCTGAAGGGTTTCTTGGAAGACATTCCCAAGCTGTATAACAAAGGAACAGCTGCTAGAAACCAATGTGCTAGAAACCAACCACATTGAACATGAGAAGACATCCCTCATGTCTTCTAGAGGGAACAGTCAGTCATGACAACTGACCATTCTAGAGCAGATTCTAGAACTAATTATTCCTGAAATATTAGTATTGGATATTAGGGAAATTAGGAAATGCCATTAAATATATAGTTGTAGCCCCAAGATTCTGAGAATAATTTATTAACTGTCTGCAGTCTCTATTTTTTGCAGGAACCTTAAACAACAGTGGCTTGAAATACAGGTGAAGAGATGCAATTTCTCCCTTCTCTTGTTACTTGCAGGCCAAAATTCAGCTGCTTGGATTACTTCCAGTCTAGCTCTCAATATGTATGAAAGAAGGAACAATGGTGTCTGTGATTTAAGAGAAGTTATTTTCTGTAATGAAAAGCTGTGACCCTTCTGTAATTCTTCTAAATTAGATCTGCACAATAAAAAGGAAATTTTTTCTTATTAGCTCTTCCATCCTGGCTGAGAACATCATAGTTCCAAGTGAGAGATTGAGATAAGCCAAATATCTATAGTCTGAGCATCACTGAACACAAAGATGTCACTGGAATTCTCACTTCATTCTCCATGTCACATACAGCAAATGCTCCAGTAGGAGTGAGATGAACTCCTAATTATGCAGAAAAATAAATAAAACAGTCAACAAAGTCTCAGGAACTAAACACATAAATCATGTGGACTTTTAAGATTCCAGAAACTTTGTTGTGATTTTTTACATACCCAAAATAATATTTCAAATTACAATATTAATTGCAGTGCATATTGGATCAAAGAATAAAAATTCAACTTTCTGAGAAGCAGAAAAAGGAAATTTCTGATATGGGTGAAGAGCAATGCAACTAACATTTTGACACTACTATAGTACTTTTCTATGTATTAAGTGAACTAAAAATTGTATGACCCTACTAATGCATTTTGCAATTAAAAGGCTGTTGATCAAAAGGCATTTAGTTAAGGAAATCTGAGCCTCCCAAAAAACCCCCAAAAACACCAGAAGATAACTTTACACCATTAAAAATAATAAAATAAAGTTACAAATTCCTTCTGCTCTGGAAGTTTTAAATGGTCTTGGGACCAAAAAAGGACTCTCACATGAATAGGATGCATCAGAAGTGGGTTATGTGCTTAATGGAGTGTAGCCCTAGTGATGCAAATTTCAGCTTAATGCTACTAACCTATGCCTTCATTGGCATCCTGGGAATTGCATTGCCTTTGAATTTCCTGCTGTACCTTAATTTCTTGTCTCCTAAAATAGAAGAATCTTACATGGTAAAGAATACATGAATCTGTGCCCTTCCTTTCTTAAGTTGCTGGCATTTCATGGGAAGGTGTCATTGTGAATTGTGATCCAGGCCTGTGTTTAAAACATGCAAACAACCTTGGCTGAATTATAGGCTAACAAACCAATTTACTTCAAGCAAATTATTCTTTCATTCTCATGTTGTGTTGATATTGATTCAGAATTATTTTTTCAAAAGATATCCAGATCAATCCAATTATTTATTTAATTCTGTTCATGTTTTATGGCTCTGAAATGTGACTTGCATAATCATTTTAAAATTACCACTTTCATATAAAAACCTGTCTAAAAACAGCACAGTTATACTTAACTTTAAACCACTCTACTGAAAATATTGGTAAATTTCATCCCCAGAATACTGAATACAATAAAAAGTATAAACATGGCATTTTAAATTTTTCCTGCAATTTCTACAGAAATACATTATACCTTCCCAAAGCAGTCTGGATAATCTCCCAAATTATCAGGGATTTAAACACTCTAACCTTGTCACAGGTAGATCTCATTAACTGCTGGTAAACAAGTGTCTCTTCTGAGGTATTTCTAGACAAGCAGAATCCCACCATTTTCTAGCATATTTAAGAACCTTCTTATTCCTTTATCATCATTTTGTGTTTTGCTCAATTTCTCACTAGAGCAGTAAGTATTAAATATTAAAGTTTATGTTCAGTACAATATTAGGATTCATAGCATTTTTACTCTAATACTGATTGCCTTCACCTCCAACAAATTAGTAACTTCATATTAAACTCACACAACCATAGCAATGAATATTAGAGGAAATACTGTATTATTCTGTGTCCTGGCACGGTTACTTAGGCTAAGTTAGTCACTAAGGTACATGAAGGCAACTTCTAGCAATTGGCTCAACAAATGTGTCAATATTTAAACTGAAAAGAACACAAAAAAAAGAAAGGTTGTGAGTTCTTGCTGAACACAGGAGCCAGAAGATTTTGATTTATAATCCATTTCCTTTGGTAGGTAGGCATTAGACACCTGTGTGCTTGAGGAAAGGGAGATATCTAAACCCAAATGGTAATAAGCTGCATGCACACTCAAGCCTGGAGCTGTATCTGTTATTTTCACTGCTAGTTTCAATAAATGGCAGAGCGCTGCTCATGCATCAGAACAGCCAGCACCAGGCTGCTGCACGTAAAATGGGGCTCTGAGCCAAGAGCCAGAACACTGCTGCATGTCAGAAATGTATTTAATAAAACATTGCCCACAAGCAAATTAACTTCCTCAATATTTGTGTATCAATGAAACTACACAGACTGAAAAGAAAATGATACTTGTCGTAATTCCACGTGCCTATCCAGCACAGGAATTAAGGGAGAGGAGAGGCCAAAACTACAGTCACATATTCTTGTTGATAGAAATTCTGCCCAAACTGAGTCTCAGCCTTTCAAGGGGTAAGTGCTGGGGATCCCTGGGGGTCCCACCCAGGTGAGGGAGTTCTCTGTTGCTGGCTTAGAGAAAGGTGGGGAGAGAAGGGAGCAATGCCTTCCCTAGGGCATCCTGGGAAGGACCAGTGCTAAAAACCTCTCACTGCCTTCTTCCCATCTCCCTGCTCCTCTGACAGCAGGCTGTGCCCTGAGCCCCAGAGAGCCCCCAGAGTGCCAGCAGGACAAACCCAGAGCAGGACAAACCCAGAGCAGAGCAGCACAAACCCAAACCCAGAACAGCACAAATCCAAACCCAGAGCAGTTCTTCCCCACAAAATCTCCACAGTTATTTGGAAACACTATAGGATATTGTGGATCATAGGAAATTTTTAAAACTAGAGTTTTAGAATAGAGTGATTTCTTGGAATTTGTTCAGGGAAAGGCTGAGGTTATGCAGTCAAAAAAGCAATAAAGTTTGAAGCATCTGAAGTTTGAAGATATAATGTGGTGTAGTATGTGCACAAACCATGCACTATTGCACTTGATTAAAAGTGTGGCTCCTCTTTTCTGGGAAGCTTTCTTGCATAAATCATTTGTATTATCACACCAGATATTCAGACACTTCTGATTTTTTGGGTTTTGTTGAGACATTTTTTAAATTGTTCTTTAAATTGTTGTTCTTTTTCTGAGTTTTTCTCACCCAAATAAATCCTGAAAAGAGTATCAAGCACAAAATGCAGCTTAATCTGCTGAGTCATGAAAAAGCAAAGTTACTAAATAGATAAAATCACCCTTTGCACAATAATATACTGATGAAGATGGTAAATAAATAAGCAGTGCAATTTAGTGGTTTCTTCTGTGTGCAATATATGAGGCCATAACTGCTTTGCTAAACTAACTGTGTCCTCCTAGAAAGATTTCCAATATCAATTACAGTAGTGACTGCACTGCTACTAAATTGAGTTCCCTGTTGTGTTTCCTTGATTATAGGTAAATATTTCCTAAATTAGACGTGTTTCAAGCTCCATTTAAAATTTAGTACAATTGGATGCTGTGCCAAAATCATGCAAGGTAGAACATGACTACAAGGACCAACAGTCTAAGATTTTTACCTTTTAGTTTGAAACGAAGGGAAAATTATTTATTCGAGATAATGTCATTTAACAAAAACTAATATGATACATCGGGTTTATGCTATAGAAATTATCCCAGTTTTCTAAGCTATTAAAAAATAAATCTGAAGTTTAGCTTATGTAAGTCCCTAAAGCCTCAGACACAGTTCCAACAATAAATTAAAAACTTTAAGGTGCGATGTATAACAAGATGTTTTCCCATTACTCAATAAATTAAGCTGTTCACTTGACAGAAATTTCATATGTTAACTAATGATACATGGAGGAGTGTATTAATAATACCCTGAAGTTATTAACTGCTCACCTCAAAATTTCTGGATAATTTTGATGATGCAAAACTCTCATCTTGGTATATTTTATTGTGTTAGAATTCTGTCATAATGATCTTTTCTGAGTGCTGAGAGTCTCCAGAGAAATGCTAGGAGAGTACTAGAGAATACTGGAACAATTGTTACCAGCTCACAGCTGAGATGGTTCTGCTTTACATACTGAAAAAGAAGTAAGAAGCTTCAATTAATGCAAGATTTCTTCTATTTCTACAAAAATATGTCATCCATCTATCTCCTCAGAGCTTAATGGTAAGTTGCACGATATTTTATCTTCTGTTAACTCTATCCAGATTTCTCTGCTGATATGGAAATGTCTCACAATGTTATTACTTCCTCAAAGTAAGAAAGTAGGTGGGGAAAAAATCGTTGGTTTTCCCCACATCCTCAAGGGTTTGGAAGAGAAGGATGCACTAAGAAGTTTACTTAAACTTTAATACCACCTTTAAAATTTTATACCTTATGCCACAGGAAATATAAATCAGAGTTTTAACAAAACATAGTCTCATTGTCAGCCATCTAAAGATGCTAAGTAGGCAGAAAACACTTCAGACTTTGGGGAAATTCTTGATGTTAATATGAGGAAATCCAAAATGAAATTCACCTTTAGAGGAATACCAGAAAAATTCTAAAAATAGCTTATGGACACTGATGGTCTTTTTAATGAATACTGACATTTTCATAAATCCTTTTAGATATATTAAGACCAAATTCAAACAAAGGAAATAAAATTGTAACTCTACAACATTTGCCAGTCATCCCATTCATGATTTCCAGTGTAACATCTGGTTTGTATTCTATACAATTAGCCAAATTATTTTGTAATCCAATGGGAGACAACTTTTACATAAATGTTGAAAGAGGCTAACTAAATTCTGAATTAAACTTCATGTTCCTGATGAAATGCTTCCATTTTGGCTCAGATTTTACTTTTACTTTATTTGAGACAGAAATAGGATGGGCGATACAGTCAAGGTTTGGGTTATTTTAAGGAATTTTTTTTATTCTTCAACAGGCCAGAAAATAAATTATAAATACACACATGAGTTTGTCTGTGTATATGTACTTTTAAAACCACCACAGAATGTTTCTTGTTTAATTCAAAACTGAGAACGGGAAAACAGTCCCATTGCACTCATTCAACTGTTCAGCTTCATAACAGAACTGCTAAAAGCCAGGGAATTCAGTCTGTCCTCTGACTCAGAGGTTTTGGACTAGGAAAAAACAGCATCAGCAGTAGGACAAAAGATCTGCTTAGTCTGAACACAGATCGTTCAGGACACAAAGGGCAAACAAGGACTCAGCTGCTGCCAAGGAGCAAAAAACCACTCCCGAGTCCTTCAAGTGCCTCAGTCAGAGCCAGAGTGCCCCAGCAGGAGCACAGAGCTCCAGACCAGAGTGCCCCAGCAGGAGCACAGAGCTCCCAGCCAGTCACGAGAAGTGGGAAGGCACCCTGACTCTCTGGGAATGCTGCATGCACCAAGCAGAGGATTTCTGTTTCCCACTTCCATTCCTAGGCCTGTACACTCAACCCTACATGTCCTGTCAGGTGAGTTGTACAAGAGCAATGCAGGTAACCCCTGCAGGTGATTTAGCTTCTCCTTAATACACCTTGCTTTTCCCCTAACAGACTTGGCACTCTGAAACTTCATTTCTTGAACTGCCATGTGATACATCAAGGGTACACTTCAAAATCATATCTCATCAGACTCAGTGAATTAGCGTTTCTAGGGATAAAATGCCTTTTACTGGAGTGTCTCTGCAGACTAGAGAGATTTTTTTACAAATGGTTTTGTAATAAAAACCTATGCAACCTACCTAAGGGTGCCAGGTGCACTGAAACATTAAGCTCTTTGGGCATAATTAAGCCCTCTGTTGCTCCCCTCCTGCTCCTTGCCATCAACAGCTGCTTGTTTTCTTTCTGGAATAGAACCACACATGCTGATGGCTCCAGGAGCAGAGAGCTCTTTGACAGCATCTTATGACTACAGAACTCATCACTGACTTTCTATCTGAAAAATATGAAAATGCCAAATCCCACTTCAGAGAAAGCTGAAGAACAGCACTGGATGAAAATGATGATCAGAAAACACTGGGACTGACAATAAGGCATCGGTCAATATTCAACAAATTATATTATTGAAAGTTTTAATTTCTGCAAAAAGCATAGGAAACAACAAAAATTTTCAAATCTAGACTGTGAATTGCAACTATTTTAGCTATTCCTCTTGTAAAAAACCACATTTTTTTTCTGTTGCAAGATCAATACAGAAGCCTTTATGGAATGTCAAGATACTACAAAGCTGTGGAAAAATCTCTTTCACACTGGTCATTTGAAGTTTCTGATTCATCACTCTGCTTATCCAGAAGAGTTCACATTTTTAGAGAATTCGCATCCCTAATTTTTAGAATTACTTTTCCCCTTACAAGGAAGTTTTCGTCTGCAATGAGATCTCTTGTCTGTCTTCTCCCCCACACTGAAAAAACCAAGTGATCTCAGCCATTCCCCACATTAATTTGCCTCACACCCTTCACCATTCCTGTGGCAGAAAACTACTAGAACTATTCTATTTTTTTCTAGATTTCAGGATTTTACCAAGTAACTGTTCCTTAAATTGAAAATATTGAATTTAGTGTATAATTTCTTGCACCTTTGACTCACTCTCAATAAAACACATCTAATTCATATTTGCAGGTGTGACAGGGGCAGATACACTGCTACCGCCTTACTCTTTGACTCTTCCACTTTCCCCTCAATAAAAATTCCACTCCAATATAACACTTGGTCATCTTGGTTAATAATTGTCAAAGCAAAAATTAATGAACATTCTCCCATTGAATACTCCCTGCTGTCTTTAGATGTTTAAAATTGCTTAAAAGAATGCCATAGTCTAACTATGCCTCAATTCCTCATTACTAAAACAGAGCAATTTGTTTTCTATCTCATTCCCAGATCTCACAAAATTTCTACAACTATATTTGAGTGAAAACTTTTAAACTATTGGAGAAACGAGCAATAGGCCATATAACGAGATCATAAGTTATCCACCAAAGTATCTTGAAAAGATAAGCTTTTCCTTGTGGCAGAATTTTCTAACAAGCTCTTTGTTGTCATTGCACACTTGACCATCTAGTGGGATATTCAAGACTTTAAGCCTCAGAGTCAGGGTGTGCAAATAGTCAGAACAACAAAAACCAGTCCTGCAGGAAGAGGACATAGCCACAATGCCATCAGGCGGTGGCAGAGATGAAGTTTGGGCCATGTCAGTGAGTGTATCTGCATGAGCTAATAATGCACTAGGGACAGGTAACTGAGTCTTTGTCATGCTCAGTTTTGGAAAATTGCAGTTTCTTTTGGGTAGGAGAGGAGCACTAGGGAAGGCGCACAAAATACTCTTTCTACTTTTACTATATCTCAGTTTCGTTCAATATTTGAATGAGTTCATTCTCTCTTAGATACAGAAAAAGTTAATATTAACAATCAAAGGCAGAAAATACACTTTTCTCAAATTCTCCTGTACAAAAGTAAAAAGCTCTGACAGGCCAGCAGGGAATCAGAATCAAGTTAAGCACAGAAAGACAAGGTCTCATTATCAGTCTGAGAGGTTCTTTTACATTCCACACTCCTGCTTCTGAATGGATTCTTTGCTCATCAACCAAGCAGAAACCCAGTAGCAGAAGAGCTGTAAGATCAGGGCATGTAAATTCCTGACCATGGACTGTGATAAAGTTATCACTCTTACTGAGAAGATAAGAAGGGAGTTAAAGAACTTTGAGAAGTAACTTTACCTCAGAATTCTGGTAATATTAATGAACTATATTCTACCCAAAAAGCAATGCAGTCAGGAAACAGGGCCATTCATATAATAGTGATAGTGGCACAAGAACAGATTAAATACTCAGCCAAACCACTAAGAAACAAGACGATGAATAAATGTCATGTCCTAAACAGCAAGCAGTACCTTTCTCAAACCCATCCATACAAGATCCAGCATTGCCTGTCCCAAACTTGATCACTAGCCCAGCTACAACCTTGTTATAAACAGAAGATTAATTTGCAAAAAAGCCCCAAGCAACCCAAAGCCCAAAAAAACCCACAACCAGACCCAAACTAGCAATTAAACCAACCAGCCAACCAACACCAACCCCAAGAAAACCAAACCTAAACAAATTAAAAAAACCCCACAAAAAAAAAAACAAACAAAACCCCAAAACAAGCAAACATAAAACCAAAAACCCAAACAAAACAAACAAAACCACCACACAAACAACCAAGCAAACACAAAACCCCACTTGAGGTCAACCCTTTTTAATACCAAGACCTCCTGGACGTCTAAGGATCACTAAAATGAAGCTGAAGATTAGACCACTAGCTTTCTGTTTCACTTGACCCTTTGCTGTCTGAGATTTCTCTTGCCAGCTGTTCTACTCATCTGTACACTGATTGAATTTTCATTAGCCTTGACAAGAATATTCTTTATTGTTGGCATTTGAGTCAGGCAGTGTTTGTCACTCCCCTTATGTCACCTTCTGGAGTTATTTCTTTCTTTGGACATTTAAAACACATGGTGCCTCCTTTTTGTCACATTTAAAGCTTGAGAATCTTCCTTTAGTATTAATCTTACATCAGCAAGAAATGAAGGAATTGCATGTAAAGAGTGATATGCATCTCACTGCTACAAATAGAAGAAACTGAAATAGCAAATAAAGCTGACAGGAAGTGACAGTGTAGGATACTTCATGGCTTCTCTGCAGGAGTATATATTGATGCTTCTCAAATAAGTATTGGGAATTTATTAAGCAAAGAAATGAGGGAGATTTCACAAAACAACTGAAAATGACATGTCATTGTTCTGAAGAGTTTTCTTGAGTGAAAAGAAGCAGCGATTTTTTTATGCATAAAGGGCATGGTATGCAGTAGGATTTCCTTATACACTGAATATTGTGGCTGTTTTATCTGGCTTTATGTAACTTGTACATCTGTTTTCTGGTGCACATCTGTACTTGCATCTTGCAGCAGACAGCTAAGTGACAGTAGAGATGTGCTACTTCCCAACTGTAGATATTCTCACAAAAATGACACTGAGATGGGAGAAGTACATGTTTCTGCAGACTAAACTTGTTACCTAGACCACTTTCTTCCACAATGACATTTTATCATTGCTTTCTCACAGCACTCTGGTAAGAAGGATGACAACAAATGAAAGAAAATAAGTCTAACAGACCAACAAAAGTTTCCTTGGTTGCCCTCTACATCTAACAGTTCCTCTCTGTCTTCTGACATGTACAGTAGAGAAAAAGAAACAAAACAAAGAAATGAACTCATCAGAAACAATCCCACACCTCAAAAGAAGCCACTGTATATTCCAGTCTTGAGAGTTCCAATCTTTAACACATCGCTTAGGTTACAGCTGCTGCCCAAATACTGCAGCTCTGCCATCCCCCCAGAAGTGCAGATGGAAGCTCACAAGCTCCATAAAGAATGGGCATTCTGTGCTGGAAGAGGACACTTTTTCTCAGCCAGGCAACTGCTGCTCCCAGCACTGCAGTGAGATGCTGACAGGGTTTGACAGAAGGGATAAGTAGCAGCCAAAGCCACGTTAGAGAAGGGAGCTCCAGCACAGGAGAGATATCTGCAAAGCAGTCTTTCCACAACCCATGCCAGGCAACAATTAGCAAGACAGAATAGCTGAAAAGAGAACTCAAAATCCACATATTGCCAGTAAATTATTCCAAACCTGGATTAAAACACCTCACATGCACATAAACACACAAAATTAAGATTTCCAAGTTTTGTTTTAGCTAGCTACACAGAAATGGTTAGACTTTCAAGATAAGCTAAATGCCTTTATGACAAAACAAAGGCACTGAAGAGTCTCTCTGGCTTATCACAATCCTAGATATAACATCTGAAGGAAAAATTTTAAAAATCTAGAGCAAAACACTTTGCTGTTAAGGAAATTAGCATTGCTTAATAGAAGTTACTGGCATACATTAATTCAGACCATCCGAATTAATTAAATAATTAGGTCTCTAATTTTATTGTTTCCATCACCTTTATGTTTTCAATCCTCTACCAATTTTAATTAATTTGTCTCCTCTAAGCTCACTGGCTCAAAGTTCTTTGAATAAAGAATGGGAATAGGAACACAAAGAGGAAGCAGATTTTTTTCTCCAAGTTTAGCCAGTTTTAAGAATTTTAGCTAAAGGAGTCTTTCAGGGCACTGGGTATTCTCAATATTGTTATGTTTGGCTTTGTTATCTGGATTCTGTAGCAGAATAGGTTTCATATGAGTATCCTGATGCCTTATCTCAAGCCTTGGATTAACAAAATTTTGTTTTTTCTCAGCAAACACGGGAGGGGTAAAAAAATCCCTAAGTGCTACTCTGATAGAAACTGTGCAGAAATCTCTCTGAAATCCCAGAAAAAAGAAAGAACTGCATAACTGTCCTCTGCAGAACAGAGTGCTCATTCTTTAGGGCATCTTTCATGATCCATACTGCCTCAACAGTCTTCACTTCAGCTCTGACTTAGGCTCTCCCTCGGGTAACCTGTGACTCTGTCCCTCAGGCACAAAAACCTCTTAACTGAACACAGAGGGAATAATCTTAGTGGTCTGGGGATAGAAATGAAAACCTGAGTGCTGCCTTCATTCCAGGGCATAGTTTAGAGAGGTTTTCTCAGTGCAAGCTCTTATCATGTGCCTTCCCTATAATTCATCACATGTTCAGAGGCCAAACAAATTATCCTGTAATCCAGTGGGAAAGGATCAAAGCTGATATTTTCTGCCTTACTGCATTTGCTTCCAGAAGCCAAGGAGGATATATCCGTGATAAGAGTACAGAGCAAATGATCACGCAATAGCTCCTTACAGCTTTGAAACAGGGATAACCACAGCACAGCTAAGTAAACCTGGATGCTGATTTTTTTCCAAAGAAGACTTTTTGAACAGTGAGGAGTAGAAAGCTCTGCTTCCTACATGGACCATCAAAGCAGCAGCACAATGCTTTAGGGCAGTGCTGAAAACTCTGTTCTACATTCATAGTTCTGCTGGTCAAGTTTTAAACTGTGCAGGCTGTGTAAGAAAAGCTCCCTAATTCACCTTTGTATGGTGAAAATTTGGGGAATTTTGACAAAATTAAATTTAGTAGTATTGCTGAAGCAAGACTTGTACAAGGTCTGCCAATATATATTTATTTATACATTACCAAGATGATGGTAGAACAGTTGCTTACACTCAGATTCTCTGGTGTAGTTCAACTGAATTGTTAAAATAGAGACATATCAAACTACATTTCATATATTTTAGAATATCACTTGCATATTGTACCATGTCATAGGCAGAAAGTAGAACCACATTTCTTAATTCATGTTATGTTCTAGCTCCTTTGTTACCTGGGTAGGGGCTTAGTCAGAGAAGCAGAAAACAAGAAGAATAGCGGAAGCACTGTAATGGTCCTGCCTTACAGCTGGGATGCCATTATGATAAATCTTAAACAAACAGGATGAAATTGCTCTCAGCAGCTCAGATCTCTAGCTGTTAAATTTCTCCCTCTTCATTGATCAGAACTAGGGAAAATTCTGGACCATGAAAGACTTAACAGCCAAGGCAGGAGGACCAGGGTAATTCTACAACTATTTTCATATGCTTCACTCAGTGATAAAATCAGCTTTCTCCATGTTTCTTTCTAGTTCTATAACATGCACTTGCTTTTTGATCCTTTCAGTCTTCAGCTGTGGTAGAAAACAAGCCCCAGGCCGTTACAAGGACACACTACATCACTGTAATGATGTGCTACAATTTTAATTGCAGGCAGTTCTTACTGGGAACATTTTCTCCTATTTGGAAAAAGTACTGAAGTAAGGAACAGGCCAGTGGATCTTATCAATTACAGAGCATTTTTATTGCCAGGTAGAACTGATTGCACAGCCAGGCTTTGCTCCAGGTCCTAGGGCAAAGTGGAAATGTAACTCTTTTACGCCAGGCAAGTATAACAATGTAAACAAAGGCACAAGTGAGCATGCACTGGTGAAAATCATAGACATAAGCATTCAGCCAGCTCACCTTTTAATTTGTTAAAAAGGTAATTAGCAAAGACAATAATGAGATAGAGGCAATTTATTTTAAGGATAATTGCATGCATTTCCAGTATGAGTAGAGTTAGAATGGTTCACTAAAGTATTAAAGCCATTCATCTCATTAGCTTGTTTCCTGACTATTCAAGGTTTCTTTTCCCACTTAGTAGTGTCAGCTTTGCCAAATGGCATCCAACGGAAATTTGTACCCATACTCTGGGCACCACGGCATAGCAGCCACAAAAGTCTGGTGTAAATTCTCAAAAACTACATGTCACATTATCCTGCATGAGATGTTTTTGTAAAGCAGTAACACAGTGCATTAACTGAGCCATGCATTGCAATGGCAACATCCTCTAGCAGTTAAAAGGAAAACAACATAGAACAAGATACCTCCTTTAAAGTTTGTGGCATTTTGAATAGTTTGAACTTATCGCAGTACCAAAGCAGTGCTGTTCATCCTTCACCAAAGAGATTGAGGCAGAATAACCTGGGAGGGATACAATCAGATAGATAACCCAAATTAACTAAAGAAATATTCCATAACATGGAACATCCATAGTGTTCAGCAACAGAATGGAAAGCAAGGAATTTTATAGGGGCTGGCCTGTCTTTTCCTCAGGAACTGCCTGGGCATTGGTCTACCTGTGGTAGGTGGGGGAATGATTGTCTTTTTTCCTCATCTATTTTGCTGCCTTCTTACCTCTTTTTCTGCCTATCCTTCACTTATTAAAGAGGTTTTTGGTGGGTTTTGCACCCCCAATATTCCCTACTTCTACTTTTCCTTTCTGCCTCTGCTGAGCCACAGCCAGGGCAGGGGTGTAAGTCAGGGAGCAGCTCTGTGGTGCTTGAGTATCCAGCAAGCTTAACCCAGTACACTATGCACCGAAAATAAATAATCAAGAGATGACTGGTGCAAAGGGCTGAAACAGGTTAATTTTGTATAAACTCCTAGAGTCTAATCACAGAAAAAGACCACAGAAATGTTCCAAGAAGCCATAAGTGAAGAAAATACACAGCAAGAGTACAACAAAAATTATAATGCCAAATGTGTTCTCTGATGTATTTGGGAGGCAGCTTGTCAGTGTGGTGCTATGATAATAAATAAATAATACTACATTACATTTAGGTCTGTCTTCAGAGACAGACCAAGGTGCTTGGTCAGGTGAAACACAGCAGAAGCAAAACAATGCTGGTACATCAATGCTTTTCAACACAGATGAAAAAATGCCCCAGTAGAACTGACCTAAGTAAAAACTATTTGAAATAAAGGGAAGTCATTACCATGGGAAAAAAACAGAATCTGCTCTTGACAACTCCAAGTTAGAATTAAAAAACAGTCAAGGGGAAAAAAAGGCTTGTAGAAGTCAGTAGCATTAACAGCCAAGATCAAAGGTGGTCAAAGTAGGAAGTAAATGAATGTTTATGCAGTTATGCATGTAAAGCTGTAATGAACTAATTTAATACAGCAGCTTTCCTGCTCCAAGTATTTCCTAAGGAACAGATTTAATCCGTATTAAATACAAACACAAGGGCTCAGAGTCAGGCACTAGTGTAGCAGAGAGTAAAAGATGTTGGAACCATAAAATATAACGTGTCCACTTACATTAGCATTTAACTGTTACAAAGTGTGCCCTGGAGTTGGAGTTCAGAGCCAAAGATCAGCTCAAGTGGTTTACTGATGCTGTCCATGATTTTAGACTCTGGAATTCTTGATTCCACTGGGAAAAAAGATTTAATTATTATTATATATAATATATGTTTTATTACAATTCACTTAAGGACTGTACTTGTAATTGTTTGTCAGCAAAGCCCAGAGGCACAAATGGTATAAACAAAGCCCTGAATTTGCCAAACTGCCTCCAATGACACACATCACGCTTATTCAGTCTTCAGACACATACGGTAATTTCATCAATGCAGCCTGTCTATTAACGCAGTTATTTCAGTAGAATTTTGTAATATAAAGTAGATACAATTCTTCAGGTAATATCAAAATCCTCACAAATGTAAACTAGCTGCGAGATGAAAAGAAGTCAAGTTGAATTTTGAGAGGATAACAATCTATAATTTGTCATTTATTAAAGACCTGGAGCTGTGTGCCACAGGCTGACTGCAGAGGGAAGGAAGATAACTCTTGGAGTGTGAGGGCTCTGGCACTCAAGGCAGGATGAAGGAGTCTTTCATTTCTCTATTCACTCATCTAATACTCATCTATTTTCTCTGATCACTTTCGATTAGTGCTGCAGTTTTCACTTTGTACTTTGACTAGAAAACTCTGATTAATTCAAATGGGGTGAAAAAGTGAATTATAAAGGTCACAAGAACAAAAAATTAATTTCAATAAATCAAGCCATATGAGAAGTCATAGCAGTCCAGTAAAGTTCCCACTACTTGGAAAAGGGGAAATGTAAAACGGGGAAAAAAGGAATACCCAGAGAACTACAGCTGCACTGCTGGAGAGCTGACACCCATCAGTATAAGGGGGGTAGCTGCTAATCCTTAACCACTGCTGAGATGAGAGAGATACTCCTCTATTACTGGTAAAACAAACACATTGACAGTCTTATCAGCTCTTCAAGTTTGTCTTGTTTCCTTGGGATTTGAAAAGTGTAGAATTTGTCATTCTGCCAGTTCTATTACATTATCACATGAATATTATCACCCAACAATTACACACAGGGCTGAGCAACTTCGTTTCCTCTGTATTTGATATGTGAGGTACTTCTTCCACTATTTGACATGTAAAGTCTGAAATTTCAAAGCAGCCTAATGTATGAGTAGTATAAATACACAAATTCAAATGTCATACACTCCTGTTGGATTCCTTCCACCCCTCTGAGAAATTAAACCAGTCACTTCCATCTTCCTCTACAGTCAAAGTCCAGAGGGCAGCTCAGTGCATCAAAGAGAAGATTTGTGTTTCCTCAAAGTCCAGAGGGCAGCTCAGTGCATCAAAGAGAAGATTTGTGTTTCCAAGTGCAAATGTGACACTACAAACAATATTATGATGTAAATTTATGTCACAATTATGCTCTCTTCAGTTCAAATATTCATTGAAAAAAACCCATTTGCTCCATCAAGTTAATGAAAGAAATCTGATAATACATTGATAAAAACTCAAGACTGCAATTTGAATTTCAGGAAAATTTGCAGACCTGAGCTTCCAGCTTTTGCTCAAAATGAAACAGATCTGAAAGTTGTGTGATGCATCCATCACAGCACAGGAGTGCAAAGCAAAAGCTCGAAATGCTGCTCCTGCCTGGGTTGGCAAGCTGCTTGTTGATCTTAGGAGAGCCACTAGTCCTTTCTCTCTCTCCCAGCTATCCAAATTTCAATTATATTTCCTGAAGCGTACCTACAGGATGCAAAGTGAAAAACATTGTAATAACAGTAAAGACTCCTTAGGTACCCCCCTAACTATGATAATCTAAATCAGCTTTGCATGCTGATTCCAATTCTAGAAAACATCTGCTGCCTCCACTCACTCCTGACTTTGTTCTTTCAGAATATCCTACAGGTTTATGACTTACTTTTTATGCATATTGATCATGGTTTCAGCAATTTCAAGTTGGTTATTTTTGACATCAACAAGGTTCTGAAATCAATACACAGTCAAATCTGAGCATGAAAGCCAAAGGAAATTAAGACAATGAAACATAGGACAAAATCATATAGTTTATTCATTTTAAGTCAGTCACGAATGTCCATTTCAGATGATTGTCCATTACAGGTGTCTCATTGCGCTGAGATAAAAAAAACAGCATAGCGTGGTGTAATGGCAAAAAGCATCTTTGTTTTACAGAAATGGAGACCATGACTAGATAAAAAATTAGTTCTACTTCTGAACTGCTACTTTTGATATTTAATTTTTGAAGGAGCTGGAGTTTAAAAGAGGAACCACACTTCAGTTCAAGGAGAATATTTACATTCCATTTAATTTTTTTTTAATTAAGGAGAACATTAAAAAAGATATTATTACTAAATAAATCCATTCTGTAGTACCCAACCTATATATTGGCACAGATCTTTTTGTCTGGAAACGAATATTTCTTGTGCCTGCCAGGGACACATACAATGGCACTGGAGTGGGAACACTGAGGGTGCTGAGGTTTGAAAAATATCCAGGCACACAGCAATTTTATAGATAGGAGTCAGAACTGTAGGAATCTTTTTACAATTTTCAGTCATGGCACTCAGCATCTCTCATCAACAGCTTTACCAATTTTCTGCTCCTCAATAGGAATATTTTTTGGCACTCTTTCTCTCATATGAATTATTGCTAATAATTAAAATGAAATTCTTAAGATGTGTGAGTTCATTAACGCCGTTAATGAGAAAGAACATTTTGGACCTTATTATTAAACTGTCATCAGTATCTGTTAGACAGCTAAATTAATAAAGTGATTATATTCAAATAACTCAGGCATTTGCATTTTATTTTTAACATTACATGTCCCTCTAACTTGCTCTGAGACTGGGGAAAAATTGCTGGCCATGCAGGAGCACAATCTGGGTCGGTTTCAGTGCATTGGATGCCTGGACTTCAGAAGTCCTTAGGAGCTGAAATAGCTGCGGTCTAGGTAAGGGCTACTGGAGCCTCAAGGAATTATTCAAGCAAGCAAGTACAGTATAGACATCCCTTGTAAATAAAGATATTTTGGTCCCTTTACTGCTGGAAAGCAAAAAGCCTGAAAGAAAAATGTAGAGAAGAGACATTTTTTATCCTTGAAAGCATCAAGATAAAGCAAGATCCAGCAATAATTCTCTCTTGCATGCACTCTGGGAACACCACCAACATTCTGTGAAAGACAACTACTGGCTAAAAGCAATACACAGAGTGGAAGCAGAGCTCCAGATATCTCCTGTTCTTGTGAAAAGCCGTGGGTATTTTGTAATGAGCTCATCGTGCGTCTTTCTCAGAAAGTTCCTCCAGCTATGCAGGGGCCCTTCAGTGCTTTTCGGGGACACTGATGCAGTCAAGGCACACAGAAGAGACACAGCCTCAGCTCAAAGAGAAATGCTACTATTCTGAAAATAATATGTCAGATAGGGGAAAAAATGCGACCAGATAAAACATAAATGCGTAGATCATATTTACTCATAAAATCTACATCTGGTTTTCAGTAACATGTGGCTGCTTTACACGTATCTCTCAAACTGAAATTTCAGAACTGAATTTTTTGCTCCCAAATGTCATTCAGGACAGTACAAGCAACTTTCTCACCTCCACCTCCTCAGCACTAAAGAAAAAAATCATGGGTCTTCTTCCCTTCCTTATGTTTCATAAGTCACAAGCTTCACAACAGCAAATAATAATGAAAAATAGACTTATCCAGTGTGGCTCCTGCGTGAACTAAAATAGACTTTAAATTTTGTAATGTTTAACGCCAACCAAGATAGACTGCTGCATTTTAAGAGGCTGTTAGATTTACCAAAGCCACGTGGAAAGAAATTACTTGAGTGAGATCAGTTGCCCAACAGAGAGGTAGATAGGAGGAAAGTGGAGGATTTTTTCAATTCAGTTAAGACATGGTTCTGTCTCAGAATTCTGTCTCCGTGGTGCCTTCTAGACAAGTGCAACTGATGAAGAATTTAAAGCACTGCTTCTTCTACTGAGCCTGCTCCAGTTACAGAACTCAGATATTTACAAAGAGAAATTTAACTGGAAAAGATAGCATAGCATCTGTACAACTGCTTAAATATTTATGCCACAGCTGATTTCTTTCTTGGGGCTGCACTTAGCTGCACAATTGAACACTGTAGCAGCTACATTCAGATTCATCCCAGAGATAATGAGTGAAACTAAGTGATGTATTCAGAGCTGTCGTTTGGAAGCAGTGTTGGATGCTTTGGCTTGAACCAATGCTGTGGATCACTGAGAGGATGCAGAGGCTCCACAAGAGCTCTCTGTTGGTGGAGTGGTGGAGGAACTCTCACAGAGGACCCCAGTGGTTCCCCTGCCAAGGTCTCTTGTGAGAATATCCATCCTATCCTGTGAATATCCATCCTACTTCCTATTCCACTGTTCATTTAATCACAGTAACAAAACTACAGCTGATGCATGCAGCAAGCTCACAGCCCAAAAAGCCTTTTACTGGTGGAGCTGAGAGAGGAGGGACAGTGCAAGCATTGTTATAAATCCAAAAAATCCAATGGGCATCTCTGCAACAAACACTCCTCAAAATAACTTTGAATCCAGCTTGATGGCAGCTAAACAAAGACGAAGTCCAAACCAAACTGCAGCTCCTCAGGGATTCCAAACATGGTACCAGTGCAGAGCTGGGAATCAAACCCCACAGGCAGGCAAGGAGGTTCTTGAGCAAAACGTTGCAATTTGCCATTCTTGAATACTTGAATATAACATTAGCCACAAGAAAAGTGCACTTTAAACATTATCTGGCTCCTCACAGAACAGTCACACAGCTCACCAATAATCCAGTTCAAATATCTACCAGAAATCCATGCAATCACTATTCTAAAACACAATTCATTCTTCTCTATTCACTAAAGCAAATCTCATCAATGACTGACCACTTATACACAGTAAAAAAGGAAAGGAATGTGTGTGTTGGTCTATTTATTTTTCTTCTTGCTGTGAAATGCTATTTAAATCATTCATCCAATTACACACAGTAATTAGAACTAACACAAAATTGTATGCACAGCATTATATCTTTGTTTTTCTGTGGGAAAAACACCAATAGTACATAGACTCAAATTTCCAAACACAAATGTAATATTGTAACTGATAAAACTAAGTGAAACTGTTCTTTCTTCCACAGAAGTGTAGCAGCCATTTCTAGACACAGAGGTGTTATCTTCCAGAACAGCTTTTTTGAAGTAGGAACTTATTTGCATTTAATATCAAACCCAGGGTTTTATCAATGACTGTTATTCAAAGTGAGAAGTCATTCAGATTCCGTACACTGAATTAACTACCTTTTTATTGAAAAGCTGTTAACGGTAATGCTACATGTATCTTTAATAACTCAATGAGGAATATTAAGGATAGGCTGCGATTCTGCAGCCTAACTAAAATTATGGCATAAGAAACCTGTTCTGATTTAAAGTAACATTATATTTCACAAGGCTTTTAATGGGAATGTTTAATATATGGCTTAAAATAACTACAGTTCTTCAATTTAAAATGCTATTTCTTGTTATACGTGTGATATACTACAGGTTCATATCTTCTCTGCACAACAGCTCATTTCATTTTAGAGTTCTAACAGGCCTTACACAGGGCTGGTTAGTGAATTATGTGCCTGCATCCCAGCTTGATGCTCTCATTCCTCTTCAGCAGGTGAGAATGATCTAAATTTTTACCAGAGCTTTTCAAGCACCAGAGACAGTTACTTCAAAAAACAGTGAATGTGCCTCCCTTTGAAAACACAAATCATCTCCAGAAAATTTATTTCTAAAAGGTAGCTTTTCATATTAGAAATATTAAATATAATGGCAAACTAAATAATAGAAAATTTGGGCTAAATTCTATACACTGTGCCAGAAAAAAGAGAGTGGTAATATGAAAATATGAAAGCACTTCATTTTGAGGTTTTTGGTGTTTTTTGATATTTCGTTCCAAACCAGTGAAAAAACTCCACAGTCTTTTCCTGAGAAGGGGATATCCATGTGTGCACCCCCTGTGCAGGTTCTGCGAGGTAGTACCTTTCCAATTCATCCAAATGCAAGACACAAAGGGAAAAGCTCTCAGTGAGGGAAACTAGGGCAGCTATTGGATCTTTCACCTTCAAACTTCACGCTGCTATTCACTAGTGATTAAATTCCAGTTTATATAAACAGCAAGTGACAAAGACCACCAGGGATCTTCTGTATTTCTCCTCATGCTGTTCTGTACTAGCAAATCCAGGGGCTATACTCCTTCCTGTGGAGTTATCTCTGCAGGGGTGTGATTTTAATTTCTGAAGTTCTTCCTGACAGAGAAGCTCCCCTGACAGAGGGAAGTTCAAGGGACAGAGTTACAGCTTGCAGAGAAGAGCAAAGGCAGGCAGGAGTGAACTGAACTGTGTCTGCACTGGACTCTGTCTTCTTTGAGGACTGCTATATTTCATCTTCCAAAATGATTGAGATGATTCGGTTTCTAAAGAATCGCTACAATATTTTTTAAACACAATTTTCTAGGCAGAAATTATGTCTACAGCCTACATTCTAACAGGAAATTCCAGAGTAACTTGCAATTGAAATTTCACAGATAATAAAAACGTCAGAGACAGTATGCTTTGTGTTTCTTTGTCCTGTGAAACCATTTGACACAAGAACTCTTGAGGATTTTGCTGTCTCTAGCCTTTTGACACTTTCCTTCAGTATCAATTGTCAATATAGGAAAAAATAGTATATTCTAATTTTTACACTGATTTAAAGTAGGAGGAAAATTTGACCAACTGAACATCAGCACAAATTAAGATACAGCAACAATCATGCCTAACATTTCACACAGATCAAAACCAATTATCTCTAAACAGCTTAGAGGGATTATAAATATGCATTTTAGCAGGAAGGAGATTTAAACTGAATAAAGAGAAGATGCTGAACCCTCCTTTTTGGGCTCTGAACAGTATTCCAGAAGTGCAAAATAAAGAGTTAAATAACTCTTAGAAGAAGCATAGGAATTGCTTTGCTTAGCTGGAAATAGTCAACAATGTTCTATTTGCATTATGAGCCATTAACTGGGGAGCAGATTTGTAGGTTCAGAAATGCATTAATGGAACAGCTGTCAGATAAAAGGGTTGCTGGAGAAATATGTATTTTGCCATTTGTAACACTCATGTCTCTGCGAGCATCTGGCTGCTGATCAGTCTGATCCAAAGGCCACCAAAGAGCACAGTAATCTTCCCGGTGACCTATGTGGCACTGGCACAGGCTCTAGACAAATTTCAGTCAAGACTGGTAACCTCTAGATAGATGCTGCTTAATCTTGTTTAAATAGATTTAATTAGGCTTAATAACCTGAATTTGTCCTTAGTATTTTAGATGAATCCTCCAGAGATCACTGTGGTGGGTTAATACTGTGGTCTTAAAGTAGCTTTCTCCACTGCTTAGTAATTGTCATGGCTGTATATCAAAGACATAATGGTTACACATTATGAGACAAAGTCTTCTTTAATGTCAGATTTGGCAAAAGTGCTTTTAGTGCTTAAGTAAAGAGTTTCAGCCAAATTCTCCATCAGTGGATTCTTGACATCAAGCTTTGCTTAAAGGTGTTTGTCATTTGTTTGCAGTTTCTTTACATTTCTTTGATTATTATCCAGTATGCAAAGGGCAATTTAAAAAGCATTTGAGGTGTTTCATGGGCTATTAAATATGAAGAAACAATGCTTAAATGGCCACCATATTTGAACTATGCATGAACCTAACAAATCCTTATCTCTAGTTTTAATATTTTACCTTGCTGGCATCTTTTCTTTGCCCAGTGCTGCACCCGGGTTTGGTACTGCTGCCTGGTGAGACTCAATCAGTCCAGCAACGTGGGAAAAACTTAGGCCCCACTAGAGAAATTAGCAGCACTCTGCTCAGATACAGTCACAGCCCTGTTCTACCATGCCTTGCAGTTTTTACAGTTTCGTATCTATTCCGGCAGCAGTGGCAATTATTATGGTGATACATCATTCTAATTACACACAGAATCCAAAGAGAGATTGTGACTGAGAGAAAAGAAACTCGACAGAAAGGATGGGAGAAAATGTTCACTGCATCACAACAAATTTCTGTTTAAAGTCACTAAAAATCTAACTTTAATCAAGCTGAAATTATATTGGTAACAGCAAGGCTCACACTGAAACTGATTTTGCTTTTTTTAGTTGGTCATCTTCCTTCCACTGATATTAAAAGAAATCCTCTCAACCAATACTTGTCAAAGCTTTGGAAGAGGTAGCCATGCTGAAATCAACTCACTAGACTAAATATTTCAGCTGGTAAAACCTCTAGTCAGCTCCATCCTTCCCTATTTTACCTACAGCAACAGTCTTTTCTCCCAACTAAAAAGGTTTGTGCTAATAAGTGTCCACTGATACAGTATCTTGTAACAGATCCAAGCACCTACACCTCTAACGCAGATGCCAAATGCAAATAAAGACTCCCTCAAAAGCCACAAAAATGTTAATGCTTTAAAAGTAGCTACCAATAGTAGGAAATACTTAGATGATAAGGGAGATTTACACAGCTACATTAGGACGTTAAACATTCCAAAGAGATCGTTTGCTTTCTATGTATTAAAATCCTATTACATAGGAAATTAACAGAAAAGTACTGAAAATTCCAAATCTTAAAAACAAGGCACTGCAGAGCATACAAATTAGCACTAAAGAAAGAGGAACAGTTGGGCAATCTGACAAAAGAATGTGATGAAGTTTCTTGTGGTAAAACAATCAAGTGAAAGAGTGGCCCAAAGGCAAAAGTTCTCTCCTTGGAGGAGAGAAAGGAAAGCAAGGTCTCAACAACACACAGAAGTGTTCACTCACTGGCTGAGCCAAAGAAAGTCAGATTTATAGGGCTAGTCTTCCTTCCTGGAGCAAATTGTCATCTCACAGTCATAGATAAGGCAGCCTTTATTATCTCTTAATTTTCTCAGTGGTTCTCAGAGTAAGGCCTCTGCAATACATCCATTCCCCTGAATTCAAAGATCCCAGAACAGCCTTAGGATCAGTCTGTCTCTGGGGGAATTAATGAGAGGTACATGGGGAACAGAATTTAATGACAGATGGCAGAGTGAAACTGAATGCTCCAAGTCCTTTTTTGATCTGATACAATGACTAAAGCAAGCAGTGTCAAACAAGAGAACAGAGAACTCAAACTGCAACAGGCAAACCATGGCAAAGAGAGGGCTCCAACAAGTTGCAGTAGTGTTTCCAGATTTTAATCAGTACAAACCAAAAGGACCTAAATACCTGGCTCTTTAAAAGTCTAGGCAGAAAGTAGATAATTATATTTATAATAATACTACCAAGAAACTAAAACCTGTCTTGTACATGACAACTGAACTTGGCAAATAGGTGCCAAAAAACCAAGGAAAGCATGAATATAAACGTACTAATCTCCCAATACAAGATGAAGAAAAGAGGGAATAGGATGTGGTGCTTCACTAAGAAACTTTTCTTTGAAAGCTGTGCTTAAAAGAGATGGGATACAAAGTAAGAAAAGAGAAATCAGTACTGTATGAAATATGTTTCAATTAGAGATATGAATGTTCCAGAGCATGTAGATCCAGCTTCAATTTCAGGAATAAATTTCTTAGATATATATACAGATAGATAGATAGATAGATAGATAGATAGAATATATCATTTAGTGATCAGGGTTACCATGAGAGGAACAAAGTAAGATTGGGCAATTTCTTTGGGAAGTTTTCCTTCGCAGGGTCTCAGGTAGACTGGGAAGAAGAACTAGTTGTAAAAAAGACCCTGAATTTTCAGGATAACCAAAATCAAAACAAAAACCTATAGTCTCACAAGTATTCAGGGGTGCTGGTGACATCAGCATTGGCCCGTGAGAAGAATTGGGTGTTCCAGGTTCCGTTTGCCTATGACAGTGCTGGAGTATGGTCCTTCACCCACCCTACACTCACTAACAGAGTGAAAACCTCTGCAGAGAACAGTTTTCAGTCTCCAACAGAGTCATATATGCTGCCTTCTGAACGCCTCCATACTATTCCTTTGGCTTGGAACATATAAGGATTCTGGAAAACATCAGGTTAGAATTCGTCTGACTCTGTCTTCTCAGGAGCTGAGGCTCCCAGTTACCTCTTCAAGCATTTTTCTTTCTTTAAAATCAAATGTCAGGGAAAATCTATCACATAAGATCTCTTTTGAGGAAGCTTTATAACACAGAGGGGCTGGTTCCATGCAGGGCTTCAGCTTCAGCATTTACCTGTTTCAGCTGTTCAGATTACTGTTTTCAGAGTTTTACTTTAGAATCCAACACAACAGCTTTCCATCAGTGTGTGAGATACTTAACTTGGGCTATAGTGTGATTTTATAGTAGTTTGAACAGTTTAGAGCAATGCTTGGCAAAGGCATTAATTATAATTAGATGGGTTTTTCAGGCAATTATTGCACATAAATGTGCACACAGAATGTTCTGCCCAACAGAGCCCTCATTTCAGACAGGACCACTTCTGTAAGAGCCACATCCACATTTTCTGGGCTACGACTACAGCAACACAGAGCAAGCAATTATCTGGGCCATGTGTAGCAAAAAAACAACCAGCATGAAATCACGTAAAGCCAAGCTGAGAAAATACAGATTTAATTTTAGCCAGGTATGGAAGCTTTGTGTGGAGGTGTGGGTTTTTAAACAATGAATGATTAATTTGAAATTATCTCGTAGCTTGTCCTATATGGTTTTCAGCAAAAGGAAGAAGACAAAAATATGAGAGCACTAGGGCTTCAGTAGGTTCAAATTTCTTAGATATCCCTTACATCAGAATTTTTGTATTAAACTATGAACACAGCATTTCTTGCTTTGATTGTCTTAAATATAAGAAAAAGAATAATTGCCACTTGAAGATTTCCAGTAATTCTCATTCCAGTGTAATTAGGTGTAATTATTAGAATCTCTTCTAATGCACTGCAGTTCTTCCTTAGAACAAGGAACAGTGATACAAGTTATTTGCATAATTATCTTCAGTTAAATGGGGAACACATCTTAACACAAGGGCTGCCATTGCTTCTACCAGAGCTCCTGAAACCGCCTGCATCACATAAACTGCTTGTGTCACTTCATTATCTATAGAATTTGTTCTATTAAACACAGTCTTTTCAACCAACTCATCCACAGGCTGGCTGCCCCCAGGTTCTTTGAGGGAACATCTGCTTTACATCCCAAAGACAAAGTTAGGCCTAAGTATTAACTATTTGGAGGCTGCCTGCCTCACCCATCGTTTCAAGCACAAGCAGGACAGACTCAGCTTCTGATCATTTCCTGAATCAAGAGTGGATCTCTGCACTGAATGCATCATAAATATTTTATGTATGTTAGCATTTGGAGTTAATAAGAATATTCCTAAGAACCCCATTAAAATTTTGTACTACAGTTCTCATTTATCAACATATGTGAACACTTAGATTCCAATTCTCTGAAATTCTCTAACAGCCACTGTTATGGTTGGTTTAGCCTTTACAAACTGAAGAACTTGATGATTCTATTAGCTTCTCCACCATCTTCTCCATTTTTTCCTACATTGTGTGAGAGTTTCTAATGAAAAATAACAGGTTAGATAGCTAGAGAAATGCCCTATCTGGCAAAGCATCACCAGACATTCATGGTTCAGGAAGGTTGCAATGAGTACATCATATTACATCAATTCAAAATAAACCTCTGCTCTCTTACATCACTCACTCAACTCATTACTCATAGTGTAACTCTATTCCAGCTTGCTCTGCTTTTGATGCAGCTTACCTTTGTCAGGAAATTGCATAAATCCTGACTGACCCTGCTCTCGTGTTAATTACAATAACTTATTCGTTGCATTTCTGTACTTTTTACAGATCTGCTCTCTATTTCCAATTTCTCACATATTAGAAAGCATTCAGTAATTTTTGTGCAAGGCCCTTTTACCTCTATGTGCTCTTGAAAGTCGTCAGCTACTGATATTCAAAAATATACTGATAAATTGATACTGATAAATCAAAAAGCAGATTTATTTTCAGAAAGACAACATAAATGAGCTAGGCAGCATGATACCAGGTTTTATATTAAAAGTTGTAAAAATAATTGCTCAGTCCCAATGTACTTTTGGCAAACATGGATAGCCGCTTGGAAAATCCAAGCCTAGTCCTTTATGTGGCTACACCTGTACTCTTAGCTCCAGGCACGAGAGAGAGCAGGAAGCACCTATGGATGTACAAGCCTTTGCCACACCATCCTTGTGCTAGCAGGGATGAGTTGGCTTTGCCACAGGACAGAGCTGGAAGCCACATGCACACCCTGTGGGGACAGCTCACAGCCTGGCAGCAGCTGCTCCTCTCCAGCTTTGGCTTGTGCAGGCTCAGCTCAGCCCCAGCTGTGTCTCACAGCACTTTGGGAAGCCTGGGACAGGGGGAGCTCTCCTGGCTGCAAAGGACGTCACATACATCTCATGTACAAAGGACAAGGATCAAGATGCAGCTCATGATTCCTCCAGACATTCACTCTCTCCTGATTGCACCCTGCAGATTTGTAAAGGCTGAAAGTTCATGAAGGAATAGAAATATTTAAGGCTAAGGAGAAAGCCCAGAACAAGGATCCTGCCATCCTTTCCATGTTTACACTCTGTCAGCTCCATTCAAACATGAGCTGTGGGACTCAACACAACTATTGTAGGAAATGTAATAGGCTGAGCTCTCCAGATGAGACAAATGATCTAATTATTGCCAGGAGGAGATGCAGCAGAACTGGCAGAGACTGTGACATAGCTTGTTTTGGAAAAACAGATCGGATTTTCTCACTAGGTTTGCAAAGGGTCAGACTGTTTTCTGAGAACACGGTGTGCCAGCATGCCTAGGACAAATGCAAGTATTGCCTGTGAGCACTCCCAACAGCATCTGTAGATGTAGATTATTGACAGTGAAGCAAAACAAACTCCACAGCCATCCATTTTCCTAGCACTAAGGCACTAATTTTAACAGAAAACAAAGATATCTTTTCCAGTCATCACAGGGAATTCTTGTCACATCAGAACTATGAATCTCGAGACTTGAACAAAACACTTCGGGAGAGTAACTTATACCAGGAAGTGGGTGTTTTTAATTTAAGACTCTGAACTTCCAGAAAAAAAAAGTCAGTGTGATTTGAAGCATCTTTTTTACAATCCTTTTAGCCCTTCCTCAAAACAACGTGTAATGCTTGGGAAAAAGGGCATTTTTACATGTCATCATGACAATCAGACCTATTTTCACAATGTGAGAAGGGGAAAAGTGAAAGAAATATCACGGTGTCTCACTTGTCACAGCAAAAAAAAAAAAAGTTGACAGCTGCAATATTTTGCTTCCCATTCCAAAATGGACTAAAACTATTCAGTGATGAGTATCTTTATGAGTTGCCTGTGCACTTGAAATTCTGACTGGCTGGCAGAGAAGGTTCACCCAAGCTAGCATCAATGTATCTAGACTTTATTCTTATTCCTTCTATTGGTCACTGTCACAAGAAGGATATTGGACCAGAAAAACATTTAGACTTTGCGTTCACATCCAAAATAAAATGAAACTGGTGTCTTTTCTTTCTCCCTCTACAAAAAGCACTAAAGAAATCTAAATCCTCCAGGTTTGCTTATATTTACATGTGCATAGTGAAAGAAATTCAAGTCAGCTAAAGTATAAAAAGCAAGGAAGTCTGTCTTTCTTGTTACTGCAGCTTTTTTTCAGCAAGAGGTCAAAATATCTCCTAACAAGAAAGCACTTCACATAAGCAACTATGGTTTATTGTCTAAACCAGGACATCTTGTTGTGCATGTAATTTTTACTGTATTTAAAAACACATTTAAATGTTCTGACTGGTGCTAGCACTTTTCTGAGAGAAGTTCCTAATGTAGCTACCACTTGAGATCTGCAACCAAATCTCATGACTAGGCCAATCAACATTTCTTTTTTTGTTTTCTTTTTTGTATCATTAAATGTGATACTGCTTCCCATTCTCCCAAAGAAGCTTTTCTTGAATTGCTTAAGAGATGTTCCTGTATCATCAGCTGCTTCATGTGCAATGAAATAATCAACCTTTCTATGAGATTACCTTTTTTTGCATTTTAGTGTACTCATCAACTTGATTAGGGAATAGGAATCCAAATTCTCTATAGGACACTACACTCACTGAAAAACACTGCGTTTGACTGCTGTAATCCAAGAAGATTTAAATACTATATTCAGAATCAGCCAATGAGCCAATCTTTTTTCCCCACAGGCTCCTTATGTCCATGCTGTGTGCAAAACAAACATTTATATTCTTCAGACTTTGTCACTAAACCAGACAACTTTGTCTTAGAGCTCACATTTCATATTTCACTATAAAATTCATACTTAATCATTTAAATCTGTTACCTAAGAGAATGTTGTATTTACAAATTCTGAGACTCCCAGGAAAATCAGGCATAAATGTTGCTCAGACATTTATTGCTCTAAAGTTTGCTGCATTTAGTAAATCAGCTGTCCTTGCATTTGTTGGCTCTAGGAGCTGATATACAACATGGGTGTAAAAACCACCGGCTTGCAAAAAAATAGGTATAAAATCTTAGTTACAAATGCAAAATAACATTGCATAACTGTTTTGCTAAAAGCATATAGTTAGAGAAATAAAAGAGGTTGTGGTTTGTTGAAAGCAGAATGTCAGGGAGCAAGTGATGCTTAGAATAAGGAAAGTTATCTAGGCCTTTGAATTCACACTGATGTGTTCATCATTCAGCATCAGATTTTGTCTTAGCTGTAGAATTTCCAGAAAACTATTATGCACATTTTTATATTATCCTGGAGTGGTTGTACTACTGGACCTCCATTATCCTTTTTCTCAAAAGCTTTCTTATTATTTTTCAGGGGTTTTTTTGGTAATATTTCTAAGAATTGAACTGCCAGTTGCTGTTGCTCCAGACTGCAGAGAGGATTTGCACCTACCCACTGCCAAGCAGCTGGGAAGCCACTGTAGGAATACTATTCTATCATGTATTTGTAGGCAAGTAATTCTCAGAAAAGATACCCTCGGTTATGACTCATTCCTTCCTTAATAGGTACACCATTATTACAAATTACAGCTCCCACAATGCATGAGACCCAGCTAGTGCACTATAATTACAAATGAAAGCTAATGATTCTTCTAATCTTTGGCTTTTTTTGTATGGTATCATCCTATTTAAGATCATAAGAAAAGTAATAACATCATGAATAAGAGGCATGGCTACATCCATCATTTTAAGAGAGGCCTCTTTTCCTCTTCTGTCTTACTGAAGGGAAGAGACTCACCAAACGAAAGAAAAAACTGTCTCATTTCATATCTTAAGATAGCTAAGAGTTGCCAAGCCTGCTCCCTGCCAGAATGGAGGAAACCCTGCCAGGTAACAAAGCCCTGAGGCTTTGTCTGATATCCTCACTGCAGGGAGCACCAGAGCTGCAGAGAGCTCTGAGCCACAGCATGTGTGGGGCCAAAGGCTGAGGTGCTCAGGATGCCACAGGTACATCAACAACAGTCATCATCCAGCCAAGGGGGCCTCACCCTTAGCACCTGAATTTGGTAAGTGCTTATGATGTTTAAAACTTTTGATCCACTGGTAAAGCCAGCCCAAAATTACAGTTCCCAAAGCTCAGCCCAAACAGCAATCCAAATGAGAGATTAAAACCCAAACCTACCTTATGGGGAAGGACACTCTTAAATACCCCTTTCCTCGAACTCCTGCCCCACATTATCCCCTGTGTCTATCCCAGAATGAGATGAATCTCACCTTCAGGCTCAGCACTGACACCTCAAGAGGAACAAGTGCCAGTGCCTGCTGATTTCACTGCTGTTTAAATGCCTCTTGACAGCACCCAGTACAATCTCCTCCGTAATTTCCAGGCACTGAGGTTAGACTAAGAGGTCTGTGATTTCCTAGGTCTTTCCTTACACTCTTCTTGTAAATTAGGATATCATTGGCCACCTTCCAGCTGGCAGGAACCTCCTCCACACACTCCCAAGGCCTTTGGTAGATGGGAAAGAATGCCATGACATTCACCAGGTCCTGCAGTGCTCTGGGATGAGCTCCATCAGTCTCCATGGACTTGTGAATATTAAGCTGGTCCCTTACAATTTCAATGTCCACAAACAGAAAATCTTGCAGTCAAGTTCCTCTGACTCAGGGGACCTAGCAGCCCAATCCTACCCACATTCCTAAAGGCTGAGCCAAAATAAGATTTGAAAGCCTGCACTTCTTCATCTTTAGGTGTGTGTGGCTCTAGGTATGACAGATGCCAGGCATGCAGCCCTGCCAGCTCTACCAGCTGCCCACTTCTCACATATCTTTTTATACACACTGGAATTATTATGAAGTAGAGCATTGTGAAAAGAAAATCTGACAGATATCACACCTTTACTCATGCCATAATCACAGACCATCACAATGCAGGAAATTACAGTCATTTAAAATAGCCCCACTAGGGATAAATGAAATGGTAATTTCATTTGATCAACTTTTATGTCCTTTGTAAGAGTTACAATTTCAAGATCAGTCAAGACTAGGCACATCCAGCAGGATATTTCAATACCTTTTTGATCCATGCTTTTCAAGTTTCCTGTTACTTTCACATTCAAAAGAGACCACCACAGTTCTGCAGACAATGTGATGTGTCTTAAAAGACTTCAGCTTTGCTTCATGTATCTTTATGCTCACAAGCTGAAACTCTACTAATTAAAAATTCTTTATTCAATCTGTGTAGCAAATGAGACACCCAAAACCTCTCATAATTTAGCTGTAGTGTAGGACTGGCAGACATTTTCCAGCACTGACTGCCTCCTAAACCCACAAGTTCACCCTTCTTCCTACTTCCCATCCCCTCATTTCTGTGGCAGGGAAATGTGGTGACACAGATCAAGACAAACTTGGGGTAGACTCCACTAGACAGCCTTAATCAGCATGACAACTGCACTAACTGAAAATATTTCATAAAATACAATTATGACCTCAGCATAAACATTTAAAAAAGTCAAAGTCATGCTGCCCGATTTGCTAGTGACAATCCATTTTATTTTTTGGGATGAATCTCTCCATGCACTACACCAAATTTGAAATATTCACATAGGAAATACTTGAAAACATTATTAAAATTGCTAAAATAATGGCTATAGATAAAATGCTCTGGGCCTAATCACTTCAACCATTTAAATACTCCCTTGATTGCAGCTTTTGGGACCAAGGAATTTAAAAGTATATTAAAAAATTGGCAAGAGAAACCTAGACAAGATTTCAGAAAATAAAATACCATCGTGAATAATGCATGGGAAGTTTTGTTGCATTTGATGTCTATTTTGTATAGTAGTACATATGAGTTTACAATCTTACTTCTCTGGCTGACTCATTTAACATCTGAGGTCTGACTAATCACCACTAAATCTCTTCGTACTGCATAAGGAAATCTTTACTATGTTGAACATTTGTTAACACTGTCCCCAGTAAGCTGCAGCCATTACTGCTCACTCACATTAAGCTACAGCCATTCCCTGGCAGATGTCCTAGTAAAATAGCCATCCCCACTCATTACATTTCCCATTAAAGGGATAAAAAAATGTATCCACTATTGAAATTGGATCAAAATATTGAAAGATTCATAAAAATCCTCCCACCTCATTTGGGAAAGAGGAAATAGACATTATCATAAGCACTTTACTTATTGCAAGACTTTTGCTAGCAGCACAGCAGTGTCACAGCTGAATTATGATATTCCAGAAATGCCAGCCTTCATAACTACCAAAGTGACCGCAATTTCAATAAACAGGAAGGACACATGAAGGGCTATTTAACACCAGGATGAAAGGAATATGGCATTAGCCTTCCATTTCTTCTCCACTCCTTCTCTGCCAGTAGCTGCCTGTTTGCATTTCAAGATCACCTAAAGTAAGGTTAGCAGCTTGCCTTTAACAGTATTTTAGTGATCTTCAATTCTATTTTACAGTCAGATCTCTAATACATAAGATCAATATAATCAATGATTTGGGTGGCAATAGCCAAGGTGGCTCAGGCAGCAGGCACACACAGGCTCTAAGATATGAGCAGGCACCTGGCACAGGTTCATCAGGGACAGCCCTGCAGTTGATCCATCAGTGGTCTAATCTCGCACAGTGCAGTGCTCCCTGCTCCCTCAGCAGCAAACAGGATGCAGGAACAAGCACCAGTCCCCAGGAAAGCTGGAACACCTCAGCAGAGCATGCCCTGGTCAAAGCCACAGGAAAACAATGGCTTTGCACTGTGCTCCTCCAGCATTCACAAAGCTTTGTTATCTGAAACAAGTGCCATTGCGTTGGGCACTTGGAAGCAATAATCAGGTTATAAAAATTTACAAGTGACCATAATTTTTCAGTTGGATCTTTCCATTAGGATTAATTGTAAGCAGTGTAATAGTCATAAAGCATCCCCAGAGAGAAAAATCATCTCCGTAATTAATTGTGCCATTTGACTAATAAAATAATGTATATTTCCATTAACAAAACCAAATGCAAACAGAATTGATTTTTAGCTTTCTTTGATGTAAACACAGCTTGTTATCTTGATTAATCCTTCTCCAGTCTTTGTGTTCTGGAAGACCTTTATCTCAAATAAAGCCACACAGAAGTAGTGTTTTTACCGTTATAGCCTCAGATATGATGTATGATCCAAGACCCAATCCAAGAACATAATCATGTTACTAATGCTGAAATCACCCTGGAAGTAGATCTCTGTTAGTGCAGTGTTGCATCAGCCCTGGGGCTCCCTACTGGGAGCATCCCTTTGTGGCACAAGGTCTGGATGCGCTGCGCCCTGCCCGACCTGGCGGGAAGCGTTCCGGGGCTCATCGTTCCCTTCTGATCTCCAAAACTCCATGATCCTCACAGCCCTCTCAGAACTACTCGGGCTACCTGCTCAAAAGGTTTCCAAAGTGGCATATTTCTGTGATTGCGAGTACTCTGTGTTCTTCCCTCACCACCCGACAGAGCCAGTGCCAAGCCCCTCGGAAGAGCACAACCAGCCCAAAACTGATAATTAGGCTGAAATACTTCCCTCTGGCGGCAGAGTCTATCTTAGCCTACAGAAATAAGTGCTTTTTAAAATTCTTCTAATTGAAAATCCAGATTAGTTTTCTAATTAACTGTAGAAACAGCCAATACTGTCCAAGATGAAGTCTGATCATGGTCTCAATCCTTTTGCCCTCAACATAGCAAAGTGCACATGGACACAAAAATCTTAAAAGCACAGAATATAACATTCAAAATCAGCAGGACCAAAGCCTACACTGAAGTGCTTTCCTAAATCAAATTTTGAATCAAATAGCACACTGCTTAATTAAAGAACATCATTTGCATTCTCACCTTTCACTGCATTTACAGCACATTGCTTAATTATATTTTCTAATCATCACAAGAGACTCAAAATCTCACTCACTACTTCTACTCCTTAATTTGTAGAAAACCTTTACAGTTTGCATAAATATTCACTGAAAAAATAACTGAAACACTGGAGATGCAAGAATATCCTTGGTGTATTTTATGAACACACACTTTTCAAATTAGAATTTTTCTAAATTCCTTTCAGACCCATTATGAAAACAGAACACCACAGTGGGAAGTATAGTAGCACAGTTTGGATGAGGAACAGATAATCTATATTATAAAAGGTAAATTTGGAATTACTGAAGTGAATTTCACAAATCTGCACCTGAAGAACCACAGTGTTGCAGTGATGAACAGGGTGAATATATATTCTTTACGTTAAACAGTATTTAAAGATATTGCAAACTACTCACTAATTTCAAATAAATTTTCAAGTTGTTTCCAGCAACTTGCCTTAAATCAGCCAGTGCTTGTTCAGCAGTAATGATGTTCTCCTTTTAGAAACTGCACAGAGCAGCAATTCCATCATTAAACTGAATCATAAATTAATTACCTCAATTTTTTTCCTGCACAACTTTGCTTTGATTGTTATTGTAAAGGTTCTATCATCATCATTTAAATATGCAGGATTAACAAATAAGTTTTCTTGTGTTCTGCTAATCACCTCACTCTTTCAAGTTTTTAACCCCAGCCTGAAAAAGCAGTGTGCATTTGCTGAGCAGATGAGAACCCTTCTGCAGGGAGGATTCACCGAGGATGACAACCCCTCTGCAGGGAGTTCTCCCCACCAAGGATGACTTCCTTCCGCTTCAGGCCAGAATGCTCATTACATTACTTCTATTTTGTGTCTATTCCACTTCTTTATCCCTAGAGGTGACCCAAAGGACTTTAAACAAATGTATGGAAATCATGATCCATTTAATCCCTTCTTGAATTTTTTTTGACTGGTGCAGAGCAAAACAAGGGCACAAATACCCAAGGGTCTGCATTTCTAGTAAAAGCACTTCTAAAAATGCACTGGCTGCTCTTATCTGGGTAGCTGAGTGGGTGGTTTCTCACTCGCTGCACTACAAAACAAATTGGTTTGAATACATCCATTGTGGAGACTGCCTGCTCTCCCCTGGGCTGTCTCTGGACAACCCTTTTATTCTCATTAGTGAAAGGATGCATTGGGAATTATTTAATCTCAGACATTAGTCTTCAAAACGATTTGTTTTGAGGGCATTTGGTTTAACAAAACCAACATAACAAAAGCAGTAGACTGTCTAGGAAGGAGGAACAAATTCTCCTGGTTTTGACAAACATGACAAATTAGCATCTCTGAATCCTTTACTTCATTACAATTTCAGATGCAAATAAAGATAGAAATCTGAAATTTATAATCCTTAGGGTTTTCTTCCATCTCATAACCAGGGGAGAGAATCAAATTAAGATCAATTAAGATTGTTGTCAATAAGATTTAAACCAACAATGAATGGAAATACTTTGTGAAAGTGTTGAATGAGAGCATAATTTTCCAAACACTACTAGCAATCAGAATTTAAATATCTTTTCACTCATAGTCTTCAAAGCAGCTCACAAAGTATTACCTTGACCATTGTGTTACAGATGAGGCAATTAAGGCAGAGAGTAAAAACCTCAGATGCTTCTTGAAAGTTCTGCTTTGAAATTTTTACCAGGAAAAAAACAATTGCATTTTTTTCCAATGAAAAGCTGAAATCAAAACATTTTGCATTATAGAGGTGCAGACAAAATGACCGAATGAGTAGAATGAAAATGGAAATTACTATAGATATCTTAAAACTTAAACTATCTCCAGCTCAGCCTCTGACTAGAAACCTTGGTAAAGGCATAGACCTAAACTGACTCTCATTACTTATGTATGCATTTAAATGTCTGTGTATACAGCTGCCAGAGCATTCTATAGACAATTGAAAACAATTCTGAGGCTATTATTTTCCACTTCACTCAAATCTACAGAGTCACAGACATGCAGTGGTACAGTGTCTATAAAACTAATTCAACACTATTCATGCAGTAGAGAGCAGAGCCAGGGAATGCTGACATTTCCTTGCATTTAAGGAATTTTCTGGATTTTAGACCATAATATTTTCAGGTTTGGCTTTCCTCAATAGATTCCTTTGTAGAATTCTTAAGGCAAACTTATCTGAACTCCCATAGTCCTTTAACTCTACAGTACAGTGTTGTCAAGGAACATTGCTCTTCCTGAACAGCTTCACAACCAGCAGACAGCAAAGATGTCATGCATGCTTTACATAAAATAGTTTTTTTCCTCTGCATTTATTAATGTAGTGCAGGTCCAGGACATCAGCTTTATTTCAATTCTCTGACTCTCTCAAACAGAATTGATAACAAACCCTGGTTTTCCAGGAGAAAAACTAAAAGCATCATATTTTACCTGGACATTTTTCTATCTCCTGTGATAATTAGCTCATCTGCCTCAGCTGTGAGAGTTAACTATTTCAACTCCCTCTGCTGGCTTCATGCTCACCCTAGGGAGCAGCACAGTAAAAGGTCACGGAATGGTTGTAAATATTAACTGTAATTCACTGTGTTACTGTAACAAGTCCTGGTAAAGGGAAGGAAAAGGGGAGAAGGTTGCCAAACCAGTGACACCTGCTACAAACTTCTGACTTCAATCCACCATTGCCTTCCTCTCTGATCCTCTCTGACTCACACTAAGTGCTGTCTGCCAAGCCTTCAGCCGAAAGAAAACAGGCTTTAGAAAGCAGGGGTCATCTGTGTTGGAATGATGCTTCCAAACCAAAGACTGTAAAAGTGATGCTGTATATACAAGAAATAAAACCTAGCCCAGGTAAAAGGAAGACAATGGAAAACAGATACTAATTTTATAGCTGGAGAACTGACCCCTCAGGATAAAATCGTTCGCCCAAGGTCAGTACTTGAGACTGGTAAGCTGCAAACTTGACCATTTGTTTTCCTAGGCTAAGCACCCTAAAAAGCCATTCTTTCACTATTTTTGCAGAGCTATTCCTAAAGTGCATTTGACTTGGCAATATGAAGTAGAGGAATAACATATGTGAAGTGAATAAATACAGCTCCATTATGAGATGCCAGAGATGATGGCTTAGATATTCAGAAATTTAATAATGATGTATCAGAGTTGGTAAGAAAATAGCTCTTGAAGTTTAAAGTAATAACAGGCAAGATCTGCTCCTCTCTCTAGGCAATATCCAGGTATCTTGGGATATCAAGGATCACTAAGTAGAAAGACAGCTATTGGAATTACCCTAGAGCTGAATTTTTGTGATCAGTGATATTTCATAGGCAGTAACTTTACCTGTAAATATGTGATGGGTCCATTTTTCCTTGCAGGGAAATGGATGAGCAACAGCACCTCACCACAACTCTTCAACTCAAAGTGATTTAGACAACATGAAATTGCCTCTATTTAAATGTAGAGCTACAGCAGAAACTCATCATACTTAAATGTACTCAGGTAATCATTAGCATTGCACCTGAGCATTGCACACACCCCAACAGATATACCTGGAGCAAAACAAAGATCATGCACCTCATGTTGTAGAAAGGGGTAAAGACAGCCTAAATATTCTCTCACTGCAAGACTGAGCTAGAGATCATTTATTTAACCCTCATTCTCACCCTAATTCTGCCACCTATGAGAAAATGAGTAGTTTACAAGAGGAAAACATTAAGTCCCTTTCCCACCAACACAATTTTTTGTGAGGTAGGTCAGTTGTAACAAGATGTCAAATCCTAAAGAGTTATCAGTTACACCAATACAGATCCAACTTGAACTCCTGAACTTCATCTGACTGTCAGGAAAGTGAGTTCTCATTTAAGAGTCTTTAGCTCATGCATTTCTACAAGGCTTGTGGAGGGCAGAATGTTGCTTGAATTGAACTGAAAATTGAACCAACATCTAATTACAAAGCACAGCATCAAAACCATCTCATTGTTCTTACATATCATTGAGTTCCTTATGGCCTTCTAAAGAGCAAACTCCATGCCAAAGCACATTCCTGTGACAGGTGAAATCACAGGGGACAGAAAATACAATCCAGAGAACAGACTTAACTACAGCTAGAGCACAACGTTTTGCTTTGCTCAATGTGCAGCTCTTCAGTCAGATTCTAGGTACCCGATTTATTAGAGAAAATGTAATTTGAGAATATAAAATAAATTTTTTTGAGCCAGATATGAAAAGCGTACTGAGCTTTCATTGAAGTTTCCCATTCCCTATCTTGTTACAATGTCCTTCAAACATTTCTACAAATACAAATCTTAAAAAGTCTAGTAAATGAGTCATTCAAAAAACCATTTATATTAGAACATAACTGAAATGTAAACAATTCCTTCAAAATGCCTTTAATTACTTGAAAACATTTCATGAGAACATCTATGGATTTAAAACTTGACTATAAGTAACTGCTTTCTGCCAAAATAAATGCCAAAGCTTCTACAAATTCATTCAAAATGTAAAATTCAGAATTTTACCATCTGTGTCCTGATAGACACTTTATTCACAGAGAATATGCATCCTTGCCTGGTGATACATAACCAGGGAAGCTCTTGTTATTTAAGTTAGTTATGTCCTACATTCAATACCAAATGCAGATTTTTTTTTTTAAATTATAGTTAACTAATTAGCATTCTCTTAAGTTCTGTGAGATTAACTATCTTTTTCCTTGTTCCTGTTAAAATGAACAGAAATTTGGTGTAAGAAGAGAAGCAGCATTAAAGAAGCATTGCACTGCTGAAAGAAACACAACCAGAATAATGGACACAGGCTCTCTTATAAATAGAAAACAGCTCCAGAAAGAACACGAGATGGAACTTCCAGCCAGAGGCTGTAATTACAGAAATACTGCTGGCACATTTAAAGCATAGTAACTGCCAGAGAGATTGCTTACCAAAGATCCAAAATACAGAAGAAAATCCATTCCTGGATGTTTCTCTCTCTCTCTCCTATCATAATACTGTATCTAATCTAGGATTCTTAGGAGATTAGAGTTTTCAGAGCTGTCTTCTGGGGTGGCTAAATGCAATAAATATCCTTCAGAGTACAACTTGGTATTTCTGTCGCAGGATTTACTGCAGCTGGCTTTGCAGCCAAGGTATATTTTCTAGGTATTTATTTGTTCTCTGCTCATCAACATTAAAAGATTGAGAGTGGTTAAATAGAACAAAGGAAAAACAGACAGAAAATTTGTATGATTTAATTAAAGAAAGAAAATCAAAGGGATGATAGCCAACAAAGGAAACTTAAATGAAAAATTTACTACCTCTGGAAGTAATTCCCCGTGGAAGGTAATAAAATAGACTTGGGGTTCCTAGTGAAATGAATCATACCTTCACTACACAACCCTTCCACAAGTGTCTGGACAAAATCACTTCTTCAAACAGCTGCAACTGGATCTTGTTTGGGGATGAATAATATTTCTCTAATATTTATCTCATCTTTCTATTGATACATGAGACCTGTCTAGACTCTGTCTGCCAAAATTCTGGCTTCAATTTCCTCTTGATTTTCTAAGTCACTTATTACAGGAAAAACCCTGGATTTTTGTGCTCTCTAGGGTGGAGGCAGGCTGGGCTACTCTTGCTAGTCTTCACCCAGGAAGCATTTATAATTTCATGATATTCAATCCTAGTTCTTAATTGCTCAGATTAAAGAAGGAAGTAAATGTTAATCTTACTCAAATTAGGCCATGGAAGCAAGTTTTTGTTACATCATGAAAGGATCTTTCTATGTTCTTCTCCCTGAGCTCTTGCGCATTTCTTTTTTATTTTTGTTATTCCAATTTAAAAGCTTTTCTAATTACTATCTCCATGCAGGGGTCTACAGTGGATATATCATGTCTGCTGCTGGCAAGCCAAGCTTTGAGTAAACAGTAAGAAAAACTATATGGACACTTGGGTAAGTGTGCAGATGAGAGAACCCAAAATCACCTGAAGAGAAGTTTCTCTATTAATTAGAAGTTCACTTAAAAATGAGAAGGCCACTTATGTGGTACTAATGCATTGCTTTTCCATTATATTATGCTTTTAAAATAAATGCATGTTTTTAAAAATTCAAATCTTTACATGAGGAGAATAATATGCACCATTTGCCTTGGACAAATACATAACTAATTACAGTGAAAGTACACAAGCTTTTCCAAAATTCTCTAATTCAAATCAAATAAAGGAAAAAGATCATATTTACCATAATGAAAACCAAGTTCCAACAGCAAAAAACCCAGAATATCTTCAATTCCACTCTGCTGAAATTACTCTTCTTATCCTTCTCTATACCTATTAAGTTTTGTTTAGTGTTTGGAGTTTTACTTTTCTTTCAAAAAACATGCAACATTCTGGTTTCTAATCTCAATAATTTTATTTTTGACTTCTGTTACTAAAAAGTAAACTAATAACAAAGCAAAAATGCCCAGGAACAAAGGCTCCTAGAACCAGCCTTGGAGCCTACCTTTTTAAACCAGCATCATGTGGGTTCCAGACCACACCTGATGGTGCTGGGTCATGATAGTGCCTTCTGCTGTTTGTGAGTGAAGGTGTTTAAAACAGCAGTTAAGTCGAAAGAAACAGAAAAGGAGTGTAATTGGATTCAACGAATTGTATAGCAGCACTGGTTACATACTCTCTATCAAACCAGTTGAAAAAGAGTTGGGCCTACAAATGCCAGTGGATCCACATAGATAATTTTATCCCTCTTAACTGCTTTTTCTCTGCTTGTTAATGCAGAAACTAGTGTTTACCACTGCAGTTAACCTTCATTAGCTCTGGATTAAATGTAAGTTAAATCTCAAGTCAAATGGTTGTTGCAGGAAAGAAATTTCTTTCCTTCCTATCCAATCTTGGATCTTCAAAACCTGAAGTAAAACAAAAAAAACCTGAACTTAATTTCCTCTTGTTCCATTCTGTTAAAAGTGTTCCATTCAGAGCAGCTGGTCTCAGAACTTCATGGGTCACGCAATGCACACAAATGCTTTGGAATACTGACATGGTAAATAAACACATGAAATCTGCTTTGCTTCCTCTTCTTCAATTGCTTCTCTTCTTCTCTTTGAAAATGTTAACTTCAATCTTCACAAACAAATCTGTCATTTCTAACCTCAGATGCACTGAGGTCAGCTTATGCTGAATTTGAGCAATGTCAGGTCACTTTTTTTGTAGACATCCATGAATCAACAAGCTAAATGCTAAAAAAATTGCAATACATCACACTATATAGCTGTAAATGCTTTTCCTGGCTTCTTACTCCATATCTGTAAGACATCAGTTTCTGGGGAAAAAAGCCCCGAACAAATAAAAGTTGGACTATCAGGACTATTTTAAATAAGTATCTGAAACAAGGCATCAGTAGCTGTATGAAGATCTTTAAACCACAGCTGCGTTTTCTGAAGTTCAGAGAAAACTGACAGCTGCAAGTAACATATTAAACCACTCCAATATGCACTTCAGCAAAACACTGAGATAGTAAATTCTACAGCATCATACAGACGTTAATGTAATTGAAGCCTAAAAATGTTTCGTTTGTTCGATGAAGGCAGCTGTGCAGATACAAACACAAAGGCAGAAGCAGCACGTGGACCTGCATCACACACAGTTTGTTTCATCATCACCTCCTGAAGTTGTGTCCCATCCTTAGGATAAAACAGCCCATGTCAGGGGAGTCTGTGAACATCCCTTTGGGGTCCCTTTGGGGATCATTTGTGTCTGTGACCAAAGTCATCCAAGGAAGAGTTTATTCCTCATTGTTGATTTTTGATAAGCATAAAAAATGAGGAAAATGGGAAATTAGCTGCTTGACTATTTCTAATTTAAAATTAGACACTGCACAAGGGTCTAAAAAGGTTTGATTACAGCAATTGATTCACTGATAACATGCTTCTAGACATTTTTATACATTTTATGGTTATTTTAGAATCCTGGTACTTTATAATTTTCTGCTACAAAACTTTCCCAATTAAAACAGAAAACAATATAGTTCATTCACCATGTTACACTTTTAAGTGAATGTACAATTTAAATCTTATTGTTTCTTCCAAAATGGGTCTCTCTGGAATATATAATAATGTGATTTTTCAGGGGAGTAAGAAGAATATACATAACATGGTATTTGTTACTAACAAACAATAGGAATCTCTGTTTTACATATAGAAACTGAGAAGGTTGCAGCAGAATTACGGGCAGTATTTTTAAAAGAATGTTCATAGTTAGAACCTTCCTCTGACATTAAATATTTCTCCTAGTAAAGAGCTGTGGGGATTATTTATCACAATCTGCATGGTTTGCATATTAATGTTACAAGCACCAGAAATGCAGGCTATGTCTCAAAAAGGAGGGAATTCGGAGCTCAGGCACAGAACTTTAATGCCAGAGAAAACCACTTTTTATATGGGGAATTGTGCTTCCACCAAGAGCACCGAGGCAGCAGCTCCCACTGCATTGTGCAAGGGAGGACAGCAGCCACCTGCCAGACTTGCAGAAGGAAGTGGTGAGGATGGGATTTATCAGTGCAGCACCTGGCAGCCCAGAGATTTTCCTCTGTACAGCAGGAGTTCCAACAGAGTGTGTGAATGCACAGCCCACAGCTGTCCTGAGGAGGAAAAGCACCACAGAACCCAGAGATCCACTCCTGGCTGTAATCGAGCTGGCACAGCTGCACCAGGCTCTCTGACAAACTCCACTGAGGTTTTGCAAAGGCAAGCCAACAAGACACAGTTCCTATCCTACACTGGGTTTAAAATCCTTGCAAAAGCACTTTCCTGTGATACTGTGCAGCAAACAGACCCATGATATTCATATTCTTAATGGGCCCATTAGGGATTCCAAATGCTTGAAACAAGTAATTGCCAAAGCCCTCATCTTCTTGCTGCAGTTTTTACAGCCTTGCCAGCTGAGTTTCCTACACTCTGTGGGGCTTCTTTTATGCATTAATCAGACTGGATATTATACAGATAAAAAATGTAAATTCAGATCTCACAAACTAGAAATTAATTAATAAGAGATATTACAAAAGTCTTGATAGAAAGTAAGAAAGGAAGAAAGAGGGAGGCAGGTAACAAAGTAACATGGTGAGCCCTTCTCTAGAGATAAGGTAGCCCAATTCAGAAAACTTGGCTCAGTTGCAAGTTTTTTGTGTTGGTTAGGATTTTTCCACAGACAAAAAGGAATTTTTCTTTCCCATGGCTGTCCCATTTAATGTTGTGCCCAATGCCACCTTAACTGCTATGTGGAGACAATTGATTTTCACATTATGATCTGCTTTTCCAAGTATAACACGAGCTCAGATCCTGAGCAAATGCACCATGTGCATGTGAAAACAGAATTCAAGGGAAGAATAAAGACAAAATAAAGAGGCTCTTGCATTACATCACTTAAGTAAGGGTATCCTCATAGTAATGTTACATGTTGAAAATTACAATAAAGATGGAGTGCTAATTTTAGCCTCTAGGTACCTACCTCTTCATTACAGTTTACCTTGTTGAAAAGTTAATTGAGAAATAAAGTAACTGCCTGTCAATGCAAAACTGTAGTGTACAGAAAAACTAAGCATAAAAATTTGTCTTTCTAACAGCCAAAATGTCAAGAAAAAACTATTAAAATCTCAGTTGTTGCATTTTATAACTGGAGTTTACAACTGATGTTCTTCTGCTTTCTACTATGCTCAGACCTTATCCAAAGCTTCCCAGAAGAGAGGCTCTGCTCAGGTGTAACATTGCCACATAAAGTTAATGCAGTGAGGACTCTTTTTAAGGCTTCCACAGATGCTCTCATTTACTTCTTCATGGACATTCCGACTGCAGAATAATCACAAATTAAATGATTGATATAGAAAAAAAAAATCTGTTTTGTAGCATATAAGATCCTCCCATTTCTCCTAGGGAACATTTACCTAATTCTTCTATTTGCTTGAACTATGGGAATCAGCAGGAATCTTTCACCAGCAGGAATCAATGACTCCAGTGGGGTTTGATTTATTCCTCATTATTTACAATAAAATTTAACCTGTCAAATCTGTGCAGTTGTATTTTACACAATGTGTAAACACAATGTGTTATGTATTAGAAGATTAAGTTCTTATTAGCAAATGGAAATATGAAAGGTGCAAATATTGGGACTAATTTGGCAGAACACTTCAGTGGATCCTTAATGGCAAGCATATGAGTAACCACATTACAGATGGATTTCAAATTAAGTACATTTTAAAGTATTTTGCTGGAAGCAATTCTCCAATCAGTGTCCCAGAACCAGCTAAAATAAATTAACTATTTCTTCTTCATAAAAGGGTCAGTGAGACAAAGGGAATAAATATGTAACTGGATTTAGAGTAGAAAAGAAATATACTTTTAGGGTAGGAAGCATTGTTTGTTTTCACTATTACACTGTGAGATACAGTTGTCACACCAAGTATTTTTATATCTTGCAGCCTTTATTCCTGCTTTTATTTCATTCTCTTTAGGGGTTTGTTGCTGTTTGGTTTAGGTTATTGTTTTGTTGGGTTTTTTCTAATATTCACAACCTCTTGCTACTTATCTGTTCTTCTTTATATATTCCTCCCATATTCTTCACTTACTCTTCCACCCTGCTCTTCCAGAGCTCAAGATGAAGACAATGTAAAAATTTGCACTGTGCCAGGCCCTCATCTCCTAAGCTTTGGTATACAAATTTCGTTTGTTAAATGCCTCAGGCTCTTTATATTCGTCTCTCTTTATTGATTCTGGGTACTTGACAGGTACAGATTGTAGAAGATGGCCCAAGCAGTAGTATCCCTACATTTGGAATGCTGCAGCTGCTTGTAAGAGTTTTCTCATTTGCACTTTCTGCATCTTCTGTGGATGTTTTCCAAACACAGGTTTCACCCTAGTATTAAAGACTAATATTCTTTTCTATAGGTCCCATTTCCCTGCAATCTGAACATTTCTTCTAGGATCTAAACAATAACCTTCACTGAGACAACATTAACAGCTTCCTGTGTCTGGGGAGTGAAGATGGGTACCAGTCACCTGTTCCTGTCACCAGCAGGAACTGAGACAAAGCAAGTATCCTGCAGCAATGGCAAACACGGGGATTTTGTCAGGAATGGAGTGAGAGGGATGAAAACCAAGGAATTGGTCATGTCCTGTGCCTTTGTAGCAAGGGCAGAATTGAAATGCCACTATGCATCTGGACACTCAGTGTGAGGAAATTTCATCAGAAGCCTCTTGGAACAAATACAGAATCTTTCAACAAGCTGAAATGCAGCCTGTACCAAGGCTCTTGCACTGCTTAGGTTCTTACAAGGAGTAAAAAAATTCCTCAGCATGTCAGTCATAACATGATCTCCTGTCTTGGATCTGAAAAAAATGAGACAAAATCCTCTGTGGAGCTGGATCTCAGGAGTAGGAGCAAATGCACTCTTTCTCCTTTCTTTAACAGTGATTTAATTTGTTTTAGTCCCATAAATTTTGCCACAGCAACTTTATTAACTCTTTCTGAAACAGAAAAAATATGATAATTTAATTTCAAAATAGAGTGTTTAAGTAATTAAAGGAGGTTCAAGAAGGATCTTTAAGATAAGCCAAAACCATATTAATAGCAGCTGCTGAATTAGATTTGACTACATTTTTGTTTCATTTTAAGCTTGGTGATATATCTGGGCAGCTGACTTGTCAGATATGGAATTCAATTGGCTGAACTTAGGAAGAGTTAATGCTCTTTTATTGTATTCCAGAGACTTATTTGAATGGATTTCTTGCTTTCTATTCTTCTGTACTTTCAAATATTACTTAGAAATTATAAGCACAGGCTGACTGTCTGAAACAGATGGCAAAAGTCAGAGATTTTCTATTCTCTCAGGAAGACACAGGTGTGGCATCAAATGAGGAACACCACCAAGAGATAATATTGTCACTAAAAGAATTCATAAATACATTATTAAAAAGAGAAAAAGACATCATTGGCGTAGCAATACTGCAGCTCCTATGCAGATCTTTTCTTTAAAAAAAGTAGTACACCCACACTCAATTTCACATTGATATCACAGAAAATGCCTGTTTTATCTTTCTAGGGAAATCTGACTTACACTAAGCAGCCCTGCCTATGCTCAAGTAATGTGGCAATGCACTGGAGTCTATTTAAATGGGAGCATTACATGATGTTCCAAAATTTATGAAGGTTCACTCTTCTGTTTTTCATTTCTTCTTCCCATCCTTTTTCCCTGTGCAGAGTAGGGAGGCGAATAACCCTGCTCTGGGGTATCAATGTATTACCATGCTTTAGGGCAGTGATCAGAACAGAGGGCACATTGTAGTTGTGCTGAATTTTAGCCATTACGAGTAGTTTTCTCTGAGTTTTAATGAGCAGATTCATGTCCTCACACCATTATCCTGCTATAAAGGCCCGAACATAAGCAAACAAAAGATAAAGACACAAAGTGCAATCAAAACTCAGCAGTTTGAAGCAGCCAGCCTGCCTTGAAATTCCAATTGCAATTTATTTTATTACCTTGTGTACTAACAAAAAAACACGGCATCATTCAGCTGAAAGGGTGAATCTGGGATCTTCTGCTCTCAATGTTTTCCCCAGTGCACTGCAATTACAGAAACACCTGGTTTGAATAATTTCTCTACGTTCTACTGTAAAAATTCAGTGCCAAACAGACCAAAATTTCACCTCAGTCTGCAATATAAATAATGTATGTATAAGGCACTCAGATATTTACAGGGCTGTGGACTTCTCCCCTGCGCCCTCACTTACCATATCCTTTGTGGAACAAATTAAAAAGGAAAATGAGATTTGCTAACTTTTTTTGACATTGTATGCAATAAGCATTTTTGAAAAGATATTGATTTGGAGGCTGGCCAAACCCTATCTGTTCCAGAGATCACCCTGGAATTGTCTTCTGGGAATATGAGTCCTCTCCTTGCTGACATAAAGCACCTTCTTTCATCACTTGTTGGTATTAGCACCCATTTTGCAGGTATTTATGAAAAATAAATGTAATTTAATATTTCTCCACTACCTTCTTATTTTTGGAGCTCATTTTCCTTAACATATTTTACCCTATGCTCATTTTGTGCCTCTCCTGTGTGTGATTTTTATTTGCAGAACATTGTCAGCAAAATGTGTTCATATGTTAACATCGCATGACTCACGATGACACAGACTAAACCAAAGATTTTTAAAGGCACCTACAGCAAACCCAGCATGAAGAGTTTGCCAGATGCTTCCAGATTGGCTATTCAGAAAGGCAGCCTTCACATTTACAAGATTTGAAATCTTGAATGATACTGAGAGCAATTCAGAAGATGAGCCTTGTCATGTCACTGCAATGACCATTATATACAAGGTATTGTGTACAATACAAGGTCATGTCCTGCTGTGGCTATCGGCAAGTTCAATAAATGTCCTAATAGGCATATGCAGCTATTCCACCTGTAGCTTCTACCATGCTTAGGTCTATAAACCTCAGGGTGCTTATCACTACAAAAAATTACTTTCTAGTCACCATTAAGTTATTCAGCCCCTTCATAAGTATTCTCGCCCTTCTGAGGTGACAAAAATATTTATCATACACACGCCATAACACAGAAATTGGATCACAATCTGCAAACACAAGCTCTTGTGCCCTCTTGAAGGAGAGCACTAATAAAAGGCCAAAAATCCCACCTTCCATATTTGAAAGGAAGGTTTCAAAGACCAACAGTTTCATAGTCATGGTAAATCCCTAGTGATCTGCATGGGAGTAGAAATACATCCATGCAAAGTGATTCTAGTGTTACCTACACAAATACTTTCCATTTCAGAAATTCTCATTAAAAGGAAAAATTGCCACCTCTTGGTGCAGATTTGGTCTAAACAGTGCTCCTTGCTGCACTGTGTAAACTAAAAATCTATTAGTATTTTTATAAAAACAATCATTTTCCAAGTCTTATTGGGTTGCTGTTGGAGGCCAAAGAATTGGTACATTTCTTGTTTCTGGTTATATGAGTGCTAAATCTCCTCTGGTTCAGATGCCCTGCGTACATTTTATTCCTAATCCTGGCAACTTGTTCCTTTGAATTTTCCAAGAACCAGAATAATGCAGCAAAATAATTCTTTTCAAAAAGAACAGAAACCACAGACTTGAGAAAATGTATTTCTAAAGTGCACATAAAAGTAACAAAGTCTTCCTAGAATTAAATCACGCCTTGAGAATAACTATCACAAGCATCACAAAGAAAGATGCAAGAAACACAAAAAAATTGAGAATAGAAAATATTTTTAAATTCTTTATTATATTCCCCTTTTTGTTGTAGCTTAGTTCATTACATGAGTCTTTGTAAGTCTTTGTAAAACCAAAAAATCTCTGCCCAAAGGACTGGGGCATTTAAATTAATGTGAACCAACTTCTGTTAAATATGTCACTTGGGAGAAAGTTGAGTGCACTTGTTATATAGATGCAAAAAAATTCCAATTTTTCATCTTATGGATTTACCTCCTATGTGCATGCAAAAGAAGAAATATCATTTCTCTTTTTTTTACTGTTATTCATTGTTTCCTTCACCATTGCTATTGCTCCTTTTCATTACCAATTCAATGGGTTTGTTCTGATAATCTAAAGTTAAAAAATTAATTGCTCTCCAGAATTTTCTCACATTTATTTTTTACTATATTTAAATTTTTTATTCCTACTATAATTCCTTAAAGAGCTCCTTTTTTCCTCCGAGGCAGTGAGAAAACAAGCCCACAATTCACAGTGCCTTATATAATAGCTCCTACTGGAGAAATACATCTGGGATTGTGATTTCATGGATTAAAAATTACTCTGAGCATTTAGTTTTCTAAAAGATGAGACTGAGCACAGAGAGGTAAAAGAAAACCGACATTAGTATGTAAACTGACATTTAGCTTTTGTGGAAGTTAATGAGTTCCATCCTATCAAAGCCTGAAATTGCCTGTGAGCTTTCCTAGAAGATGCTTCAACAAATGAATATCAATTATTTTGAAGCAAGAAAAAAAAACGAATAGAAATTTACTCCAACTGCTTCTCAGATGAGTAGTTGGGAGGATACAAATACATCAGGCCTGGCACATGTAAGCAAACAAGAAATGTGGCTGCTACAGATGCCCCAGGATCCAATGAAATGGAAGGCTGGTCCATCTCTTTGGCATGTGTTCATTCAGGCATCAACACATCTATTTCCAGCCTAGGAAATGAGCTGCAGCGTGGAGACAAAAATGTCACAGACCACAGTCTCTGCTTCAACACTTCTGTCCAATTCATAGAGAACTGTGTGTTGCATGTGAAGTATCAGGTTTTCTATTATATCTGATCTATTACACAGATCTACAGCAGATCTGTGTGTATCTGCTGTAAAAATGCTTTCTGACAAATGAATGGACAAGAGATACAATCTTTACAGTAATATCATTAAAGAGAATGATTGCAGCCAGTGTCCTTCTCCATCTCTTTAGCAACACTGAAAGAACCACGCAATTCTAAAAGCCTCATTATTCAGCATAGAAGTGTGGTGGAAAAGGTCTTTAATGCCCTAGGGAACTGAGTGGCCTGGAATGCCCCAGTGGGAAGGCTGTTGATGCTTGAACTTTTGCACACAAGTTTTTTTCACTCACTATTATTTGAACCCTTGCAAAAGGCTGATCTCATAAATACTGGTTTCTGTGCAATATTAATAAGAGATTCTGTGTTCTGACAGGACTGTCAGTATGGGATTGATAACTATGCCTTTGAAAGAGGCCCCCAAAAATGAAATTATAACACTCTCTAGTTTCATCTGGAGACCTTCATGGATTTCTACCACAGGCTGCCACAGAGCTGTTGTTAACCTAACCATTAGCAAAGCCAAGTTTCCCAGATGCAACACATAAATAGCTCCTGCTGAGCCATACAGTGCTGACACCTCTTTAGAAATGACATTTCTAAAGGCCAGCTTCTCACTAAACAGAAGCCTTCTGTTTGTAAAAGAATGGAAAGAGGCTTTTAGGAGAGGACCAACACTTTGTGACAACCTTCTCAACCTCAAAAAAGCACATGCTGAAAACTGACAAGTCCCTTTTGTTTTCCTTGGATGGAGAAGACACCTGCCTCATTCTATTCCCTCTTGAGTGTTGTTGCTTTTAAAGTGACAAATGAATAAATAAGCAACATCTGGGTTGCAAAGCAGCCATCTGGGAAAATCTTGGAAGTGAAGGGTAGAAGGGCCCCCAGAGAACGCTCACGAGGCAGAGAATGGAAAATAACCTGCAGATGCACTCACCAGAACAAGGGACTCCAGGTTCCCTACTGTGGACATGGCAAGGAGTCCATCCCTCACCTGGACTGACAGTCATCCCTCCCTGGTGCTGACAGAGAAACGTGAGCACAGCATGGATGTGTCTCCAGGAGTGTGACGGGTAAAAAACACAACATTATGCAGGGACTCTGCCCCCCTGCCTGACATTGTCTGTCCCTGTTTTTTGGATACACCTCTACATTAGACACACTTTAAAGATACCTGTACCACAGCAATGCATTATGTGGTTTGTTAGACCTGAAGTTCAGTTCCATGCTCAAATTGATTTAATCCTTATCTTTCCTTTTCCTTCCCAACCCACAAGCTTGCATTCTCTCCCTCCTGTGCTGGCACCAGCTTGGCTTGCTGGGCTCTGCAGCCATCTTAATCAGGAAGCTGATTAAGCTGAATATTAATGATTCTTTGCTTTGGGGCCAGAGCAGTTTTCTGAACTGGCTGAGTACTTGGTTGCACAAAAACTAGGAGAAGGGAGAGGACTAGATTGTGGTGCGGGCTCACTGCACGCTCCTCAGCAGCACTGCAGACCTCAATATCCAGACTTCTTTGTAAAGCACATGCATGACACTCATAAGAAAAGCCTTTTAGAACTCCCTCCCTTTCTGACTCTTTGGATAAAGCCTGGGTGATGTGTTCAAACTGCACCAAGGTTTGGATTTTTCTGCCTTTGCTTCAATCTCTACCACAAATGAATTAAATCATTAATTAAGAATAGAGAAGGAGAGGAGAATGTACCTTAGCAGACAAAGGATCAGAACAATTACTTAAATCAATTTCTTTTTCAATCATGATCTAGCTGATTATTTTATTAGATCATCAATTCACAAATATTTTTAACAAAAATCCAGGTGGGTTGAACATTTTCCACTGTGCATTCTTCTAAAGCCAAACTATTACATTTCACAGATTTTGTTAATCTTATTTTTCAAAAATCACTCAACTGTGTATAATTTAGAAAGTAATAAGGTAAATCCTATGCAGGAAATAACTCCTGAAAGACAAGACCAAATTTCAAGAGAAGGAACATCAAGGCTTTGCAGTGGGATATAGCTGTCCTATGCTATTTGTCTGAACATGTTTGTAATATTTTACAGCTTAGGCAGGAATCAAAAAAAGAAAAGGATACCCTTAGTTTCCCTTGGAGACAATGTCGTTTTCCCACAAAGCTGACAGCAACAAATAGTTTCTATGACTTTTTGTTCATGTACCAAAGGCTCAGTGTTACAGTCTGCTGGAAAACCAGAACAGAACCATCCTGAGTCTGTAGGAAGAGAAACTTACTGCCGCCAGTTTTGATTCCATTTTTCCCCTTGTGCACTATGTGCATGTTAGATATGTATAATACATATCTAGCACAGAATATATAGTTATAAAATATGTGTAGGCACAACTGAAAGAATATGGATTTCACTTCTTTGTCCACCTGAGTGCAATGTAGATCAAAATGCTGCCCAACTTAACAATTCTTTGTCAGAAATGGTGACAATTAAATGTATACATTCCAGAGTCAGATGCTAAGGCAATATTACTATCAAAAGTTTGAGCAGACATAATTCACAAACTTTTTTGCTCATGAACATAAAGCACACATCATGCCATTGCACCTTTGTCATTGCTGTTAAGTATAACCTTGACTAATCCAGAGTAGCACGACTTGTTCCTCCCTCCTCTTCTTGCCAGCCCACAGCCAAATAACTCACTAAGCCTTTATTTGACTCTTTAACAGCGGTTTCTCTTCACTTAAATTGTAAGCTCAGTTCCAGCTGTCCAAAAATCAGGTTACACAGTCACACACAGGCTGTAAACACACCCTGCATGTAAACAAACCCAGCCTGCTGGCCCTGGAAAGAAACTCCTATTCTTGTGCCTCTTGCATGTTCTGGGTCAAAAGATGTTTTATTTACTCAAAAGATCAGTCATTAAGTCATTTTCAGTGAGAGCCTGTGCTCAGCTTGAACTGGTGCTTCAGCTCAGTCCTGGGCTTCTTTTGAATTTGCACACACAAATTTAAAATCTGGGCCAGAATACAACCCCTTCCAAGCACATTTGCATTTAGTTACAGTCTTTCTGCACTGCTGTCCATGCAGAACACAGCCTGAAATGCTCTCATTATAGTTTAATCTAAACCAATTTGGCTTATAATTTATTGTTATTTCTGGCTTGCAGAAAAATAACTCAAAATGAAATTAGACCGTGAACAACCAAATATCTCTTCCAACATCACTTCATGGATTCTTAAACAATTTAACACTTCTAAATTTAGTTTCACATTTGGAGAATGCCTACCGGCACTTCAGAATGTCTATCTATTATTAAGTCTACCTATCAACCATTAATTCATTCACATCAATCAGACTTTTTGTGATATGGAGACTGGCATTAAAAGACAGCAAATACATCTTTTGTCATTTCAGTTAAAGGTTGATGGGGAGCAGAGTCCCTGGAGAAAAACAAGATTTTAGGCATGCTATTTTTACTGCTTCTGAGAATATAAAAGGTTTGTAATTTATTAGTAACCTTTATTTAGTTTATCTGTGCCTCAGAGTCTCCTGATCACTGTCAGCAAGTGCTAAAAGGTGCTAAAATGGAGGAAATCTTGTGAAATGCTGCTGGAGGGTAATACAGTCTAAGATGGAATACAAGGACTCTTGGGCTCAATTCCAGCCTTTGGAAATTTGCTGGGGATGAAATTCATTTATGTGCAGACAGCTGTCCTGGAACACACACACCTTTTATGTTCCCAGATAAGTGGAAAAAAATGCTTAATGATGGATTGGCTAACTGCACTGGATATGGAGAATAAAACTCTGCACACCCTCCTGCCCCCTCCTCATCTACAGCACCAGACCAAGATAACCCAACACTTCTGTGAGCTCCATAATCACTTGGAGATCACTGAAGGGGATCAGTGAGTGTGCAGCCAAGAGTAAGGCAATGACACCAAGAAGAAGATAGAAATCTTCAGGCAGAATTCCAGGAAAATTTGTCTGAGGTATGAATGTGAAACAGACTCAAGGAGAAAACAGTGGGATGTCTCCACCAACACTTACTTAACAGGGCAAAGCAACAGAAAAGACAAGACAGCTAGGAATAATGTTTCATGCAGAACAGAATAAATAATTTTATCCAATTACTTCTTCCATCTTTGCTCAGCTGAGCTGGTAACCCTGGCTTTGAGGTATTTCTCACTATGCCTGGAAGGATGGACACGTCTGGAATGCTCCTTCCAATTAACTGTAACTTTACAGGAGCAGTCGAGGTAGTGGTGGGCAAAGTGCACCTGCTTCTGCCAAAGCCTGAGGGGTGAAGGCAGCTCACTGGCAGCCGGGAATATCTGCGGAGGCAGCGGCTGTGGGCAGCCGCTCCTGGTCCGCAGCGCAGCCCTGCCCTGGGCAAGGAACAGCAGTAGGGGGAGCGAGCCCTGGGGAGTAGGAGCTCTGCAAGTCCCGGTGTATCCACCGCGACTCCTTAAACACAACATGATAATGGAAGTTATAAATACTAGTAATCTGGGACATATGTGCATCTATGGCACACATAACTAGACAGAGAAACACAAAAAGTCTCTTCCTCCCTAGTAGATGTCCTTGGAATTTCCTCAAATGCTTAAATCCACTCTAGTGGTTTACTTTATCAAACTTGTCTCACAGAGCAGAGAAATGCATTTTTCTAAGAGTGTTGATGTGTGCTGTAGAATACAAAATCTAAGCAGGATCCTGTCAGTTTCACACGGTTAGAAATAAATGGAGTAATCTTCATAGTCCTGAAGCCACTAAAACAGATATGATACTTTTATCTGTGGCCATATGTATATACAGTATATCAGTGTAATTACAAGTATAGAAGATTATGTTTATCTTTGCTTTCCTGTGAAATGGAAAAAGAAGCGATTATTTGGCTTCTAAGGGACTTAAATTGAATAGAAATTGAAGACCTACCCATTGTGACAGATAAACTATTATTTTTTCTTTACTCTGTTAAAGAGGAACAGTAAACAAACAGCTACAAATTATATCATTAAACCATGCAAATCAAATCTATTTAATCCTGTTTAAGTCTGGGGGCTTTTAATTCAGGTAATTTAAAAGAATGTTTTTCTAGCGCTTACTAAAGAGGACAGCTGTTGCTTTCTCCAGTATTCTTCTAACACCAGTAGCATACAGCTGTGTGCAGGTCAAGAACAAAACTTTCCCCTGACCAGCCAGACAGCAGCTGCAGCTGGACAGTACCAACTTTAATATTCCAAACTCATTTTAAGCACCATCTTGAGAGCACTTCTCATTCCAGAAGTCATCTGCCAAGGTAACCTACCCTCCTCTACAGCCAAACAGGCTGCATAATGTTGTTTTCCTTCAGAGGTCTGCATCAGCCTTGCTGATAGCTGTTAGGGAAAACGTTCATTGCACATCAAAATATTTGATGCTAAGGTAGTGCACAGCTTCTCTGAGTACACAGCTCTTCTTGCATTAGAAGAGCCTGCAAATGTGTGCTTGTATTTTTAAAGATCACATTATCTGCATTTCTTCCTCTCATCCAAGTGGACATGTGTGCAGAGAACTTACAGGGGAGAAACTACACCGGCAAGGCACTGAGCAATTCATCTTTCTGGTAACAGTAACAAAATCAAAGAACAGCAAGCTCAGAGGCAGGTAAGAAAGATAAATTATTCTTTGAGAATGATGGATGGAATTGTAATTTTCCTGTATCCACACACAGTGGCCTCATATAGGACTGTCATTTTACTACCAAGTAGATCCCAGAGTATCTTCGGTTTATTCCATGTAGTGTTAATGGCAATTTTCAGAGGAAGGTTGCTCATCAGCTCTTACGAATATGTATTTATCCATGCAACTTAATGCCAAACAAGTAAAATCACTGTGTGCTTAGGCCCAGCAAAATCAACACAGAGTTTTTCCAACTGACTTCATCAAATAACAAAGGCTCACAAACCTGTCAAGAAAAAAAAGAAATATATTAATTTTCCCAAGGACTTCTGTGAAAAATAGTGACAAATACTAGATGTCTTCACTGGAAATATTTTAGTGGAGAAACTGATGTCAGAAATCCTGGTACACATAGGGCACACTCCCACCATTCAAAGCTAATAGAGCAGCTGGTTGGCGGATCAGTCCCTTTCTGAAACTTTCAGGCATCTGCTTCTGTTGATTACACAAGCACTGCCTGTATGTTTTTAGATATTGTTTCAACTGCTTTGAGTAATGGAAATTACATTTTTTAATTTATGGCATGATTTTACAAAACATACCATTCAAAAATATTTTAGAAATGTTTTAAAGAGCTTTACCAAAGAATTTCCTGCCTCATAACAAAGACCTAAGGTCCACAAGCTGTAAATACTTTTCACCTTCCCCAGCTTGCAGTGGAAGAGTCATAGAGGCCTCTGTTGGTTTTCTTCAGTGTGTAAAGCTGCAAAGCTTCAGCAAGCAAAAAATGCCCTTATTTACCATTATTTCCTTCAGTCAGTCATTCCAATGGCTTCCCTGCTATCTGCATATTTTAGTTTTTGTCCAAATCTGGGAGTCAACTGGAAAAGCCATGATTTCTGCAGGGAACTTGCTATATTGAGGAGATACGAATTCCTTTATAAGCTGTTCATTTAAGAAGTTCTCAAAGCTGGCATTCATCAGGGATTTTGAACTCAGTTCCAGAGACTTCCTTCAAGATTTCCTGTCAGTGACTGTCTTCAGTATACCTGAAATTCATGACTACGTACACGGGGTTCTGAGGGTCTGAGGTTCAGACTTAAAAGGCAACTCCTCCTTTGATGCCTGAGGCAAAAGAGCTTGGGGAAAAAACTTGAAAAGATCCAGGTTCCAAGGCATTCTGAGTTCCACTTGTTTATAACAATGAAATGACCAGATTTTCAAGTTTTCCAGGTCAAATGGTGAGAAGAGGATAATGGAATTTGGACTAAAGCTTATGAGTTTAACTCTGGAGTTTTGGACAGGGCTGTGCAGGGGGAGCACTGAGAATTTGTGAAATGGTACATTAGGCACTTTGTGAAAGGTACATGCTGGAAGGGATTTTCCCATTATACATGGATTTGGTCATTATGAGACATTCTAGAGAGGTTTTTTAACTTGGCAATGTGAAACTTGCATAAAAGCACATCAGGTACTGATGATTTAAGAAATTCCTGTGGCATTTAAGTTTCCACTTTGTTTCAGATGTATTCAACTCAGGATTGTTGCAAACCTTGAAATCTAGCTAATGGTAAACAAGATTTATGCAGGAAGAGACTGTTCCACTTCCTTGGAATGCTTTTTGAAAAGGGTGGCAGTGCAGAGGTATGTTCATGACACCTCTTTTAAGCATCTAAAGTTGACACTACTGAGGAAGTTTGATTCTACCCAAGTACATTAGTCATCTCCTGGATATTCAAGAGTTGTTTTCCCCTTGAGCGCACTTGAGTGAGAAATGACTGATGGCAATAAAACCACCTGCAGGAATGTGTTATTGCCAGCAGACTGTAACAGAGTTACTGATCTCCCCACGGGCATTTCCCATGTATCTCAAGATGTTTGTTATGAGCAGCTGATTTCTCTGGAGGAGCGCAAATTATTTCTGTGCTCCTGGCAGATGTTCTGCCATATCCAGAAAACTCACTTTGACACAGACACTAATGGACATAATTTTACAATCACAGAATGGCGGTCAGAAGGGACCTCTGGAGATCTTCCCATGCAAACCCGCTGCTCAAAGCAGGGTTAAGCAAAGTGGGTTGCTCAGGACATTGTCCAGCCTGTGGCAGGGGTCACTTGCTCTCTGATCTTAGGTTTTAGCTCATTACTCTCCTTCTCCAGACAGAATATCTGTCTAGAAATCTTTATGGTGAGACAGCTTCACAATTTCCCATTGCTGGTCCAGCATCAGGTTATGCATTTTCCTAATACAGAATGAGTGTGAAGAAAGCCCTGAATGTGCACAGAGGTGGAGAATGTGAGAAAATATTAAAGCTTTAATAAGTGAGCCATTTTGGAGGCCTGTCCTGACAATATGCAGTAGAAGATGCCTGGTGGGATCACCTCCGAAGAACTGATTTTATTGATCATTGGAGGGCTAACCAGGACACCTCAAAACCTTTTACCCTTCTACAGGAAGGCAGGGTTATCTACACACCACTGGTTTGACAATCCTCACTCAAGCTGACTGCTTCAATTCCCACTGAACAAATTTCTGGCATGTCACTCACTCTCCCTCTGACCTGATACTTAGAGATTTCACAATTTCAATAGAGAAACTAATTTATGGATGTAAGACTGGAACAAGAGACCACACATTAGCCCACATCCAGCAGCCAAACTAACATGCATTAATTACACTGTGATGCCTAGACCAGGTCAGATCAGAAGCCACATTTTTTAGCCTGGGATTTTGTCTCCAGCAGCAAATGCCTAAGGAATTCTATGAGAACAAGGCACATATCTTGTGATACTTACCTCAGCCGTCAGTCATCTGCAGTTCAGGCAGTTTCCAGGCCAGAGGTGGGATCTTTGGTTTGAGTAGCAACATATGAACTCTTTTTTCCCCTGTAAGTTTTCCTCATTCAGTGATAACACTTGACAATTCCTACAGAACTAGACAGCTGCCAAAGGTACCCAGACTGTTACATGAATTACCTAAGTATCCTGTGGGATGGATACTCTGGTTTAACAGTAAATGAGGTACAACCAAGAAGAGAGCTTGAATTTCAGAACAATGATCGGTTGAAAATCCTGCAGCTCACAAACCAAACAAAATAAAATTAGAACAAAACCCCAAGCCATAACCAACACAGAGTGGGCAGAATTCAGGTTTCAGCTTCCTTCCCACCATGTGCTGAGGCTGATAGAGAGTTAGATGCTGCTCAAAGTTACCAGCTAATCACAACCAAGCCTGTTAATGAAAAACAAATCTATTTCTTAACTCACAGGTATAATTTAAAGCCAAGCACAACTCTTGATAGCGGGAGACTTTTATATCTTTTGTGGATGTTGTCCATATTTCTATAGCTGAAGATTCACGCTCCTACTAAGAGGGGGTTCTGTACCTCTAGTCTTGTTGAATATGTCTCATATTGGCATTTAATTGTATTTGAGGGCTGAAATTAATACGCCTTATTTACAGTTAAAGTGCTGGCAGCCTTCATAAACAGCATATTAACATTAATTTTTAAACTTTCTTCTAGATTAGTTAAGCTGCATCAACAAATTTGACACTAATGGTAGCAGATCTGTGAAATACATGTGTTGAATATTTTATAATGATGATATAATACCTGGAAATTAAAGAAAATTAGTTAAACTGTGACTGAGTACAGAAGTAGGCCACATCCTGTATATTTTTAACTCATTTTCCACTAATTAGAACAGAGGATATGCTTAGTTAGGCATATAATTAAGCAATAAAACCCTAGTGATTCAGTAAGCACTACTGGTATTTTGCTAATTAACAACTTCATGAAATCTAATAGTAGTTCTCTTATCATTTGAATCAATGAAGTATTGATCTTGATATGGACATATGTGAAGAAGTAACTGTCACCAACTGCACTGCAGAACCTCATTTAAAATAGAATCTAATTGTTGCTTTTCTGTAAGAGAAAGCGAGCTTTTATGTATGGCATTTTCAACTATGTATAGCAGTGTATAGTTCCGTCAGATTACAGTTAAGTTACTCAAAAGTGGCATAAAAACACAACCTACAAAAGCAAAAATAAAGAATAATTTATTCTTGTTGGAATCCTTATTTTCAAAGAGTACATAGATTTAAAAGGCCTGTTATGTCAACCAGATTCTCACTTTATCAAGACAAGTGATTACATAATATGCAGGATTAAATCCAGTGAGTATGGGTGCTTGCTTTTTTCTGATTTTAGATTTATGGATCTAAACTATCTTTTAGTACTGTGCAGAACTGAGTTTCCTGGTGGCTGTATATTTATAAATACTGTCCAGGAAAATTCCCATTAAATGGGAATACTCAGCAAATCTCTCTCTCATTGTTAACACAGCTCTAAACCTCTCCTGCCCTCAGGACAACAGACAGCGAGCATGACAAGTTTTCCTGACAAGACCAAAATTAACAATGCAGTACACTTTATAATTATTCCAGTAGCAGAAATAAATACAGGTCAGATGTCTCTCATGATGAGATTGTTACATTTGCTTTTGAAAAATAATTTAGTTTTGGTTAATAAAGCCTGTAATACTTAAATGGTGCCTTCTTTGCTACATTAAGTGATAGCAAAAGTCTAATGCATGATTTGTTTTTTAAAATTATAATGGTTCCAGAATTTTTCATTAGTGAGTGGCTCATTGAACAATGCCAGATTTAAATTATCTGGCAAAGATTTCTTCTCATAAAGAATTATACACTCCTAAACCCTGAACAGAGTAGGCCAAAGTTGACCATTAATTTTTTGCTTCAGTTTCAAAGCCATTGGTCATTAAATATTAATCTGCGCCCCAGAGGAGCCAGAGTGCATGGCCTTTGGCTTTGAAGCAGGAGGGTTCCTTCTGATCCTTTTCATGGCCTGAGCAGTCTCCAGGAGTTGGTAGGGAAGTAAAGAAAGTCTCTGTTATCCTCTCCTGACAGCCTGGGCAATGGAAACCTGGCAGTGTCCAACACAAATTGTGGCTTTGCCGCAGCACGTGGCTGTGGGGTTTTCAGAGGACAGATGCTGATGCCTTGTGCAAGTGCAGCATATCAGTGCTGGATTGCAAAACTTGCAAAGAAGAAGAAACCTGTTCCAGGAAAACCTTTTGTTCCTTCCACACTTCCACAAGACCAGTTCTTTCCTCCTGCCCCAGTTTAATTTAAAATCCCTGCTTTTGAATTCTGCCTGGGCAGCCTAGATCCAGCCTTCATCTTTCTATCCATACAGCTTCAACCTGTCTCATATACTTCTACCTAGGGAATTTCTACAACTCTCTTCTAAGCCTCTTCAACTAGAGGAATCTCTACGGATCCCAAATGGATTATTGGACATACCATTTATCCCTCCAAGACTAGCCAAATTTTTATTTTTTATTATTTTATCTGTTTCCTTTTTCCCCAGGGCACAGTCTCTAGCTTCCTAGCAGGGCTTTCCCAATATGCACTTCCCCATATTCTAGCAAATTATCTCCATCCCATTCCTGGGCTGCACAACTTGCTAGTAACCATCACTGCAAGGAGTTTTACCAGAACAGAAACAACTGGAAAAAAATTCTCAAGGAAGCAAATACCCTCATTGTTTTCCAGGAGTGTTAAAAGAATTGTTCTCACACATTTATGAAAAAGGGTAGTAGGCCTCATTTCCAGGCAGATTGTCTGTGTCTCTGACTGTCCTATTCCTTGAGCCAAACCTCAGAAGACGAAAATTTATTGCCTATTTCTGGAAGAGCCATGTTCAGAGGTGTAAAGCCCAAATGACTCATTAGGGGAAAGACAGCAGAGAGCAAATGTCCTGTACTGCAGAACATTCCCTTTGTTCCTTCATTAATACCTCAAGGTAAACAGAGACCACAGCCAGTTTTGGGGTTTGTGTTTGTAATATAAAACAAACTCAGCAGAACTGCTCTTGCTTTTTTAGGAGAAAGATCAACCACATGTACAAAGTGTCTGAAACAGCTTGAGCTGTATGACTGGGGGCGATACCCAGCTCATAAAGCTCACAGATGGACTGGACCATGAAGAGGAATTTCCTCATTAATCACTGAAAGATCACCTTATGTCCAAAACAAAAGAGTAGTTTTCTGCTAGTATGCATAAGGGCATGACAGTATAAATTTCCTGCACCCAGAGATAGATGTAATCCACACTGCCATTTCATAACCACTTCAAAGCCTACCAGAGCCAGCCACATGCATAGCCATGAAGAAAACAGACTGGTAAAGATGGTGAGCTGAATTAAAAAGCACTGTCTTCCTGCACTGAATGGAAGGTGACATGCTAAAAATTAAAAGGCAATTCAGCTGCTATGGTCCATTTATTCCTCCATGCTTCTGAGACTGCAAACTAGCTGGCTGTGTGCAGCATCCACCCACTTACTCATAGAACACAAACAAATCAGAGCCAGCACAACCCTAACTGAGGAGCAGCCCAGCAACTGGAAGATTAAATGCTCCACAGCTTGTTACAGGCTGTGTAAATAACCCACTCCTTGAAATCATTGTTTAAGAGGCATTTTAAAGAACTTTAGGATAATTACTATATTTGGTTCCAGAATCAACATAGCCTGTTGCTAATGAATTACTTGTATTAGGAGTTAAATCCTATATACTTCAGACTGCTGCAAAAGAAAATAAGTTATAATGCATCTAAAGATTATGATGAAAAACATTTTGGTGGCCATATGTTGAGCTTCAGACTGAAAACTCCAGCAACAATGCTACAAGTTTTATGTTGGTTAACTTACCCAAAGAGAGGAGCATCCTGAAGTTATGTTTTCTCTTTCTTCTCCCTAAATCTGAATGGAATCCTAAAAACAGCAAGAGATATTTCAGGAAATTTTTTAAAGATGACAATTGCAGCCCTGTTAAAGGGAACATCTTGCTCTGGCCAAGGACAGTTAATTCTAAGGCCACATCTGAAAATCAGGAAGAGCTGGAACAAAAGCAATCATAATTATATTAAAAGTGCCTCATTAATGTAGTGTTAAGCATCAGAATATTGTAAGGAAGGGAGGGTGCAAGAATTAATAGTTCTATTGTAAAAAAATTGCTCTGTTGTCCTTTTTCTATTTCTGTCTAAAGCTTCCACTCGTAATTGAGCCCACTAAATGTAGCCTTTGTTAGACAAAATTGTGGCCAGGCTGTTAGCACTCTTATCTGATGGCTTAAAGCTTGCATTACAAAAATGAACACTGCAAAGGAAAATTAAGTTGAAAGCATTTACTAAGGATCATGTTACATTTTTAGGTAAGTACTTTCTAAAGCAGTTCAATCAGTGCTACTGTTTCTTTTGGTTTTACTAGAATCCATATATTTATATATTACATGTAGAATCACAATAATGGGATTTTAATGTACAGAATATATTAAATTTATCACCGGTACACAATGAAATTGATCCATTGTGCTGCAACATGTGACTGATTTTCTAATGATTGGCATAAGAGAAAAGTAAAAGGATAGTATATTCCTCCTCAGCAATCTTTTTTATGTGTTGTCGACACATTTATGGTAAGTTACAGTAAAGGTGTTTACACCTTTTTAAAAGGTGAAAGGTGAAAAAGATAAGTATTGTACATGATAGGTGTACAAAAAGATAAGTATTGTACATGGTAAGGGTTAGCTATTTTTCTACACTGATACATACACAAGAGGGAAATATTTGCAGAAAGGTTTGGAGGACTGGAGAAGGGGCTGGTCCTGCCTGACACACAAAATCTGTTTCTTCTCCCAAGAGGGGTCCAAGAAACCTTTTTGGGTAACCCTACTTTTTTTCCTTGCTATGCCACAAGTATTCTAAACACAGAAAATGTAACAAAGCTCCTCTTCAAGACAACCCACTTAACAACTGGTGTGAGGTGTACCCTCCCATTCAGTATCCCACTACTTGTAAATTGTAAATAAAAAAATTATCCACCAGAGTCACCCACTACAGAATCTGAAACACAAAGCTGTGATTTAGGCACCAAACCTGACAAACTGCCAAAATGGTTAGACAGAATTACACCATGCAACAGGGGACAACATAGTCTCTGCACATGTCAGGATTGAAAGTGTTTATTCTTCCAGAGAATGTCAAATAAGGGTTTTCCCACATCAGTGTTAGAAATATGGGACTGACCCTCATGAAACTCAGTTGCTGTTCTAAAGTTAAAAGAAACCTCTTGGTGACTTGAAACTTTTTCTCCTGAGCTGTGTTCTTGTGCTCTAAGTTTTGAGCCATTTTCTCTATGCCCAATGTTTGCAGGTAAATCCTTTCATCAATGCAAAGTCACAATGACCCCTTCACTTTCAATTTCCTACATACCTTTATACATTCCTAACTTTCTTGTTCAGCTCAGCTTGTTTCTGTTTTATTCACCACCAGAGAAAGATGAAGACAGAAATCACAGTGAGATGGAGGACCAGAACCTTGGTGTCAATTTTCAAGAGTTTATCCCTGTCAAGTACCAAACACTCAGGAGTTCCTCCATGCCTTGCAGAGACACAGCTTTGAGTCGTTTGACTCTGCCCATATATTGTTATTTTTGGACTTATTCCTGCCTGGCTGCTGCAGTGTCACAACAATGCAGTCTCTAAAGGCTTTCTCTCTTCAGTCACTACCCTGACACAGCGGCACTTGCAAGAAAAGCATTTTTAATTGTCTTTTGACGCCGAGCTGTCTTTTTTCACTGCTAATAATGTTGCCTATTTCTATGTGACTAGGGAAAAAGAAAATTATATATATGCATATATACCAACAATTATGTGGAAAACTGCCCATGCAACAAGCCACATTTCTTATTTGTCACTGACAAGGATATTAACTGGCTAATTTTCAGCTTTATCAAAACTCTAAATTACAACTGAAATGACTTCACTGATTTTCAAGGCAATTTTTTTCTCCCCAGAGGGGTGGTTTTCTTTCAACAAGCCGTGAACATTCATGTATTACACAAACAAATCTAATGATTTATATTTTCATGTTGTCACCTTGCAGTTGGAAGTCTGCAGTTTACTCCTTCCTATTTGAATAGTGATTAACATAATAATTAGATTTTTACATAAAGCTGTGATCTTCCCAAAGGAACTGCAGATATTCTATTGAATATAAGCTACTCAATACTCCTGTAAACAAAGGGCAGAGTTTGCAATTAGCTGTAATAGACCAGCTGATTTGTTGGACAATTTAGAAGAGCATCCAGTTATTCAAATTGTTCTTAATATCTCTTCTCCAGACAAGTTCTTGGGTACAAAAGGCTAATTTCTCCCACTTCATCATCTGATCTATTAAAAGATTTTTTTCTCTGCTTACAACATTTTTTCTTCCTGTATTCTTAAATAAACAAAATGTCCAGTGCCATCACTAAATAAAAGCATAACCTGGAAATCAGGCTCCAGACTCTTCAAAGTAGATTTTCTGTATATTTACTTCCTGTGATCACTCAGTCTTTAAAAATACTTTTAAAAAGTGGTGATGATGTAAGGATTTGTAGAGAAAGTGTTACCAGCACCAAGCCAGGTTGCAGCAGAACAACGTGACTGCCTCCCTGCAGAGCTCTCAACAAAGAGAGGTTTTAGATAGTTCTGTGAAGAGTTTTGGAAATCCAGGATTTCAGAGAGATTATGAAAATCCTCCCAAGATAGGTTTTAGGGGATAAGGGCAGACACCATCTCCCCAAAGTCTCATCATTTGCAGTGATGTAATCTTCATGGAAGATTTAGAACTGTGCTCATCTGTCTTGTTTGACAGACAGGGTGAATGTTGGACACTTAAAACAAAAGCATTGGGGGATTTATCACCACTGCAGCTTTGAAGACTTGGTAAATTCAAAGTTGATCTGGCATTCTACGTTGATCTGGCACTTCCTAGCAAACAATCAATACCTAGTATCAGTCTCCGGCCTCTTGTTTAAGATTTTTCACAATTAATTGATGTTTCAAGATTCAAAGAAGAAAAACTAGTATCCTTGGAAAAAAATGCACAGAAAATCCTTGTATTGCAAAGCAGAGAAGGAACATGGACTCACATTCTGAGAAGAGTGTGAATTGGAAAAATATCTCCTTTTGGAGAAAGTGAATTTAGAGCTTTATCACTAAATTTCTTGACTGCCTTGGGAAATACTGGTTATCTCATAGCCCATCAGTAGTCTACATGGCACAGTATGGACTTCAGAATAAATCATACTTCTAATAAAATCACTGGTGTCCCAACAACGTCAATAGCAAAGAATTCTTAGGTCTTCTTTCACTTATTCACTGTCCACATTTGTGAAAATAATTTGTTGGCAGACAAATAACTTTGTCCAAATGAATGGGCAAACTAAAAGAAGTCAATTAATTTCCTTTGTATAGAAAGATATGAATTAAGACATGGTTACACCATTTTGAAATACTCATCAGGATAATGTAAGAAATAGAAACCAATACAACCTTAGTGGGAAAGTTTTAGTTGTCCTTTTCCAGTGCAACACCAAAAAGCACAGAAAAATGGCAAAACAAAATTTAAGAAAGCTACTAAACTCGTCTGAATTTGTACTGCAGCTAATAACGCTTTCCTAGATTACTTCCAAGTTATAAGGAGTTACCTTGAACATTTGGTCAAATGAGTTCTTTGGAGGACAACTTTGGTGGGAATTAATTAATCTGTATCTTGCTCCTGGGTAGCTATTAATTACTTATGGTAATTAGAAAGAAAAGCTTGAATGGCTGCTGCAGTTGCCCTGTGATGGCTCAAAATATGTCTAACTACGTCATTCGAGTGTTAGTAACTGTTTCTTTCCCAGCCTGAAGGAATCACAGCACAGGAAGCCAAACCTGAAGGACAGGGTAGCACAGGGCAAGGAGACAAAAAATTGGAAAGTCTGGCAGATGAAGGAAGGATTAAAGATTCACAGAGATTCATATTTATTCTGCTGGTGTTGCTGTAGATCTTAATGTGAGAAAATAGAAGACATAGATAATTTAAGTGACTTTTAAAGAGAAGGAATTAATCTTCCCAGGCTCACTTTGCAAGGGGTGGATTCAGTATGGAACCTTGCCAAGTTGCTGGCAGAATCATGTTCCCTGGAACAAAATGCCTCACCATGGGGCATAAGAAGTGTTCTTGCAGCAGAAGACAAGTACCATCTATAAAATGTTTTACTAGCTGACAGGTTAGTCTCATGTGGAAACCAAAGTAAAACCAGTTATAAGATGACCCTAAGGAAACGCGGTTGATATTGCTGGAAATGCAGGAAGGAGGTTAAATATGATTGAAAAACCCTACAGTTCATCCATGGAAACCATGTCAAATGTAAAACTCAATGGAAGAGATGCAGGGAAAGCTGTGCCAGCGAAAGAAATGCAAAAGCATAAAAAGACAGCAAATTAGGTACAACATTCTGTTATACAGAAATGGAAAGTACTGGAAGAATTTAGGGCCACAGAATGGGATTTCAACCACAGTTCCCTCTCTCTCTGTCAGCCCCCAGTTTCATACTCATCATTACCATCTTTCATTACCACAGGAGTGGATAAAGATTACAAGTAAATTGGAAGTAGTGCTGATGGGCTAAAAGACTTAGATAATTGAAAGTAAACATCAAAGAGAACGAAATGTTGTTTACTTTGAAGCACAAAGCAAAATGGATCAGTTAAAGCATGGGAAGTCCAGGGTGAATAAAATGGAACTTACCACTTTCACTGTGTCTATTCCCCTAAAGAATTTGTAGAAACTTTTATTTGGGATACCACAGATCCCCACTGCTCCCTGATGGATTGGAGGGACTCAGACATGCTTCACTCAGTGGGCTGTGCCAAGCTTCACAGAAATGCAGTCCTGGACAGAAGGCAGAAGTGCTGCCAGGCAGCATTTGTGGAAAACATACCACCTCATATGAGGGTGGGAATGGCACCATGTTTTCCCATCAAACAGATGGTATTTAAATTGATTTTTTATTTTTAACATGAAGAGGTTCAGCCATTTTCTAGTTAATGTTCAGGGATTTTAAAGGGATTAAGTGATTAGATTTGACGTACTTTTCACTTGAAACTAAATCCCATCTCTATATATGATTAAGCTATTTAATAACTTCTGCACAGGACTAATCTTCCTTTGCTTTGTTCTGAAATACTCCCAGCTCTATACGTATTTACAAAAATTCATTCAACTTTCTGCCCTGCCATTTATTATGCTCACACTTTCATTAAAAGTTAATTTAAGTTTTAATGTCAAAAATATTTGTTGTGTTGTGTGTCATCTCTTTAATCTTAAAAACCCTGTGCCTGTCAGTGTATCTTTGGAATTTCTTTTCTTAAACTCAGCTCCAGCAAGCTGGAGAATCTGAAGCTGTAATAATTTCCTAGCAGCTCAGTCTTCAGGGTCTTCTTACTGGGATGAAGCCTGTGTGTTTGGTCAATTCTCTTCTACACCAGAGACTTCTGACTAGCAAGAGTTGTCACTAAAATATCCCAGATGCGAAGCAAAGATTCTCTTGAAGAAGTTCCAGGCCAAATTTGGCTCTCCTGCCTTGTTAGCAGTTTTGTGGTACACCTTTCCACCTAGGAATCCCCAAAGAATAATTAGCAAAGAGAAAGAAGATCTACAAGAACAAAGCGGCTGTTGTTTTCAGAGCATAAAGGATAAGAAAAAGAGATTACCTCCTCCCCACTCCCCGTGGGCTCACAAACTAATGGAGCCTGCAGCAGCTGGATTACAGGTAACACTTCACAGTTTAAACAAAGCCCATCACAAGCACATATCTTTAATGTGAGATAGGAAGCAACCAGTTTTTTATCCTTTCTTCTGGAACTAGACTACTGAGAGCCATGAACAAGCTTTCTTCACTGTGAAACTAAATGGATTTCTATGTGGAATAAATCATTGATATAATGGAAAGGAAAAAGAATTATTCCCAAATTAATCCAAATTAAAAACCTGGAGGTATTTTCTGGAATTTAAAAAACACCTCCTAACCTTCTACAACTAATCCAGTTGACCCTGATCCTGAAAATACCTCCTTGCCTTTGGCAAATGATTTAAAATAGAATGACAATGTCCCTCTTGCTCATGCAGAAGTAATTAGCATCTGTTTCTATGATGAGGTTAGAGCAGCACAACATCCCTTCTATCACTCCACTATTGACACTGCTTTTGGAAAGATCAGAAGCAGCTGAATGCAGAAAAAGCCCCCAGAGAAGTGAAAGTGGCTACACTGACTTTCATTCCATGGTCCATAGTCAAAGTGAATCAAAAGTCTGAGATGTGCACAGTACTCTGTGTCACGTTGAGAACGAATGTGAGAAGTTCTCCTGCAAATGCAATTGTCAAAAAAAAATGACCTCTCTCCTTAGGGTGCTTTACATCATTTTGACATAACATCCACAGCAAAAACAAGAGCTGGTGATTCACATTGCAATATGAAAATAAACCTTCTGAGAAAGTGACACCTGCTGTACAGTCCCCAGCTGGCTGCCCTCCCACGTGCACACCTTGGTGACATGTCCCCAGAGCTGGCCAGAAGGTCAGGGGAAGGTGAACAAGTCACCATTCAGAATTCCTGATGTGATCCCTCTAGACCACGACAGTCTGGATCTTTCGTGCACACTTGATGCTGAAGGCAAGGGGAGGACTTTGCCCTCCTCTTCAGTCTCCTACTTTCTATCCATTGTTGTGGTCCGTAGACAAACTCCCAGACAGAGAAGGCCCTAAAATGGAGAGACAGCAGGACTTGACAGTAAAATGCAGCCTTTTTAGCTGAAGAGTTCGAGAGCACAACAGAAAATCATTGACTGCTAAGCCTATGCATTAAAGAGTGTGTTATAGGTGTGTTTTAACATTATCCCTCTTCCCTCCCCAAAATGGTAAATCCCATTAACAGCATGATTAGCCCTCCTTTAAGTAGCTAATTACACCTAATTCAGCCATAATGTCTAATTACTGGGTTTTTTCACTCTAAGTGGTTTATAACATGAAAAATTAGTGAGATGAAATTAGATCAAAGGGTACCAAAAAAGTATTTGCATTTCAAACTGCCTTTGAAGGCAGAGGTGGAGCTGGAAGGGGGCTGAAGTGGTAGAAGAGAAACAGCAGCTTGAAGGTACAGCTATATTTCCAAGTGTAGTCAACACTTGTTCTCTTCAAAGCTTTTCTCCATGTCCATGTGGGGATCTGTGCTCTACACCACAAAGAAATAGGCCAGACCAAAGCTGTGAGAGCATTTGTTACAGCTTCACTGTGTGCCAAGAGATGGATGCAATTAATATCACTGCCTTTGGAAGATCGTGGGAGGAAACCTGAAGCAAAAAGCTGCAGGAGATTCATAGGGAGCAATACTAAGCCAATTTTGCAGATTCTAAGGGCCTCTGTGGGGTTACCATAATAAAATTATATTACTTAGAATGTCTGTATAATTGGTGAGCAACAAGATTTACCTCATTACCTCACAGTAAAATAATGTGCCTATAAATTAAAAATAGATAAATAAACACTCCCAGAAATTTAATGTATTTCTCTTTATGGGAACTGATGTTGAGATAAGGATGGAAATGGTGTTATGCTGGGAGACAGGGAGGGATTTTACTAGACGCTAGTCTAAAAGTCGGAGGAGTGCTGAAATGATAAGAGAAAAAAGCATTCCTGAGAATGCTCTGCCTCCTTCCTCCCATTCTTTTTACTTGCAGCCATAAACAGTAACAAGTTTTCCTTTTTATACTTAGCAAAGTTGCATAAAAGGCATGTCAGTATCAAGGAAGTATTTCAGAGTGGGATGCAATGTTCATTCATTTTGCTAAAGCCTATGAGAATTCTCAAAGTGGTCAAATCAAGACTGATAACATTGTTATCAATGAAGGCAATAGCTTATGCAAGCAATATCTCTTTTACTCACGACTTAAAACAGGGAGATATTGCACAATAGTGTAAGAACATTTTCCTCATCTCACTTCTGTCACAGTGTACAATATCCTTATCCTTCATCTCTCTGTCCTTTCAGAGATGCATCAGTATAAACATATTTCAATGACTGGTAGGCAACAGGCAAGTTGAACTTCATGCATGACAGAATCAAATTAGCAGGGACAGGACATAAATTATGCAGATAGTTTGTTATCCATTTCCTATAGACTGTACAGCTAATTATGAATTCTATAATTACTGTGGCATATGCTAACCAAGCATCCCATCCCTGGCTAGTGTTAAGCTCCATTACAGAATGTTAAGGATGGTTTGTGGTTCTGAACGATATAAATTAATAGCTGAAACTTGTGTGATTCGGGATCCCCTTCCACAGTCTCTTGCTTGCATTTGTTAAAAACAGACATCTTCCTTCCTGAGTAAGACTAAACTCATGTGAAAGGCAGCCTCATCCTATGGCTAGTTATTAACATTACCAATATGATTAAAATACAGTGATTGAAGAAAAATACTTCTATTATGTGTATTCATGGTTTCTAGTAACTCTACACATTACTAGTACACAAACAATAAGAAAACACAAAACCCAGGAAGCTGATGGACAAGATTTTACTGGGAAGCTTCTGAATGCAGGACTGAAAGAGGTAATGACAAGATTGAAAACTGGAATTTTTTTTCTCATCTATCTTCCAGGATAAAACTATTGCACTGATCCAAGTCAATTATATCTCAGACTCTGAGAGAGGGTGAGGTGAGGAGATGGATATGTGTTTCACATTTGACCTTCTCGACAAAGAAAAGCCAGAGTTTATTATACAAAACATCCTTTATTCTTTTTACAGTGCTTCCCATGTCTCTCATTTTTTGTGAATGCAAATTAGCTGCTCTCTCAAAAATCATCATCACTCATTGACATTCTCTGACTTACTCTTTAATGTGACTTGCAATAAACATCAGCGTTACACTCAAGCACAGACTTTTGGAGACAGGGGAAAGAAAGCACACACTGTTGCTGCCTACTGTTGAAAACAAGGTCAAAATATTCAAGACTTTTAATATTTTCATGATTCTGTCATGTTTTCTGGCTTTTCCGAGATGTGCCCACCAGATCCTCCTTGGATCAGTTATGATTATGATGTTAATTTCTTACATTTAGTCATAAAGCCAAATCCATAAATATTTTGCCAAGCACTGTACGCACCACTATATTGGAGACACTACCACTTCAGCACACTCTTCCTAGTAAATTTAAACAGAAAGAGCTCATTGCATATGCAAACATCTTTTGTGTAAGAAAGGTGAGACAAGGAATACCAAAAGATATATATTTTTTTGCCTAATTGTTTACTCTTAGTTTTGTCTGCATAATTTTCCCACAGTTGCATGAATAGATGCTGTTTCCTTCATGTCACAGAACAAACGGGTTGGTTGCTGCCAAGCTTTATTTATTAGCTGAAACACAGATATTTGATAATTGTCACTAGAGAAAGCAAATGGGACTTGAAGAAGCCTAAGGGAATTGCATGTCCATCATCCACTGAATTTCAAATGGAGGTGGGCTTCTAATCCTTTAGTACTTTAAGAAAAAAAGAAAATCTAAAGTAAACATTTCAATAAATGGATTAAACACATAAAGAAAACTTGCCAACACTTGCATTTATGCAGTCAATGGCTGGCACAGAGTACTATGGTTGAACAAATGAATGCAAACAAAAGAGGAACTAACTTAAACAGCGCAGTCACAAGATTCTGCATTATTTAGGTTGTGCTCATTTTCAATAAGGGAATTATAGGAATACAAAACAGTTTTCACACTTTGGGAGTTCACTACAGTATTTTTCTAGATCACATATCATGAAGGACACTAACAGTCTCCTCTCTTTCTGCATAATTTATCTCAAACAGACAAGTCATTAGGCAACATAGAAGCAGCAACAACTCTGATATTAACATCTCTGTCACCCCATGTATTAATCAGAATTCCTCTAGGTGCTGGTGTCCCTAGGAAAATGACAATGCAATGAGTTCCAGGCCCCTATGGGGCACACAGACCTCTTTTCACTGGGTTTGAAGAGAGCTCTGTCTATCACAGAACATTACATGACTGATTGAGTAGGCAAATCCTCACTGCTCTACACTTAGTGAAAATCTACTTCCAAGCAAAGATGCAGCTCATGGTATTGCACAGTAACCCGTCTTAGGAGGAGGAAGTCATTGCTTCTCTTTTTAGTTTGTATATTTGAGACCTTTAGGGCAAGCAGCCAACTTCTGCTGTGTTCATGCCAAATGTCCCACAGTGTAATTTGAACGGATATTTAAACCTCTAATCTTGGTTATAATTCCAGCAGCAACATATCATGATCACTCTTACTAGAAAAAAGCCCTTGGGTGTGATGGTGACAACCAGCTCTGTTTCCTGCAGTGCCACAAGGTCAGAGCTTTTCTCTCTTTTCTTGCAGAAATCAGCACTAAAAACTTATTTAGATGCTTTAGACAAGCACTATGTCCAAGTTAAGGAGACTTATACTCTGTGTGATCTTAAACAAATCACCTCATGCTCTCACACCTCTGTGCCTGAGTTTCCAAATACGACATTGAGATAAAACACCTTCCAGTTGATAGGAACATGGCACAAATTCTTTCCAAAATACAGCAAAAGCTTCTAAATACACTGTTAGGTTTCTTTAAAAATACAGCTTAATCTAACATTGGTCATGAGCGCATCCCAGGATTCTGTAGGATAATTTCATTCCACAAAGTACTTCTTCAGTGAATGTAAGAAAGAAGCACATCAGACATATGGACAGAGAGTCACCAGAGAGAAAAAAATTGCTATTGCAACATACAGCCCCATGTGAAGAGCAGTCAGCAGTTTGGGGAGCCTATTACGGGCTCATCTTTGACAAAAGAAGCTGCAAAATGTTCAAAGAACTTGTGAGGCAGCAGCAGCGTGCTCATGATTCATTTGTCTGGCATAAGATAAGCAAGGTGGCTGATGACCTGACCTTTCTTCAGAGGAAGCTGACAGACATTGCCTCTTCTTGAAACAATTTCCTAGAAAGGCAGAAGTGATGGTACATCTTTAACTAGATACTGCTTCTTATGAACGAGCTGCACCTTTTACTCTAATAACAATTTCAAAAACAAAGGACACACTACTCCAGTAGTGAGAACTTAAGTAGAGAGCTCTTAAGGTGTCTACATTGCCTCTTTCCCCCATTAATAAAAGCTTTCGTTAATAACTAATCCTGTCTGTTGTTTCAAGGGCAAGACAGCAGTCATATTTTCAGGTGTATAAACAGTGATGAACTTTGAAAAGTTCCTATGAATAAACACTTTCAGCCTTTGCCACATTCTCCTTTTTAGATTTTCCTAGTATAATTCTGGCTTTCTTTTTGAGATAAAAGCCTTTGCTAGAAAACAGGAAAGCACAATGACTTTCAATAGCAAAACTACCAACAAGCCCAAGACTACCAAACAGAGTTTCCAAGACAGCACAGGAGTCATTAATTTTTTTTTCCCGAAGGTATCAGCAATCCAATGTCAGATTTTGAACCATAGTATGTAACATATAAAGGCTCCAAATGAAGAGCACTTCTATCCTGGCAGTTAAAAGTGCAAAAGAACTGACTACTGAATCAGTAAAAAAGGTTTTAACTATCGTGTTCTAGATAACATTTAGAAAACTTTCTTACATGTTCTCCTAGACATATAGTGACACAAATGTTCTCCTCTGCAATCAATCCAGGCCCCAGCCACAGGTGAGTTATTTGACTTACAAGAACTTCTGCATACTCAAGGTATCCTCATCACATGTTGACAGCCAAATGAGAACAGGAATCCTTGTACTATCTGCACAACCTTCCGACATGGAAGCACTAGGGAGTAACTCTACATGCAAGCACTGAGAGTAAGACTGAGTAAGGAGGGCTATAAGTGGAAGAGTCCCTGGGTCTTCCCAGAGGAGGAACGACCATTAACACCTTCTTAAACACCATTGGGAGAGTGCAACCACTGTCCAGATAGTCCAGGTAAATGTCACAGCAGATGCAGACAGCACATGCACTGGTGCAAGCTGCTGTCTGGAGTTATTCCAACAGGATTTTCACTGAACATTGACTACACTATGGTTAGACCAGGTACATTGTATCTGTTGCTGCAGTTTGATCAGTGCTCTCGGAGGTCAGAGCTGCGACAATTCAAAGCACAACAGGGACTAAGCATTTCTAGTTTAAGCTTTTCTATTTGAGGAAAGTCCTTTAGCTACTACAAGCATTCTTGCAAGTCTCCTAGTCTTGTAAAGGATCATGATTGGCTGATGGTGTTTTCATTCAGCTACGTTGCCGTTTAAGAATGTATAAGGCACAAGTGTAAAATGACTAATCAAAAAAGTAAATCCAGTTTAAATTAATTATTGTTTCATTGCTGTCTCCAGTCACACAAGAGCCTGGAAACAAACCCTCAAGCTGGAGGTGTAAAAGTAGCAACAGAGAGAGAGACTAGAATTGAGGAAGAGGGTCACAGCAGCACCACACCATGTAAACACTGTGTCACCCATGTAGTGGTATAAACTGCATGAGTTTCCAGATTACTCCATCTTCTATAATTAAAGTCATTTAATATGTAACCCACCAGCATAGAACAAGACTTTGTTGCAGGCAAACATACTGCTGTAATCAGCATATTTCCAGGCAATTCATGCATAAGAAATGTCACTGTTATACGAATGTATAATGTATACACAGAAACAAATTATACCTATTGCAAAAGCTTTCTCTAAGACAGCATGAAATTCTGTACCTCAACTGGTACTTCAAATAATGGAATATTTTCCTGATCCACTGCGTAAAGCAATTATGCAAATTTCTGCTAGTCTTCTATTTCTACAATGCTTTTGATTGAGAGTTTGACATGATTGTAATTTGTCTGGCTGGAAGATTGTAAAAGAGGCACAAATAAAGCATCATTTTAAAGAAAAAATCCATAGCTAATAAGCAATTCAATGTCCAGTAACAGCTTCTTCCTGTGAAAAGATTCCGCCAGCCAGCAGAAACTCAAGCTCCTGTTTCCAAGCAGTTCTGTGTGGTTGATGCAGACTCACACTAACTTCCTCAGTTGATTCTGTTTCCCAAAGCTCAAGCATTTCAGCCTCTGCTGAAACCCTGCAAAGCCAGAGGTTCTGCAAGCAAGCCTGTGAAGTCAATGTCATTCAGCCACGGACACCTCCAGAAGCCACTGGAGTGGCACCCCAGTGCTGCACGGACTGGCAGATGTACAGCAAGGCACAGTTACAAACAGCAGTGATGCCACAAATGGGTGATGTCACTAGATTTTGACCTCTGGTCCTGTGATTTAGTCACAGGTCAGGCTCTCCTTTTACTGACCATGCAAACATCTTTAGAGCTCCTTAGCAGTACAGACAAATGGAAGTGAGTATCTGTGCTTGCATTTGTGGCTGCAGAGGTTATTACTCTGCTCATCAGAAGAGGTTTGTAAATGCAGTCCTACAAATCACTGATGTGTGCTTCATTTTAAGTAAGCTCACAGTAATGCCAGGCATGTCTGATGCTCACACGCGTGTGTTGCAAGAATGAAGGAGCCTAGAGCAAGTAGATTATCTTTTAGATTTGCTTTATTATCCTAAAACTAGATAATTAAAAAAGGAAATAAGCAGATTCACAATAGATTCATATGGTTCACAGCTGTTATTAGAAGCAGCATTACCTTATTCAGTGGAGAAAACCCCTGCTCTTTGAAGTTCAAATGAAAAATCTCTCACAAGCTCTGGTGTGTCTGCTCCTCTGCTGTGCATTAGAAACAAAGTGCCAAAAAGAACTGACAGCTTTTCGTTTCTTTCTTTAATTAACAATCACAGCAGCTGCTCAGTGGAAGAATAATAAGTTTCCTTCTTATTTTTTATCTCATTTAAGCAAAATTTTATTCTGGTTTGATGCAAATTTCTGTTCTTTTTTTCTTATGACACTACACTTGCTGTAGTCAAGAGCTGGTTTTGTGTTCTTGTTTTAGATGAGGCAGTACAGCAAATAGGAGATAATTCAATACCTCAGCACTGACACACAACTTAAATAGTAGTGTCGAGAAATCTCCCCTTTTCATGTGACATTAGCTTTTCACTGCAAAAAAGGATCAAGACAAAATGAGTACAAAATATTTTTGTATTTTTGTATAAGTTAACCTTGACCAGGAGTCAAGTTTTATCACTCAACTTCAGTTCACAGTTACAGGAATACTTTCTATGGTCTTTCTCTAGAAAATGCAGTATTTGACATATTCTTAAACTTAGTAGTAATCAATGTAGCTCAGTTTCAAAATCTTCATGGGGTAAAGCATTTATGTGGACTTCACAGTGGGACAGCTAGTTTAAGTAGCTTAAAAAATTGTGACTGGGCTCAAAAGACTATACTAGGGCTTAAAATGTGTAGCTCCTCTGCAGTTTTACTACTCACTTCATGCATTACTGAACATAATCATCTGAGCAAGGAAGACAACAAAAGCCCTCCATGTCCTTGTTATACCCAGCCCTTTTTATTCTTCTCGTACAAAGAAGGTAGGAGTTATCCAAAATAATACATTTGACTTGTATTTCCATGGTACAATCAGAGTTCTCTATAGAAGTCATCAGTACATTTTTACAAGGGCCTAAATTCCCCAAGTTGTGCAGTGTCAATGATTATTCTTTCTTAAAATAAATTATATGCTTCAGCTACTGTGAAATTTGGGGGTTGTAGATGCCCACAACACATTCATAAGTGCCTCAAAAGATACATTATTCCTACCTGAAGAACAATACCACACAACCATAGATGTATCTGTCCATGCAGTAAGGCTGCTTCTATCACTTAAATACATGAGAAAAGTTGCCAGTAAGTGTGGCCAACTGTTCCTCTAAGAAATATTTCTCTCAACAGAAAGCCAGCACCACGTGGCAGTTTATAGGAAATGGGCCATTCTTTCCCTGTGCTATCACCACTGAAGACAATAAAGAGTAACTCAGAGCACAAAAATAAATTTTTATGGAAAGGAAACCATGGGTGTTGGCACAGCAAATTATCTGCTCTGTGTGAGTATGGATGCATTTGGATTACCCCAGTGGACACCTTAAGGTCTTTTATTACATTCACACTGTTGGCTTCTTGAGTACAGCTTTGAGAATGCAGCCCAATTAATCTTCAGTGAATGGTATTCAATTATATATTTGATGTGTTTGGCTCCATGGACCTGAAAGTCAAATCAAAGGTTGTGAGGAGGTAGCAGAGGTTACACCCTATTTCAAAGGTAAGTCGTCTGTATACTCTGAACACAACACCAGCAGAACTTAAGAGCTGAACAAATGCTCTGCATTGCACATAAACCTGTAAAAATTCCTTCTGTGTCTTTTGAATGCCTGCCATTCAATTACTGCCATTCGTAAAGGGAAAAGAAGTCTCTGGAACAGTATGATTTCTTTTCACCATTAATAGCTGATGGGGAAGCATCATGTTTTGGAGACTGCATTAGCTTACAGAAGTGTGAAGCTTCAATGTTCCCTTCATCTTCAAGATGTTTTCACAGCAGGTTATTTGCCTGGTAGCTGTGCTCACACTATTTCTGCATGGCATGCAATATGTACATTGCTCAGCCTACCCAAAATGCTCATTGATTAGCTACTTCCATACACACAATATTGTCTTGGGGCCCATCACAATTTCCACTCACACTTTACTCAAATCTACTATGAAGCATGCTTTCCATTCAGAACCACACAGCTGTCTAACACCTCTCTAGCCCTCTTGGAGGCAGACACACTCCTTCCTGAGCCAGCTACCCAGAAGGTCTAATCACATGGTTTAATGGATAAGTATCACTCTTTGACTTAGTGCAATTATTTACATTTGACTAAAGCTTAACACATCCTTTGCCAAAGTTAATCTTCCAAAAAGATACTTAAGCTTAGCTCAAAGGCATTTCAGGGCATAGAAATATAGATTTATTGCAGTAGTTGTTATGTATGTTCAATCTTTCTAAACTGGCATATGTCTTGCTTCAGTTTCCATCTGCTGATCCTTACAGAAATACTGTTTAGGACACAATACTTCTTTTGCCGTGAAAACACTACTTCATTGCAATTGGAATCTCTTTCAATATTTTTAAAAAGTACTTACACTAAAAATCAAAAAGCTCAGCCCATTTCATGTTACACTTGCAATCCTGGCTGGGCATATGTCCAAACTATACTCCTGATCCAAACTGGGATTATGCAAATATGTTTTGTTTTGCTTTAATTCCCTCAAACAAGTTTGCCACTGATGCCTGGAAGCACTCACAGCAACCCTGCAGCAGGTAATCTTGTGATTGGAGATTAAAGCACACTAACCAGGGGCTGTCTGACTGACCAGGTCCTGCCTGGATCTTTACAGATCATGACAGGAATGGTGCTGCTTGGCAGCATTTACCCCTCTGGCAGAGACTGCTGGAAATTCCAGGAAAACCTTCAATTTATCCAGAGACCGAGTAGTTGCAAAATAACTACAGATTATTCCACTCTTTTTCAGTGACAAACACCCAGGGCGAGTAAGAGAGCATTAAAAGTGTTTTGAAGACAAGTATTTTGTACTACAGATTCCCACAGAGAGAAGGGGATAGATTACTGTAGACCACTGGACAGACAGGGCCACTTTCAGCAACATGGTAAGTGCTGAACAGCAGCACTTGCGTGAGGTCAGATCCCAAGCCATAAGCCTCAGCTCCAGCGTGGGACATGTGAGCCCCCTTATAACAGAATCACAGAATGGATCCTGTTGGAAGGGACCAGCACCTTCAGGTCCTGCTCTGCAGAGCTGCTCTCCAGCAGGTCATCCCCAGTCCGCACTGGTGCTGGGGTTGCTTCTCCCCAGATACAGGACCATGCATCTGCCTTTATAGAATTCCAGACTGTTCCTCTGTGCCCGCCTCTCTGACCTGTTGAGATTCATCTAAAGGGCTGCCCAACACCCAGGGGCATTGGCCACTCCTCCCATTTCTGTCTAAAAGCTCTGTATTGTGAGTTTGTGCATAATGACCACCACTCCCATAGCCAGCTGACAGCAAAAAGGAGGCTTTCAGAGACATAAGGAAGAATAATTCTCACATATTACTTTTAAAAGGAACTGTTCCCCAACAACAGAATCTTTTTATATTACAGTGTCAGGAGAGAGGTTCTGCCTTTTTAGCAAAGGCTTTTTTATTGCCCAGTCATGAAGAAGCATTTAATTACAGGACATTACTAAAATAGCATGCTAAGGATGAAATCCAGTTCTTTTCATCCAAAATCAAAAGAGGCCATGTCTGGCTAAAAAGCTACTTTTTCCTAGTTGGGAATTTTTATCTGGTGTTTTAAAAATTTTAAGCTGAAATTTGACTCTACAAATGTATACATTGAAGCATAATCATGAAAACATTCACTATATAAATGTTAATGTGTTTGAAAACACAGTTGATTCTGCCCTTAAATTTACATTTAATGGAAAAAAATCAAAGGATGAAGTAATTAATTATAGGGATATATGTTTGTATGGGACCTACACAAATAGCTAACACAGCTCTGCAGAAAGACACAGGATCCTTTAAATGAACAATAAAATAATGCAAATTGAGTTAATTTCTCGGTATTTTCTGTGCATTTCTTGGGTTGTTTTTTGCCTGTTTGTTTGTTTGGGGGAGAGGTGTCTGTTCTGGGAGGTTTTTGGTTGCTTGGTTGGTTGTTTTATTTAACTTTTGATGCAAACCCAACAGCTGCATGCTCCAGGCATGGGGATGTTGGATCAAACTAGTGCTTTTTTTGACCCCTTAAGCATCAATGATCAGCCAACAGTCAAGGTAAGCTGAATTAACCCTCTAAGTTAGCAGCTTTCTCCGCATCTGAAAAAGGTTTTGGACATTTCTAGGCGGCTAAGGTGAAGAGAGCATAAAGAGCCTACCTAGCCCAGAAATCAAGTAGGCTGCTCAAAATTCCACCAAAGCACAAAAACAATGGCAAGCTCTTAATACTTAACCTTGACAAGAATGCTTAACCGTGACACAGACAAAATGCTTCTTTAATGGCTTTCCTCCTCCTGGAGTAAGTTACCAACAAATTTTAGAAAGGCAAATGGCTTCTGCTTAAGGGCTTTAATTTTTTAACAACTAAAAAGAAATCTAAGCAGTAACCCATTTCTTGGTAGCAAGAAAACCCTCTGCTAGCAGTAATTTCTTTATACTCAAGACTACAATGTTACCCTTCATTGCACAGAAACTGTGGCTGTTATTAAACTTGAATAACTTTCATGTAGGAAACAATGGCTGGGGGAGGAATGCTAATATTTAATTTTGGCTATGGCTTTTCCTTTCTTCCGAGATGAAAAACAAGACGAAACTAGCTTCTATTGAAGCTGACAAAACACTTTTCAAACTTTGGCTTTTGGCAAAGGCAAAATTGAGGGGAACAACTTAGATGTAGCATGGAAAGTTATCAAAAAATGATAATAGGTTGAATATTCTTCATTTAGTAAACAATTTTAGCCTCTTTGACCAGGGCCAAAATGAAGAAATGCTGACTTCTTCTGTAAACAGTCCCACATAAAGTAGTACTAAATTGCAGCAGCTTCTGTAACATAATGGTTTAAGGGGGGAAAAAATCTGTAACAGCTGGCAGCTACTGTACACACCTTCCCATTTTTCAGGAAAAACAGCCAAGTTTTCCTCCCCCCAATGCAAAGGATTAAAGTGATCATGGTAGAATACAAATAGAAATAATCTTAGGATTTCTATGCTAAGCAGAAGCAAAAATGAGTATTTGTTTCTGATGGGAAATGTGAAATATAGAAGTTTAAACTTTTTTTTTCTAATTACTGAGCAGTTTCACAGTGAATTTTAAAAAGGAGGAGGCATTGTATTGTGCTAAATACAGGGAAATTTTGGGAGGCATGTTAGAGATTCTGGCTTACAGATTAGTTTTCAAATACCATATGCTTTTTTCTCTTCGCAAATACCTGATTTCTGCTTTTCTCTACTCTGAAAAAAAGGAGTGAAAAGGTATATATTAATTCAGCTTGAGTAATGACAAGCCATTTACCAAAATGGTATAAATAAAATCTCAGCTTGCTGACCAGACCAGCAGAACATATCTCCCTTGTGCTTGGCATAACATTTGATGCACTCTTTTGGTATGCTGAAAATTCCTTTGTATTGATTACACATGATCAAAATGGGGCTTTTATTCAGAATCAGCAAAACACACTTTTCTTTCAAACTTCAAAACTAGAGAATAAATGTTATCATCCGCTTTTAGCTAAACTGCAAAATGATACTAAATGACTATACTTCCATTAAGATAGAGGAAAATGGACTGTTATCAGCCTAGGAAAGAACAGCTTCTTTCTACTTGCATTGTCTGTGTTTTCCTATCTATAGCAAAACGAAAAGAAATACAGTGAATGGGATAGAGATTAATTTTGTAATTTTTCCTCATTACACCTTCCCTCTCTTCAACACAGTCAGAACAGCTGGGACTAATCAAGGGTCTGAATAAAATCCTGTCATACAAAGGCTTTAAAAGTCTATAGTAAGCACAGCATATTTTTTCTTACTTGTAGATATTAAAACTGGATGTATTGTTAAATGTGGTAAAAAAGCATACCATATGCTATGATCAGCACCACTTTTCCTTCCCAGTGCTGGTGAAGGTAAAAAAAAAGGGAAAAAGCTTAATTTTTTACTTGTGCTGGGAAAAAAGGAAGGGATAGGTCTTTTTTATTCCAGTGCAAATTCATAATGCACTATTATAAACCTTCTTAAATATATTGAAGATCTGTATGCAGTCTGCTCACGTTTCTCTTCTTTCCCTCGGGTACACAATAATCTGAAAAGAACTGTAGAGCAGTCATCCTGTTATTTCAGAAACCTCTCTGAATGTTTCTCTTGATGACAGGCTGATGACAGGCTAATGACATGTGAACAAACAACCCAGAACATCACGTGCTGTAATTCACTGTGAATCACAAAACATCATGTGCTTCCTTACAGAATTTTATTACAAAATATGCAAAACAACACACTTCTTCATATTTCTTGAAGAGCGATGAAAGTAATAACCCCGAAGTACACAATATTGAAAATTTCAGCCCAGATCACACAATTTTAGCAAACTATTCTCTGGTTTATAAACTTTCTTCTAAATATTTTACTCAATGCCCCAAGTCCTCCCTTCCCTCTTTCAAGGAAAGCCTGGATGTGGCACTTGGTGCCCTGGTCTGGCTGAGAAGGTGGTGTTCGGTCATAGATTGGACTCCGATGGTCTCAGAGGTCTTTTCTCAACCGCATTGATTCTGTGATTCCCATCCTGGCTCCCAGGCTTTCCCCTTGACCTTCACGGCTGCAGCTTGAGGCTGACCCCCGCTTTGTGCTGCTCCTCCCTGCATCGCCTTGAGGCCGCTCAGCCTCCCCTGAGGGCGCCAAGGCAGCGTAGAGGACACCGGGATACGCGGGTCCACGTTTCGGTTCTACTTTTAAGCTCCTTGGGCAGGCCAGGTTTCGGCCGAGAATACCGCTCCTCAGACGCCACACCCCGCCCCATCTCGCCCGGCCTCTCAGGCCGCCCTGAGACACCGCCCTGTCGCACTTTCGTCACGGCCCTGCGCCCGTGGCTCCACCGTCCCACCGGGCCTCGTCCCGCGTCACCGAACGCGTAGTGTCCTCGCCGGTACCGCGGAGTCGCGCTAACCTCGGAGTTAACACTCAGGCTGCCGGAATTTGACTCGAATCTGCTGTTGCTAAAAGCCAGCCCGTTCCTGCCCCTGCGTCGCCAGCGGAACCGGAACCGACGGCATTTTGTTTCGGGTGATGGCGGCTGTGGTGCTCTGGGACCAGGGGCTTTAGCGCGGGCCTGGGTGTGCGGGGACTCTCTGCTCGGACAGTCGGTGCTCCTGCGAGCTGCCTCTGCTTCGCTGCGGCCCCCGGTGATGTACGGAGGGCTCGGAGGGTCTCGACGGACTGTGGAAGAAGCAGGCCCGCCGCCACTAATGTTGTTGTCAGGCGGGGGAACGGTGCCCGGGCCCCCCGGAGGAGGTGGAGGTGGAGGCGGGAGTAGCCGTGTGGAACTGCTGGTGTTCGGCTATGCCTGCAAGCTGTTTCGGGATGATGAGAAGGCTCAGTACCAGGAGCAGGGGCGACACCTTATTCCTTGGATGGGAGACCCCAAGATCATGATCGATAGGTCGGTGTAACACAACCCCCAGACTGTGCTGCGAGATCTCCTGTGATAGCCTCTTTCTGTTCCCTCTCCCCTGTGCTATGGGCAGTGAGGGCGGGGGTTAAGCAGAGGGCTCGCTCTGGCAGGCACATCGGGACCTTCCGTGGTGGGGCTGGAGACAGCTCCTCCCGGCACAGCGCTCCGAGGGCGCTCTGGAGCGCTTCATTCCTCGCCCCCGTCTGCGGGAACTTGGTGTTTCCCGCTCTGGCAGTGCTGGGATGTTCCTGTCCTCCTGGCAACAGCGTGTGGTGGGTCTTTCTGCTCCACTTGTCAAGGCAGGATCGGCAGGGCGGAGAGTGGGAATGATCTGTTCCTTTTCATTGCAAACCACAAATGTCCTCTTTTTTCACTCGGAATCTAAGGGAGCCTGATTGCCTGGGAATACTTATTAGGCACATTGCGTGTTCTGTAGGCGAGAATGGGACAGTGTGGGAAGCGCAAAGATGTTTATCCACTTTAAAGAAAATGGGGACTTCCTATTTCTCCTACATAATCTGGCTGCAGGCTGTTTAGGGGACACCCCAAAAGCAGCTCTTGTCCTCTTGTCCTGGTGCCATGATCTGCTCAATTAGACAGAATGGATTTGATTTTGGGTGCTTGCTCTTGAAGTTTTGTGTCAGGGCTGGTTTCTTTTGGTTGTTGTACCATAGGTCCAGGTTTGTGGCCAGAGAGACTAATAGAATCTGCTTTGATGTACCTTCTGGTCTCTTGAATTGTTTCAGCACTGCAGGGTGGGGTTTGGAAATAAATTTATTCAGAAAGGGTTACCTGAATATTTTGTTGGACAGAGGGAAGGTAAGAGATCAGATTGGCTATGTTTGAGTGGATCACTGAAAGAATAATTTAAAAGTTATGGCTGACCCTGAAAACCTCAGTGGGAAAGATGGAAGGATTTTGGTTTGAAAAGGGTCACATAACGTACTATAGATATTTGTTCCCTCAGTTTCATCGCTGCTTTGGTGCTGGACAGGTTTTTCTTATTTTGACTTAAAAGCTGTATTTGTCTTGGAAAAATGTCAGTAAGGAAAGGTCTTTTGATTTTCTTCCATTGGACTGGGGAAAAAAGAAATGCCCTAGCACTATTTTGGTGCTTATGCAATTAATGATGGTTATCATTGAAATAGATTCGTTAAATTGGAATAGATGTGAAGGCAGGACAAAATGACCATAAATATTTGTAGCTGTGTTTCATTTCTCATGCAACAATGGAAGTGTTGTGCTGCACACTTCTAATCCAAATAATTTCTGTGACTGTTCCTATTTGTAGGTAGAGGCTGTTTTTGGGGCGCTGTGCAGCAGAGCCCCATTCACAGAAGTTACAGAAATTGTAGGGAGCAAACATTAAGTATGTGGGTGTCTGTACACACATACTGAAATACCAAATAATGTACATTTGTGAATTAAGGCAGCTTGCAATTGCTAATCTTATAAACTCCTTTGGAAGCTTAGATTCCTTTTATCTCCAGCAGCAGGAAGTCTTCATTTTCACCATTTTGAGAAAAGCGCATTGCTATGAGAAGACTTTGGTTCAAGTTTACCTGTGGACAGAGCTTGATTAACCAGACCTATGTTTCATTTGCTTTTTTATTATATGAATATTTACTTTCTTTGTTTTTGGTCTAGCAAGTTGGCACAAGTCAAGAGTTGTGTGTGGGAAGACACCTCAGCGGAGTCGAGTTTACTGTCGCTTTGTTTTCCAATCAGTTTCTCTTACTGATGATTAAGCATTATCTGAATGCAGTGCTTTTGCTGCAAATAAAGTGATTTCGTAGTAGAAAGGAACTGTACCTCATTGATCTTGCCGATTTTGCGGTCAACCTCCTTAAATTGCATGTTTATGTTACTGTTCCTATGTATGTGTGTCTCTCTATCACATAACCCAGAACTTATTTCCTCAGCCAAATGGCTAGGGGCCGAGCCTAGCCATGATTTTACCTCCAATGGACGCAAGTTTCTATGGTGAAGATTTCTCCTGAGAGTTCGGGACTAGCAGAAAGAAGCGAGGAAATTTCGACCGTTTGGTTCTTACGGATAGGTATTTATGTACTCGGGTTTGTGTGAATGTAAGCTATTTGACTTTCCAGAAAAACGTATTTTGCAAGTGACATTGATTGGTTGGTTGAAGCACGTACGGTAAGAGCTGTTAAGGAAATGGATCCCACTTAAACTATTAAAGGATACCTTTGCCTTTAATTGTAATAATTTATTAGTTGCTTTGAGAGGAATCTAGACTATTAAACAAATTTTCGATAGTTGGTGACAAATGATTAGCAAAATTAATTGTAACTTCTAAAAGGGAGTATGCCTTAACATGTAAGTTGTTTTTTTTGGTGTTTTTTTTTGGTTTTTTTGTTTATTTTCATTTTTATTGGGTAAGTATTTAAGTAGTCACAAAAACCTAAGTCCTAAGTTCTTTGCATTGACCAGCTGTTTCATCCTGCAGGTATGATGGGCGTGGTCACCTGCATGACCTTTCTGAATATGATGCTGAGTATTCCACCTGGAACAGAGATTATCAATTGTCCGAAGAGGAGGCTAGAATAGAAGCCCTCTGTGATGAAGAGAGGTATTTAGCCTTGCATACGGACTTGCTTGAGGAGGAGGCAAGGCAAGGTATTGCTCAAGGAATAACATGGTTATTAAAAAAACACATTTAACTAAATTTTTATGAAACTAAATTTACTCCTAATTTTATACTCTCTTTTTCTGATGTTGTCTTGACAGTACCCAGTGGATTCGAAAAGCAGGAATCTTTGCGTGTGTGAGAGGACCTCAGGATAGTTTAACTGTAGATCCACAGAGAAATTGCCTATGTTCTAAGGGCAGACTGGGATTTCAGATCCCCCAAAATAAATACATTCTTCTTCATTTTTAGTGGTGTTTAAAGGAAATTCTGTACTTTTATATGCATAATTGCAATGGTCTTAATCCACAGGCTGTCTCTCTTCAAGAAGAAATAAATGTTAAGCATGTGTACATGCTGTGTGATTTTCTGTTCAGTTTTTAATGAAAGCTAAAATGATCAGGAGAAAACTTCTTATGTAAAAACTAAAGTAAGAAATATTACTTCTTTTTTTTAATAAATTAGCTTGTGAATATGTTCTAATGTTGGTAATTGCATTTTTGTTCAAGAGGAGGAATATAAAAGACTCAGTGAAGCTTTGGCAGAGGATGGTACCTATAATGCAGTGGGATTCCATTACGGCAGTGATTATTATGACCCTTCAGAACCCACTGAAGAGGAGGAACATCAGCCTGCAAAACAAAAAGGTAAGGTGTAAAAAGAACAAAGGTTAATTGAGAGGGAGGACATAGCATTTCTCTGCCTTGTAGTTGAGTGTTTAGAATATACGTGTTATTAAAATGCAGTTAAAAATTCTGAAAGCATTTCATGAAAGTCTTTAAGGGACTCTCTTACTGAGTTTTTGCCAACTTTGTTCTTGATGAGCTTAAAAATGTTTTCCTCTTATGACACAATGAATACTGCAGTAGTCAGGGAATTTTAATTATGCTGTCATGCAGATTCTTATTCAGAAAAAACTAATCATTCCTTACACTGACTGTCTGCTAACACTGTGCTTCTCAGTCAAGACAGAAAATATCATAAAATAAAATCATAAAATAGTAATTAAGAAGAATGTGTATTTAAGTTTAAATTTTGTCATCTTAATTATTATGAATCTGTCTTCAACATAGTCTGCCCTGCTCCATGACCTAAAAAATACAGAATTCCGTTGTCATGTTCTTTTCAGTAATTCAAATAACTACATATTTTTATCATACATGCTTAAGTAAGGTTTCAAATGTTGTTGAACACTTAGTAAGGTGAGGATCATTTAATTTATAATGTAGTTGCCAAAACTACACCTTGGTGGGTTACTCTGGTATGAAATATGCTTTTTTCCCCTAAGTTGTGTTGCAGTGCAAGACAATTTTAGGAGCTAAAGCTTATTTAGTGTTTTTTTGCTGTGTCTGAGAGATTGTGTAATGGCAGTCAATGTCTGTGCTACTTGCACTATACAAAAGGCTTTTCCTGTGTTCTTTTGTACTGAAGCAACATTGATTGTATCTTCTGGAGTTTAATTTATTTAAGACTCTATAAGCAAATATTGTTAGTTGGAGCTACTGCTGAAAGAAACAGTCTGTTCTTTGTGTGCTGCTCTTTCCTTCTTTCTTTGCTGCTAAAATTTCTCTATACTTTTGTGGAGTTGAACTATTTTGAGTTCATTAAAAACCAAAACCAAAAACCACAGACAAAACAACAAACAAAAACCAACCCACCAGAAAGTAACCAAACAAGTGAATTTCCTTTGTTGCATAATTTGTCCTCAGTAATCACTGTGACCTTTCATTTGTGATGGGCTTGTTCTGCTGTTTCCACAGCTCCCGTGGTCAGGTGTTCCTGCACTTGGTGCCATCTAGTCTGTCAGGGGAAAAGGGGAATACAATTTCTCTTAAGGCTAGTAGAATAGATAATACTATGAGTTACTTTAAAAAGTAAACTTTTTACTTAAATTATTATAAAAATCTGTAAAGCTAAGTATATTCAGATGAGCGTTTCTGCTATAGCAAATAATGGAATGTAAGGCAAATATTCTTTTTAACCATATTTAAATGTCTCCAGTATAAATGCTGTTTATATAGCTGCATTTGATAAACTCTTTGATTACACATCCTTTTAGAAATACTTTATTTCTTTGTTTTTGTAACATTTATATGCTTTCTTTTTTTCCTAAATACTTTATTCTGTCATTTCTTGCAGAAACAGCTCAGACAGAAAATACAGAGGAAACTGAAGAACCTTTCATTGCCCCTCCAGGACTAAATGTACCTTCTGATGTGGAACTGGTAAGTGTACATGTGATGTAGCCTGCACTTCTGCCAGCTTTTGGGTGGTTGATGGTGCTCTGTTTGGTGGTTGGACTGGGGTTTTTTTAATTAATTTTAGTGTGGTACATTTTAAGTTATTCTAAAGTAGTAACTTAATTTCAGATGTTCTGCCTTGAGTCCTTGAGTTCTATGAAAACCCTTGAATCTTCTTTTTCACACTGAAATGATTGCTGTGCTTATGCCAAGAAGGCAGTTGGTATCACTTGTGATATTATTTTAGCTAATGCAGAGAAAAGGCAGTTGTTCTTGGAATGGATACTTGCTGAGATGTAAGATTCAACATTCCAAACATAAAGGACCATTAAACAAAAAGTTTGCTTCTCTTGAAGAATTCTCTTCTAGATTCTTTCTAATTGAGTCCCAATCTGAAGGGGGTAGGAACTGATCAAGTGTTAATGCTGTATATAAAGTTAGCATGTTCAAGGAGAAAAACAGCAATTTTTTTCTAGCAAAGTCTAAAATACCTTGAAAGTATTAGTACATAGAAGCTCCTTTCTTCATGTCATGTTGCTAGAATTTGCTAAGTTTTCTGTAGACTTAACTGGACTTGTGTATTTTTCTTGAAGGGAGCTGAACAGACACCTGCTTGAGTACCGGTCTAACTATAAGGATTTTCAGTGTTTTTCAAGTTTCATAAAAGATGTTGGAAAATCAGATAATATTTTTTCTTCTATAACTGTATTCATGAAAGTGTTAATTTATATGTGGGCTCAAATTGATATTCTCAACTTGACAACTTTGGCCAGTGAAGATTCAGAACACTCCTTTAGGTTAAGTAATAGTGAGCACAGAGTATTTGTGTAACTGTTTTTCTTCTTCATTAGCTTTTATTTAAAGAGCCTTCAGTTTTCAGAGAAAAGCTTCTTATTTTGCATTTTGATACCGTTTCCAAAACGTAACCGCTGGTGAAAGAGTATTGGTTTTGATAGCTGCTTGGCTTGAGTTTTGTTCTGAAATTTAGAATATATTTCATGTATACATTGCATAGTGAGGTGTCAGGCTTATTGAAGTAATTTCTCAGTCAGCTGTTGAACTCCAGTATACTCACATGAAAATAATCAAATACAGGTGTATTTGGTTTTGATTGAAAGACAAATAAACCCAGTGAACATCAAAATGCTTAGACAGCAGCTCTGAAAGCAATGTATACTTAACTTTGGATTGGGAATTGTGAGAATTTTTTTCTAAGAATCTTCTTGTTGTTGCTGTTCTATTCAAGTAATTCAGCTTTACCATGCAAAATATTTATTCTGTTTAAATTTAAGAAATTTGAAGCTTGCTAACATGGAGACTTTGCTCCCAGTCTGCTAGGTGCAGTTCATAAAGACAGGTATTTTATATCTCCTGTAATACAGATCAATGCGAAGTGGAAATACTCAGTGAAGACAAGTCAGGCAGCAAAGAAAAGCCCCCCCAGAGCTATGGAATATTCAGTGTATGTCAGCTCCAATTGCAGCAGTAATGTCATTCTGGAACTTAGAATAGAAAGACTTTGGCAAGTAGACCAAAGGTCTTCCACTGCTTAAAACTGATTATGGGCAAAGATGATTGTTCTTCAGCAGGACACTTTAAGAAGTCTGGATGCTCTTGAAGTGAGCTGTTAAGAGGAAATTCCTGCTTAATAACTTGTGAGGAGAGATAGAAATGGGAAAACTTGATACATGATGTGAAACTGATAATGCACAAAATGTTACCAGTTTAAGAATGTCACTGCCTCTCATTAAAATAATCCTTGCTGGGGTTTTAGAAGGACAAATAAAACTTGAAACAGCTAGTTATTTTCCATCTCGAACATGTCCTGGATCCAGTCAGCAGAAAACAGCATTTGAAATTGGGCTGTTTGATAATATTCTGCCTATTTTTCCCTATGTGGAGCACCACTGTCTCAAGTTCTTCCAATTTTCTGAGGAACACTTCAAGATTCGCAACATAACGGTGTATCTATGCAGTAAAAATGCAAAGCTAAATCATTAATGTGACACTTCAGTCTTTATAGGCACATACATTATGTGTTTTCACAGTGTACTGAGCACAAGGCAAAACAGCTGAGTGTGAAATTAAAACCAGTGAATAATGAAGTTCATTAATTCTTTAACTGTACTGTTGTTCTCTTCACATCTTGGATTTGATATCCCACTGCTCCCTAGGGATTTCTGGCATGAAAATGCATGGCTCTTCCTGAACTGTATTAATTTTTAATCTTTTGCTTTATTGCTGGAATGTTCATTGATTCTTCAAGGGAATGGACGTGGGAATTGTAGTTTGTATGTTGGTCTTGAGAGGCAGCATGTTATTCCCAAGCAACTAAAAAGTAAGAAATTTCTAGTTAGAGAACAAAACATTCAGAGATAACAGAATTAAGGGCAGATTTTGGGATGCAACCATATATGTAGAGTCTTCAGGGCACCTTGAGGATATTTTACACCAAGGTCATCCAGGTTGCCCTCTTCAGTTTGCTGTTCTATGCAGAAACAGCTGTGCTGGTAGAAGAGGCTTTTGAAAAAGGAGCTGAATGAGCAGCTGAGGAAGATTGGGATTGTTTGGTTATTTATTAGGGCTCATGTGTTTTCACTAGTTTTGAGTGATTATGAAACTTAAGTTATAAAGAAAGCCTAGAAGGACAGGGAACTATTTTTTCTGAATCCCTTTGGAGTTCTAACACACTCTACAAGCTGCTTATGAAAATACAAATACATGTTATTTTACTCCCACAGCCACCAACAGCAAAAATGCATGCAATCATTGAGCGAACGGCAAACTTTGTGTGCAAGCAGGGAGCCCAGTTTGAGATCATGCTGAAAGCCAAGCAAGCACGCAACTCCCAGTTCGACTTCCTGCGATTTGATCACTACCTCAACCCCTACTACAAGTTCATCCAGAAGGCCATGAAAGAAGGACGCTATGCTGCTCCTTCAGAAAGTAAAGCTGACGAGAAAAAACGTGAGTTGTTGCTTGGCAAACGGTGGGCTTTGGGATGGGAATCAGTGGAACAGATGCTGGTCTTTTTGTTAAAATAGCCACTTTTTCTGGGATTCCACTGCAGCTGAGATTGATGTGATGAATCAAAATTTTGCTTAAATTAGGGATTTTTTTTTTAAATTGTTTGTGCAAACTTTCAGCTACAGGAGCTGCTCTGATGTGGAATTTTTAGAAACAGTCATATACCTCAAGTCCAACAGAAGGTTGGTCTGTCCATTTAGGGTTTAGTTTTATTGATGTTGGGCATTATCTTGGATGTATGCTTTTGTGACCAAGCTGATTTCTATGAATGATGCTTTCCTAAAAATACTTGCTTTTCCTAAAGTAAATTCATGGCAAACCCAAATAAAATTCAGACATTGCTTTTATTTAGATTCGAGAGTCAAATCTGAGGAAGAAGATGATGATGATGATGACAATGATGGAAATTATCTTCATCCAAGTCTTTTTGCATCTAAAAAATGCAGCAGGCTTGAAGAGCTCATGAAGGTACTTGATGCTATTAAAATTATTTTTCATCTTGTAAAACACCTGATTCATGGACACAAAAATTCTGATATGCAAGTGCTCAGGTCTTTTATTGACAGAGGTCTGGGATTCTTTTCAGACTGTAATTTTAAGTCTGTTTTGGTAAATTTTTGAGTTACTTTTTCTCTAGTACACAAATTGCTATTTTTCCATTTCCAAGGAACTGTATTTCTGTTTCTGATGCCCTCTGGTATTGAGGGCACCACTCAAGGATTTATCCTACAAAACCTGTGTTGAAGCAAGGAGATTAAAGTATTTAATACCTTCTGTATATTAGCTGAGAGAGGAATTTTTTTCTTCTTAGATTTTAGTAGATGAAATATGAAGTAACAGTTCCAGTAAATAATATTTCACCAGAATTTACTACTCCTTAAATGTAAATTTTTCTAGACGTGTTAGTTGTTTTTATTTTCTGAGTCTGGGCAGTGATGGAATATGAGAGTGACAGACAGTTGTATGTGTTTGAGGCTTTTTGAGGAATGGCTGTGGTGCTGTCTGATATTTAGACAGTGCAGGTTCTGTTCCTTATCCCAGCCATGGCAGTCATTGGCTAACGGTAATAACCCCTTTTTTTGGATGTCATTCATTTCTGTTTATATGAAATGTCTTGTTCTTCAGTAATTTTTAAATACGTTGATTCTGATGTGAGAGCTACAAAAACATTAACTTCAGTGTTTGCACAGAATTATTGATGTCTATTAATATAGACAAATCTGCTTTCCCAAATATGTTGATGCTACTGTTCTTGAAATACTTCCAATTTTAATCTTTTTTCCTATTTTCAAAATATTTTCAGCCTTTGAAGGTAGTGGACCCTGATCACCCTCTTGCAGCACTGGTGCGCAAAGCACAATCAGATAATAACTCATCTGCACCACAGTCAACAGACGGGGCAGCTGTGCAGACATCACAGGCAGAATATTCCTCTGACTGTAAGTGCTTTGTGAGGAGGCAGCTGGTGGTGTGTTTTGATGAATTGTATGTGGATGCTGGTGGGAAGAGAATATGTTGGCTTCATGCTTCATCCTGTGTATTTATTCTTTCGCAATCTCCTGAGTCTCTGAAGGTCCATTCTGAGTCGAATTGTTGCTTAGGAAAACCAGGAATGTGGTAGAGGGGGTGGGCAGGCAGGAGGCCAACTCTTCAGTCTGTGATAAGTTTAGCACAATGCCTTTATTATTATATTATTTTATTCCTGCAGATTTTGTAAATTCTGATACTCTAAAAGGTAAAGTCAAGCTTAAATGAGTTTATGTGCCTCTTAATTCTTTTCAGCTTTCAGAATTCTGAAAGTCCTTGATTCCTTAAATATAGAAATGCAACTTGCCCTTTCATTTATGGGACTGAGCGTGTAACACTACTGAGATGTAAGAAAATGTGTAGTGAAACCTTCACTACCGGGTAGGGTTTCATTTTATTACACATTTGTAGGTAATGAGTAGTGTCACTTCAAGGTGATGCTGATTGAGTTCTTGGTTTTTCAATAATGTTGCTGCAAATCAGTTATCGCCATAATAATCTGGATTACAGGCATTACCACTGTAATATATGGGGAGAAATATGCATGGGAGTAATTTGTATTTAAAACTGTACCATGAGGGAATGTTAATAAAACCAAAATAAGGTTTCTGTGATGAAATTGAAAATTACTGGTTATTTCAAGAAAGACTAAAATCAGAATAAGTATCTTCATAGAACGGAGCTAGTCAGTTTTTTGATTACTTTTGTGTCAGGCTTGAACCTGAATGCATATGATAGAAACTGGGAGATTATAATTTAGTACCACAACAAGGTCAGTTTGCAACTCCTATCCCTGCTTTTAAAAATTTAACAGAACTTTATTCTCTTCTTGTTACAGACAACTTATTCTTTGAAGAAAGTAAATACTGCCACATGGGAATGTTTATGAAACTTTTAAGAGGATAATTTGTTGTAATTTAATGCATTGATTAAACCTTGCTTCCAGAAGTGCAAACTCTTACTTTAATTAATTGGAAATATATTACATTAATATTTTATGGTTATACATAGTCATTCTGCAGAAAACACATTTATACGGTGGATACTTCTTTTAAATCTATTAAGCTAATTAGAACATTATAAAATACTTTACTTAAAGAAAGATAGAAAGACATAATAAGCCATTGCACTCTCAAGAAATATTTAGGATCAGAGAAGCCTTTAGTGTGGAAAACATGTTCAAATGCATGGTTCATTATGTTGCTGTTGATTTGCAAAACCTGTCTACTTTTTGAGGTTTAAGTAAGTAGGTATATGTCTATATATAGTAATATAGGGGTCCAGTACATATATAGATATATAGTAATTCAGTGGTTTAATTTGTTAATGCTAATTTTGAATATATGTACATTTCTTTCTTAATGAAAGCGTAGTTTTAATGGAGTTAAATTGCCAGAGATGAATTAGATTAAGATGTGTGATTTCATACTATCTCCTTTTTAAATATACCTGCTCTAGTTCACTTCTTTGTTTAATCTATGACCTTCAGTACATCTGCATTCTGTCCCTTAATTGAGCTATTTCTTACTCTTCCTAAATCTGTTAATATAAGCCTTTGTTTTTGTTATTTTTAACACGAGAAATTAGATGCCCTTTCCTAGTGTGTTGTGTGAATCTGGATTCTCGGTGTGTTTGTATTGATATAATCATGTGTTTGGTTGGGTGGTTTTCTTCTAATTAGATGTTTGTTCTTAAATGTGTCTTTTGTAGCAACTGTGGCAGCCATGTATTACAGCTACTACATGCTCCCTGATGGAACCTATTGCCTGGCTCCTCCGCCTCCAGGAATCGATGTTGCTGCCTACTACAACGCCCTGCCCGCAGGGGTGACGGTGTCCGGCACTGGCAGTGTACCAGCGCTTCCTCCCCCTCCTGGTACCACTCCCCCACCTCCCCTAGACTCAGCTGACAGTGCCACTGGCTTGACTTCTACCACCACATCTACGAGGTACCTCAGACAGATTTGCTTGTTGTTTGGGGGAGTCTTGCTCCTGCACTTCAGTTGGGAGTGTTTAGTAAGGGTTCTGTTATTGAATCAAGCTATTTTAACTGCATGATGAGCACAAAGAACAAGCCACTCTGTGTTTGTTTGGTTTTGGCGTGGTTTTTCTTTGTTGAGGTTTTTTTGGCTGGTTGGTTGGTTGGCTGGTGCTTTTTTGGTTAAAGCAAGAGTCTGAAAGATTTTTATGTTCTATTTTTAAAAACCGTTTACTCTTGATGTTTTCAGCACAATTGCTCCAGTGGTTGCCATTATACCTCCACCTCCAGATATCCAACCTGTCATTGACAAACTAGCTGAATATGTTGCTAGGAATGGGGTAAAATTTGAAACTAGTGTTCGTGCCAAGAATGATCTCAGGTAAGAGAAAATGTTATTTAAATTGTTATTTCAAAACCTTAAGGTTTTAATTTTTTAAGATATTAAATTACAGGACCTGCAGGTTTTGACAAGAGACATGCTGTTGTTTGTTTAATTGAAATTTAGGGACCTACTTAACAATAATAGGAAGGCATCATGGCTCAAATCATCAAAACAATTGGCCTGTCAAAACTGTCTTCGGTAAGCATGCTCTGAAAGTGTATCCTCTTAAGTTTAGCCTTAAGTGAGAGTGCTTCCAAACACTAAGTAAAATTCCATTTGCTAGATGATAAGGGATTGTTAATATTAGCTATGTTCATGTGCATCTTCACATATTCCATTTTCTTTTAACAGGTTTGAATTTCTGCAACCATGGCACCAGTATAATGCTTATTATGAATTTAAAAAACAGTTCTTCCTTCAGAAAGAGAGCAGTGACAACGGCCAGGTACATGTGTGTTTGTGTATGCTTCTATTAAAAATGCAGTAAATGTGAGAAAAGGACTTATCAGTTGTGTTACTGTGAGACATTTTAAAAACGGAACACTGAATTAAGGAGAAATTGATCAGCAAAGGATGTGAATACTTTTTTTGTTGTTTTTTAGTTTTGTACAGCATTAAAGTAAGGATCTGTGAGATGGTGTGATGTTTAATTCTTGCTTTTTACTATAAGCTGCTCCACTGTGGCTGTAATATAAAATGACAACCTGAAAATATATCCTGGCTTTCTATACGAGGGAATATATGCTTTGTGTAGGTTTAGAGCTTCGTAGGATTGTGATTAGTGTTCTGCTGTCAGAAAGGTTAGCTATGGCTTTTAACACCCATACCTTCCCATATGCCTCGTCATTCTTTGTACAACAGTAGCACAGAGGCTGGAGGAGCTTTCTGACAGGCTTTTTTTCTGAGGGAGGTTTTGTTAGTGTCCAACTATTGCTCCAGCAATACTGGGGCTTCAGAATCTCACAGCAGTTTCCTACTTGCTTTGCTTCTTCTAGTCTGTGTTATTAAAAGGTGGTAGCCAGACTTGGCGTTCATGTTTTTAACTATTCTCATGTTAGCTATTTAGATTGTTCTCTTACTGAAAAGAAAATTGCGAATAATATCAGAACTACATTATCTGATGTTAACTTTTCATGGGAAAGAGCTATTTTTTTTTTAGGCCCTATGTCATTTGTCATCTCAAGGCTTAGATTGGGGAGCCTTAAACTGAAGAAGGTAGGCCTGTGGGTAAACTCCTCGAAATTGCTTTGTGGAAAATGAAGAAATTCAATAATGGTTGCTGTTTGGAACACTTGTGTCTGATGTTTTGTTTTAGTAGTGAAAAAATGTTCTGAAAACACTATTTTTAAAGATAAGCTGTTGTAAATATGATCTTACTCAGCTGATAAATTACAAGCAAAATTGTCCTGTGCCACAATGCTGACTGTTGTTCTAGAATGTCTTATTTGCAACCCAGTGGGTTGAATTGATAATACTTACATAATTAATAAGGACTTGTTAACATGTAGTTGGGGGGAAATTGTACACTAACTAATGCATAACAGTAAAGGATTCATTTTAAATGTTCAAATGAGTACAGCTAAAAATGAACTGAAACTAGTTTAAGTCCCTTGAAGTCAAGCATAGCGATGCATATTTTTGTACTGCATGGCTTTGTAGATAATGCCTTCAATTTTTTAAAATAATCATTTTGATATTATCTTTATGCTCCAGTAATATGTGTATAGGCAACTAATGCAACTGTTGCTTTTCCTCTTGACCATTAAAATTAATAAGAAAGTGTAGTACTGACTTCAGTAAATACAGGATGAAGTGCTTGATTTCATTGTGCTTTTCCTCTTGGAGGACTTTCAGAAATCAGTTGTGTTGGTCAGGGAATGGTTGCGGGGAAGATCTGCTCAATGCCTCAATTTCAACATCACGTATGCTTTACAACAGCCAGCACAGCCAAACTCTTAAGTTGACTATGTTAAATTACTTAATGTTATCACACAACTCACTGTGTGTGAATGTTCTGTAATACCCATCTTGAATTTTTTTTTACTGTGAGTCCAGAGATCATGCTGAATAATTCAGTCATGTAATGGTAGAACCAGTAATTCTTTACTTCCTTGAAAATCTCAGCACATCAGTTGTATCAGAGAAACATTGCTAGGCCCAGTGTTCTTCAGCAGAATGTTGGAACAAATCTGACATTAACCTGTGTTGATTCCTGTGAAATGTGATTCTGTGAAGAATTTACATGCAGTGGTACATGAGGAAAAAGTGTCATAAGCTTTCACCCTCTCCCTGGGAATTGAATTTATGGATTTGGTTTGGGACCCTGGAAATCAAGACCTAAATAAAATATACAAAAGTACATGCTTTTAGGGTCTAATTTGAAAAGTATAATTTTAAAGCAGTTTTTGGCAAAAGTATATCAGCTGAAGAACATTTTCTTTGCTGTAAAATAACATGTTCTTATTGTAGATCTGTAGGTTTTCAGCCTGTAAGTTTACATGAGGCAGATTTATGGTCATGAGTGCTGAGTGATATAAAAGTAGCTGTTGTGTGATTAGTTGGTAATGTAATTTTTCAAATGGCTGACAAAATTGCAGTTCCACAGACATTCTATTAATGATTTAATAAGTATGCTGTTAGTAATTCTGCTCATTTCTTTTGAAAAGGGAGTTTCTTCCTCTGAAGATGTTCCAGCAGACACTGCCAATGATACACTGAGTGAGACTCAATTTGTAGATGAACATGCACCTGAAGATTCATCTGAGCTGAGTGCTAAGGGAGTTCCAGGAATTAAAAAGGATGTTCCTCCTGCTAAAGCTGTCAATGATGGTAAACTGGTGAAAGGTATGGTTACATGATTTATTTGGCATGAAAATATTTGGTGACATAGACATAAAGAAAAAAAAGAAGGCAGGGGAAAGTAGGGAAAAGAATTCCATCCTGTGTAAAATATATTTTCACTGAAGGCATAAAAAAATGTCTGCAATAAGTAATTTGATCGCTTTCTTTCTTATCAGACTATCAGGTATTTATGGTGTGACACAGTAAATTGTTTTCAGTTTTGTGCAAAGTTGAAGGCTTTCATCAGTGATACATGTAGCTCACGAACTGGCAGACCTCATTGAGAGAGGGCTTTAAATAGGTTTGAAGGTGTAAGAGGATGCAGCTGGGCTGCCTGGAAGCAGGCCCAAGGGTGGTAAGCCTGAGTTGAGGGTGAAATTAGCAGCCCAGCTGAGGTGCATGTATACCAATGCACACAGCAGGAGAGCTGGAGGCCGTGGTACAACCGCAAAGCTATGATGTAGTCACCATCACAGAAACGTGGTGGGAAGGACTCAGCTGGAGCATTGCACTGGATGGCTACAAGCTCTTTAGAAGAGACAGGAAAGGGAGAAGAGGTGGAGGGCTGGCCCTTTATATTAGGGAGGTATATATTTGTATTAGTAGGTTTCAGGCCAAAGCCTGTACTTAATAGTAGTAATCTGATCAAATTTACATAATGGAATATAACTGATGAGTCATTTCATGGCAATGTGATTCCTATAAACTTATTTTCATTTCCTTTAATATAGTAGAAATCCCACTTTATTATAACCTAAATACAGCACTTGCCTCTAAGACAGATATAACATCCATACTAGATTTTTCTTCTGCCTCTGAGGAAATAAAATTGCATTTTAGGATTTGTTCTATCCCACAAAAAAGTGGGAAGATCACTGTTGACTCTTCTCTTGGAATTATGGAGTTCTTTGTTTCTGAGCACATTTTCTTACCCCATTATTACCAAAATCAAAGCTTATCTTTTATAAACCTTGGTATATAATTTAATTACTGTTATTAAAATTTCTCTAATTGCATTATCATAAGACATAAGAGATTGCAAAAGGCATCCCGAGGAAGATAAGTATTGTAGCAGACCGTATAGTATTAGGTAGTGGGAAATTCCATTCTTCCATTCCTTTTGTCTTAAAAGTGTCATTTTGGATAAATGAGTTGGAGATTAATGCTGTATTATTTTTTTTTAGATGTTTACACAGCAAATGAAGTTTGCAATGTTTGTGTGAAAACACGGAAAGAGAAAAAAAGGATTATATTGTCCTTTTCACCGAAATAATTAGCATAATAGGAGGATGCAAGTTCCTTTTTTTGTGCTGTGGTCTGCAGAAGTAATGGGTAGTCAGGAAATTGAACCTGCCTTCTATTGTAGTCTAATGGTGTGTGAAATCTTACCCATTCATTCACAGCATCCTTTGCGCCAATAAGCTTTGCAATCAAGGCGAAAGAAAACGACCTTCTTCCTTTGGAGAAAAACCGTGTTAAATTAGATGATGACAGTGATGAGGAGGAAGAGGAGGGAAAGGAAGGCCAAGAGAGTGCTAACAGTTCGTCAAACCATACTCCAGCAATTACCATTCCTTGTACTGCTCCTGAAGAGAAAAAGCCTCAACTTACACAGGAGGAGTTGGAAGCTAAACAAGGTATTCCATGTGGCGCTGAAAACAAAATGAAGGTTTGAGTCCTTCATGCAAACTGCAAAACTGCCATGTGTGACATTTTAGGTATTCTGAATATTTTCTGTGTCATGTTAAAAAGAATCAGAATTCTACTCCCACAGTTTCCTCCTTATTTTCAAGAATGAAAATCTTTATTGGTTGCTCAGACAAAATCAAAACACACTGAGGTGGTTGAGTGCTTTGTCCTAGTGCCTGATCTTTCTGAATTTTGATTTGGTTTTCCATTACGACCTTCTAGTAAAGCATTGAATTTGTGGTTTCCAGATTGCATTAACAAAGCCCAGCCCTGTTTGTAATTTTCTTCAGCAAACAGTGAATTTTGCTTCAAGCTCTTTTTCATTATATAGTACTCCCATATAGACTCGTATCGCCTTGTTGATGTTTTCTTGCTCTTATAATGCAATGCCATTACATCTTTGTATGAGTTTTTCCTGTTCCTGTGATAATGCACATAAGGGCAGAAGGGCACGATGTGTGAATTTGAAAGAAATGATGTTTTAAAAGAATCCAGTTTCACCCATTCCTCCCCAAGGCTCTTTCATAGCTAAATGTGCTTATTAAAGTGGATGTTCTGTCAGTATTTACCAATTTAAAAATTCAGTATTTTTCACAATTATGAGTATGCCACAGGAATTTAGTTTTTCATTTTCAAAATGGTGGTTTTTCTGTTTCTAAGTAGCAGGTGCTTTGTAAATTGCAGTAGCACAAAGTATGCTATGGTGTTGCACATATAAAGAAAATATGAATTATTTTGTATGATAATAAAAATGAAGTGTGAAACACACTTAGAAAAAGCTGTGTGCTGAAAAAACTGTGGAACCAAACAGAACAGAACCAAAAAACCCAGTTCTTTCGTACACATACAGAACACAAAAATGAAAGTGTAAGATGAAAAACATTACACAAAGTAGCACTTAGTTAAGTAGCATAGTTGTCAATTGGCTTATTCTCTTCATGTAATCACATACACTATAATCTCACACAACAAAATCTGGTTGTAGCAATGATGAAACTTCTGAAAATTTCTGGAGCAGCTCTTCCTATAAGCATGTTAATACATATTTAAATAGGGCTGGAAACTGTGAAGATCAGATCAGTGGAAAGAGGAAACTTTAGGACTTAAAAAGCTTCTGAATTTACAGAGCTACTTTCTTTAGGTAGCCTTTATAAATAGAAAAGGACAATTATCATAAATAATCTGGATTGGACATTCTTGTTATTTTAATTTAGAAGTTTTTACCTGTATTGCTTTACATTTGCTTTACACTAAGCAAATGATGTATCTATGAATTAAGATGCTTGGAATTTCTTAATTTCAAGCTGATGTCCTTGCCATGCCATTGAATGGCTATATTGGAAAGGCTTGAGAATGACTGGAGGAGCTGTTGCCTTGTTTGTGGTGGGGAAGGGTGTTTGTTTCAAGGAAGCCTGAGTTCACCAAGCATGACTCACCCTAAACCTATTGCTTAATTGTCTTTCTTAGCAAAGCAGAAACTAGAGGATAGATTAGCAGCTGCAGCAAGGGAGAAGCTTGCACAGGCATCCAAAGAATCAAAGGAGAAGCAGCTGCAAGCAGAACGCAAAAGGAAAGCTGCCTTGTTCTTGCAGACCCTGAAAAACCCTCTAGCAGAGGCAGAAACTGAGAAGATTGAAGAGAATTCCTTCAGTAGTGAGGTAAGCAAGAAATAAATTTCTCTTTCCCATAAAGCTGGCAGAAAACTTAACTCTAGAACGTGAATCTGACAGTTATGAACTTCGCTGAAGAGATAGAAGCTTTTCTAAATGAGGAGAAAATTGAATTTTAAATACTGTTAATCTTTTTCCATTATCTTACATATGTCTCTCATCTGTCTTAAAGAACTGGTAGAGAAGTAGGCTGCGCAGTTCCTAGCTCAGTCAGGCAGGTACAGAAAGGAAGAGGAGCTTCCATGTTTTAACTCTGTATTAGTGATCCAAGTGTTGGAATGCTCACCTTGAAAGAGTATTGGGATGGCTTACTTAAGTTGGTATACTTTCTTCTTTGATGTGTATATTGATAGGTTTGCTGTACATTGCAAATACAAATATTGTTGGAAAGTAGAATCTCGGTTTCCTAGGTTTGGAATTACATTGCTTTCAGAAAAGCCAGTAAAATCACTCTTGGTTGCACTAGTCAAGCAAAATGTAATCTCTGCATACTGATGGAAAATTTTAAGATACTGTGACAGACTGGCTACAAGAAAGAATGACATAGCTTTCCATTGTTTCCCTCAGAAATAATTCTGATACCTAGCAAGCATTGCCCACTTCTCAGTTTTTTCCAAGTAATTCATGGATTACTCCTCAAAACACTTTGAAGAGAACAGTTGAAAGAGACATACCTGCAGTTTAGGTGATCCATATCTGCAGAGAGTAGCAGATACGTGAATTAAGTGTGGGTACATCCCAAAAGAGATCCTGTTTGGGTTTTTCGTTGCTATTGCTAATAAATTTTCCCTGACCCAAATGTTCAGTGCATCTCTTTTCAGGTATATATTGAGAAGTGAATGCAAAGGGACAATGACGCTGCAAAAATCCCCACATTTGCAGCTCTGCTCTTTTTCTCAAGGGAATTTGTCAAGGACACAGATATTTCTAAGCTAAGGTTCCTTTGATTCTTTAAGAGAATGCCTGAAATAACCAGTGACAGCTGACTCGTTTTCAGAAGAGTAGATGAATATTCTTGCTCACATCTGAACTTACTCAAGTTCGAAGCTGAACTTGCTAGTGAACTTCTCAACAAAAAAAATACCCTATCCCACTTCTCAGTAAACTGATTTCTTAGAAACTTCTTTTTCTTCTTCCACAGAAGTACAGTTTCAGAGAAGGCATCTTTTTTTTCTTACACAAAGAATTCCAGTGTATTTGAGAAGTAATCAGTTTCATTATTTATTACCAATAGAAATGGTTTGGAGGCGCTTTCATTATTAAAGGGTTTATTTAGAATTTCAAATGTATATTTAAATTTTTTTCTGATGTGGCCTTGCTTTTTAAAAATAAAATTGGCTATTGTATTGGCAATGCTTGCGTTGTTTTAATGAACATTCAAAAAATCCATAATGTCTTTGGAGGTAATATTCCTACTAAGTGTGGTTTGCTTAGTGACACACTTGCATAGATACATTCATATAGACTTTTGCTGATAAAAGTTTCTTTTGATACATGAATGTTTTTCAAGCTGTTGTTCCATTTACCATAATTGAAAAAGCATCCATTTCCATTCATTCCAAATAATCTGCCTTTTACTCTCCTTGTGTGCTTTGCCTATTTGTAACAGCCCATTTGAGTCAAGATACTGTATTGGAGAAAGATGAGTGAAATCATATTACAGATTTGTTAAACTCTGTTCTATTTACCCTGAGAACCCAGTAAGCTGCATTGAGATGTCTAAATCACCTTGTAAATAAATATGTGGCGCTGGTTTGGTTTTTTAAGTGTTTTTAGTCATGTTTCAGACTTTCAGTCCCATTTCAGACTATAGATGCATTTGAAAACACTGATTGCAAATGTAACAGGAGATAACTACAGTGGGTCTAATAAAATGAAAGTATGTTAAAAAGTTGAGAAAGATATGTAGAGTTAATTTGGTCAGTGGAACTAATTGGGGTAATTAAATCAGAAAACTAATTAATCGGAAAACAAAGAAATTAAACTTTTGTGGCCACCAAAAACATCACTGTATATTTTGTTTCTTGTTTTGGGGGTATGAGCATCCAATGAGGAGTCCAGGAGACAAAGACTGATATACACTGGTCAATGTTACTGTAGCGGCGTGATTTTTGTAGCTTAAAATTTGCCTCAAAAATAGAGTAATGACCGAGTTGTATAATAAAGCGTGAAGAGGAGTTGAGAATACCTATGGGGGATGCATAATCTCCATTACATTGCCCCAGCCTAATAAGTGTATAAAAAATAGTAATGCTATTTATGTGCACACACATCATATGTTTGTGGTGAAAGCCTGTTTATCACAATGTGCAAAAATACATGAAATGCACAAAGCTTTTGTGGCCTCTGTCATATTTTCCTGATACCTTGTATTTCATGAAAGGATCGCTGGTACTGAGTGTACATTGCATCTTTGAATGAAAATGTTTCTGCTAACTGCAGGTAAAGGACAGTCAGTACCAAAGAACAGAGCACTTCTAAGCTGTTTTGGCTCCAGCTGAATATTAAATATACAGTTCTGTGTTTTCCATAGATGAATTATTTCTTTTGTATGGCATCCTATTTTTCTTTAAAGTGAAATTAAGCAAGAGAAACAAAAGGTGGAAAAAGCTTGAGCAGTGAAGCAGCGCAGCTTTTCACAAATGGCTCCTTACTATTCTTACATGCATTAGAACAGTACAGTTATGCATAAAATTTCCTCAGACCGGTACTTGGAGAGCATGGTGCTTATCTCAATTTCCAAAACTGATGACCTTGCAGTGATACTGTGGCCAGTGAAGTCTGTGCCTTTGTTCAGGAGATGGACAAACAGTAACGAGATGACCTTTCCCTTCTTGTGTTTACATGTATGATTCATTTAGACTCTTGGTACACATACACTTTGTATAGACTTCAGAATATCTGTCACTGAGAAGTTTCCTTCATTCTGCAATGAATGTAGGTTCCTCGTCCTGGAACAGCAAACGGCTTGTAGTTTTAACAACTGTGGTTCTTCCATGCTGAACCGGAATATGCCGTGTTATATGGAGTGCTTCACTGAGCTACCTTTTTTACCGTAGAACAAGTAAAGTAAGGTTTTTCATGATCTGAAATACAAATCTCATTCCAAAACTAATTAAATTATTTCAAATTTTAAGAAATAGGAGTGTATATCCTTGGTAGTGGGACTTGGCATGGATTATTCTGCAAATGTCTTGTATTACTCTATATCAGAAATGTTTAAGTGGTGATAGTGCTTTGATAGACATGTAAAAGCCAGTTGGTTTTCCCCAGTTACCTGTATAGATCTTAGTATCTGATTTAAACAGAGGAGAAACCCACAGTCATTATGTTGCAAAACCAAACAAGCACATGATTTAATGGCTTGTCCCAAATGTCATCTGCTGTTATGCCTCTGAATATAAAGATTCTGTGGCACAAAGCAAAACTGTCCTTCTTTTTGGCTCCTTCATCTTCCCAGGTTTTGAAGCTGTTTTATCATTTGTTTCTTTGAATGGCTTGTCCTTACTTTTGTCCTGTATGTAACAATTATTTTTTTTCTTGTGGAAAGTAGTCTTATTTACGAATGAAATAGAAGTGTGCCATCTTTAAAAATGAAATGCTCTTCTGGTTTTGTCAGGCATAACAGGGTTATGAGCTGCAGATAGTGAATGTCTTTCACGCGGCTGTAGCATATCCTACTTTTTAGCAGTGGACTGTAGATATTCCTGCATACCTCTTTGGAATAATAATAATGATGATGATGTATGACATTACTTTATGTCTGCATATTTTTGTTAATTTTTGAGCAAAATGTAATTGTCTAATAAAAACCGTCTTATAAGTACTTAAAGAAAAAAATTCTTTAGAATATTTCAGAGCCATTCCCTTCTTTCCTTTTTTTTCAGATATCCACATCTTCTGGTTAGCATGGGAGAGAGGGTTAGGTTTGCTTGTCAATTTATCTGTCCTTTTGAAAAAGGAAAAACATAAATGTCACATACTGATGTGGCATTTAGGGGATAGATAACTTGCTGGCATTTGAAACTTTTTTTTATTGCAATAACCCTACTATAAAAAATTACATGAGCATAAATGTTTTAGCATAAATTTTTTATAGCATAAATATTTTAGTTGTTATTTAATGGGGGGAAAAAGGTAAATATCAGGAACTGCCATTTTAATTAAGATAGATGAGGAGCTAAGAATGTTTTATGTGTTGATTTTTAGTCTTTAAAGTGCTCAAAATAACAAGGCATATTGATTCATGCAGCAAACAGATTCACAGTCGCTAATTTCTTTGCAGTTGACCCTGTCAGAATTTTGTCTGGTCTTTGAAGACCTTGCCATGGTCAGTGTACTTGTTAATAGCTGTTTTTTAGTGCAGCAGAGTAACCCTGTTGAGTCTTTTGAGTTCCTATAGAACAAATTCTGTAGGAATTTATTCTATAGGAAATATTTTCATCTCTTCAAACTAATATTTTGGGCCAGTTTATGAATGCTAGGACTGACAAACTTCTAAACAGAACTGCTCGCTTTGTTACACAGAGCAATGAATACGCAAATAATCCACTTTCATTGCTGGTAGACAGTTGCTTGTTAATTCTCAGGGAATACTTTGGGGAACCTGGAGTGAAAAAGATGCAGTGGTGGGAAAGTATCTGGAGTATTTTTGGATTTTAGTGAAGTAAAAGAATTGCTGATTAACTCTCTACAGTTCTGATGTTCTTTACTCTTTGCAGTTTTGATCTAACATAGTATTCCAATTGCTATAAAAGAAAGATAAGCTGTTCGTAACATTTTTAATAATGCCCTTTCCCATTTGATTTTGTTTGAGCCAGACACTGTGCTTGTGTTTTGTTCTCTTGCAGTAAGCACATTCTTGCTCATTTCTAATTTTGACTTTGTGTATTGATTAAGTACTGTAACCCCTGAATAACTAATGTGGATTCTGGGCTTGTGAATACTGCAAATATGCAGATGAAGTACTCATTTCTGTTCTCATATGGATATAAATTCTCCCTATTTACAGAGCTCTTTCCTAATCCATTCCTGCTAAACAAGAGTTGTTGAATCATGTTTTGGCATTACTTTCATCAGATTTGCAAGTCATGCAAATAAAATGCTGAAGAACAACTCTGCCAGAGAATTTGTCTGACAGTGTAGCATTTAGTGAAGGCTAAAAAAATGTGCTGTTACCCAAAACAGATAAAAAAGTGAGATTCGGTGAAAGCTGTCTGAATATTTGCAGTTTAACTTCTTAGAAGAGCTCTCAGACAACGTAAATCTCTCACTCCTTGAGATGCATAATAAAATTCATCAGGTAATAGGCTTGTTTCCATGCTTTCCAAAGCTGTTCTACTGGCCTGCTTATTGGCAGAGCCTGATCAGTTGAAGCAGAGTGATTTGTAACCTCCCAGTTCTGTGCTTACTGTGATTTTATTGTTATTATTTATTTTTTTAAATTATTCTTTTTTGCATTCATGCCTCCAATTTCAGCTTCTGTTGTCTCAGTTTATTTTTTTCCCAGATATTTATACACCTAGAAATTTTGTGGCCTAGCAATCTGCTGACTGCTTTCACTGAGCTCTGTGTTCTGCTCAGAGGGTGAATGAAGTAATTTTGCTGGTGCTGTTTTTCTTAAAGACAACTGGAGTTGCCCCTGAGGGAAGTGGCCCATTTGCTTCAGGTGATTGTCATAAGGACGTGATATCTGTCACCAGAGCACCTGGACACAGTGGTGGATGGGTTCTCACTGTGTGTTACCTGTTGTATTTCACTGAAGAACCTGCATATTTAATCCAGAGGTGGCTAAAGTTACTTCTGTGTGGCTTTCCAGATATGATTCATCAGCCCAGTGTGAGTAGTGGATGCTTTTGGTAGAAACATAGTTGGGCTTAGCATTGTGTGGTTCTTTGTTCAGGTGGCTGAGAGCTTAAAGAAAATGTGTCATTCATTTATGAACTTCCCTTCTTGGCAGTGATAGGAGAGCTTGTATTTTATGTGGCCAAATGAATCTGAGCGGTGAAAACCATTGGGTTTTTCTCCTCTCTCTTGTTTTCCTCGTAATGCTACTTTGCCTGCAGCTTTTTCGTTTCAAGCTATTAGAGGTGTCTACTTCAAGGCAGACTAGGCTATTCCATATTCAGTAGCGTTCAAAGCAAAGGCTCAGATATGTATAAAGAGATGAATAATGTTGTCAAAGGAACTAAAGTCAACTCTGGTGGACTCTTAGGAAACTGGAGGTGAGGTGTCTGTGAGGTGTCTGCAGTTACTCAGGAAGTTTGTGAAATTGGAAGTAGGCCTCTTTTAAGCCAGTCACTCAAATCATCCTGCTGTAAAATGTTTATAATCTTTGAAGCAAGTTACTTTAGTACTGCTTTATTGCTGATTTTATAAATATGGCCATAGCAGTTATCAGTTAAAGCATGAAAAGGTGTCATGTCTCCAACTTGAAGCAGAGCTGCCTTTTGGATTATTCAAACATGATCAGTTACTGTCTTTATTTATTCATGATAGGAGAAGAGTTAAAAAAACAAGAGAAAAAGTTACCTGTTTCTAATTGGGTTATTTCAGGTTTTAATGTATTACTTTTTATTCCAGTCATGGTAAGTATCCTTGTATCAAGTGATGAAAGTGTCAGATGAGGTGGAGCAGAAATTATGACAGGGAAACTGATTTCTCCAGTTGCCTTGAAATGGCAGCTGAGGGAATGACAGGTTTTGAAATGAGGAGCATATCTATGGTGCCTGACTTGGAATTGTTCTAAAGAAGGCATTGAGCAGAATTCTCTGGGGTTCAAGCTGGTAATTTGAAAATGTTGTATGATTTTGCTTAGTCTCCTTCAGCTGGACTTACTCACTGAACATTAACTGTGTGTGGACCTGTTCTGTCTTTGAGATTAATAAAGTTTGTGAACATCCCAATCCTTTACATTTAAAACATATATTTTGCAAAGTTAATAATTCCTATCACCACTGGTTTATTTTGCTGTTTTTCTTGAAGTTGTCATCCAGACAGCACAGTTCATGGAGGAAAATGACACTAAAACTTAGCTTTGAATATCAGTAGTTCCTGGTTGTATTTCCGCTTTTATCACCTTTTATGTAAAACATGTAAATAGACTAGAAGATACCTGATAGTACTCATTTTTTTAGAACACATTTCTTCTAAAAACTAAAGATGAAAACTTCAGAACTATGTCCTAGTTAAGCTGACAGTCTTACCACATGCAAGTTGGTGTATGCATGCTATGTTTTGGGAACTGTATGGGTCTCCACTAAATTCTGCTAGGTGCATGCATTTGAGGATGTCAGTTGTACTTCTGCATGTTTTATATAATCCCAATGCAGCATTAACTAACTTTGACTACCTTTGGGAACTGATCACTGTTCTTTGTTCATCTTTGATTTCAGAGTGTGAGTAGTATTCCATGTCCTGTGACTGCAGTCAGAACTTTACCCACCTTAGAAGTTAAACAAGCAGAAAGGCCTTCGAGCAGAAGCAGAGATCCTCCCAAGGATGAAGAAAAGGAAAAGAAAAGGAAAAAACACAAGAAAAGATCTCGGTCAAGATCTCGATCACCATTCAAGTATCATTCATCATCTAAGTCCAGGTCTAGATCACATTCAAAAGCAAAGCACTCACTTCCCACTGCCTATAGGACTGTCAGGCATTCAAGGTGGGTTTGGAAACCAAACATATTCTTTAGTGTTCTGTGTGGATTAACATGTAAAACACCTTTGCACTTCCTCCTTTACATAGGTGTTTTTATACCCATTGTAAAGGTTACAGTCACCTTGAAGGCTGTAAGTGGCACATACAGATCAAATGTGGCAGGTCTTTTGAAAGTCATTTGAGTGAAATAAGGAACCATTAATTTCTAATTTCATAGTGCAAAACTTTTACTAGTAAATGCTTTTTCCCGATGTTCTTTGAAATACCTGGTGATAATATGTAGGAATATGTGATGATAGCAGGAGGAGAACTTCCTAATGAATCTGTGGCTGTTACTGGAGCAAAGTAACTTAGACAACATTCAGATAAGAAATAGAGGTAGAGGACTAGGTGGTTGAGCAAAACTCAGCAAAACTCAGAAGAATAAAGCAGTTAAGTGGCAAGTGAAAAAATATGGATGAATTGCAGGAGAGATATGACAGGAATCCAAGAAGAGTGAAAACAGAGTTGAAAGAGAGAGACTACAGAAGAATGTAGTCCAGTGCTGTTAACTCTGTATTTAATCATTAATGAGATTAAATACACTATGGTAATTATCCAACTATAAGATGATGTATATTGCGTTTTACTGATGCTGTTAATTCTGTCTTATTTGGGTCTAGGCATCTTGAAAGTTTACTGTCTGTAAAATCTGTCATATCTGAATGCTCTACTGCAGTGGAGCTACTGTGATCGGTAGGAAGGGCTTTGACAGTACCTTCTGTGGATCAGACTCCAGAACAGTGTAGCTACTTAAGTAGCTTGTAGTTCAAGCAGATTGTGCATGTAAATACTGGCACGGGTGTGTAAGTATGTGATACATGTGAAACCTTACACTACTTCCTCTTCGTGTCTCTGCCTATGGCTCATGCCTGAAAAAAGCTTCTAGCCCCTGATGACAGTGTGCCAAAACTTCTTTTAGTTTCCTTGTACTTTCTTGTTTAACGAAGTGTCTTAACTATGCTAAAAGGAGGATTAAAGTGTTCCAACTTACTGGTTTATACTTGATTTTTGAGTTTAAGAACAATACTTGGCTGCAGAAATATCCATTATTCAGAGATGCCAGGAATTAAATGATCACAGCTTGTACTGAAACTGTCAGTCTGACATGCTGCTTATTTGACAACCTTTGACAATAAGTTATTGTGACATGCGATGTCATGACCAAAAGTCATCAAGAATAGGTAATGTACAGGAGCTAATCTGTGTTTGCTGTCTTGAGTTTGTCTCCTTGCACAAATCAAATGACAAGCACATAACAGCATGAAAATCATGAATCACCACAACACCTAATTAAATCTGGTTAGATATTTCCTTGATGAGCTGTTAAATTCTAAAACCTCAGAAGACCAATAAGATTGATGCTGGCTGGCTGAATTTTAAAATTATGCAGAATAACAGCACCAGATTTTGCAATGAAAACATTTTGCATGTTTTAACTTCACAAAAGTTAGAGCTGAACAGGAAATACTTTGTAGAAGAAATGGTGATGATTAAAGGTGTGCTTTATTGAAGGTGTTTGCTATGCCTTAACATACTGTATTTCCAAAGTTAGAGCTCTTGCTCCTGGATCAGAAAAATTTTAGAATAATCAAGGGCAAGAGGCTGATTCATAACCCTGTAGATACTGATTTTTTTTGATTCTCAAATGTTCAGGCAAAAATAGTACTTTGTCTTAGTAATTGCCAAAAAAAAAGGCAAGTATTGTTGCCTAGCTAGAAGATATTACTGGATTTTGTCTTTTTATTATTATTGTTATTATTTGTTATTATTTTAGTGTTATTTCATATAAATGCATTTCAGTGCATTGTGTTGCTTCATTCAAAGCTTGGCATGTTTCACATCTCTTTGCTCATCAGTTTTCCCTAGAACAGTATTCTTCAACTTCTCCTAGAACAGGTTTTTTTTCCTAGCTTGCCAAAGTTCCAGTTGTTGCAGCTTCCAGCTGAATGAATAGTTATGTAAAGAGCCATACCCTCCTGCAATAAAGTGCAAGCTGTTTCTGAATGTTAAATGTGTTCGTCTTGTATTAAGTGGATGGCACTTAGAGACAGTCATTACTGTGTGGACAGTGATGCTAAATTAATTTGGAATGGCCCTATTTTGAGTATCTGTGCACTATTTCAATGCCTCAGTCTAATGGTATATTGTTACCTTATTTTTATCTGTTAAAAATGTAGATTAAAAATCACCTTTACCATATAACTTATTGTGACAAGTTGATGCAGAGTAAAATACTGGAAGTATAGGTAAACATAGAAATTTGCAGTAACATTCTTTGCTCTTTATTCAAGGAATGTTTGGGATACTCTGCAAGCTCTTCCTTTTTGGTTTGTCATCTTATTCTTTTTTCCAAAATACATATTGTACTTAGAAATCCCACAAGTGAACTTTGGAGTATAGTTCTCTGTATACCAATTTATATAACTTGCTTATAATTTATTTTTGCTTTGTTAGAGATTTGGAGGCTCTGCTGCATTTAGGGATAGTCTTTTGTGATAAGATACAATTTTGATACTGTTGCATTTTTTATATTTTCTTATACATTTTCATCAGTAATAAATTTGAAAATTTCTGTTCCAATAACATTAAGGTGATTCAGAGCATGTTTTGCATATTCATTTCTCTGGTTAACAACCAAACCTATTTTACAGAAACAAGTTAAAAAAATCGTAACTATATAAAGAACCCAGATAATATTGGCTTAATTGTGGTATGTGGTGTACTAACAGCAATTCTCTGTATAAATGCATGTTATTTTCTGTAACAAAATTAGTCCTATAAAGCTCCTGATATCATACAGTTTTATTTCTAGACCTGCACAACAGATTAAACAAGTCATGTACACAGTAAACAGTGTCCCAAAGTTCTGTAAGGTACTGCAGAACTGACCTGTCAGTTCCAGAATGTAATTAGTTATTACAAGTAAGTACTTGATATCAAGGATGGGGCACATTTATTAAATCTGTCTTGGAAAGCAAAATTTTTGGTATCTTAGTAGTAAGTGTAGTAAATGCTGAATCACTTTTTTTAGTACTCATGGACTTCAAAGCACCATGGAAGAATTGGGTCTCAGCTGTTTCTGTCAGTGGTGCCAGCTATCAGAGCTGGGGTGGGCATTGGGCCCTTCCAGCTCATGTGCGTAACTGTAAAGAGCAGTGATGTTCACTTCAATCTCTATTTCTTACCCATTGATAAATTTACTGGTTAGTGAGTGTGAGAGGAGACGAAGGGAAGCAGAAGCACTTGTTATATACCAAATGATTTAGTGATTTGATTGGGTGAAATTTGGATGTTTATTTTGAATTAGAGATGGACAGTCTAAGCTTCTTTTCAGTATTGCTGCTTTATACTGTTTAGTAACAGAGTGGTACTAAGGCACATACTATATCCAGTTAATGAATTATTAGCAGTAATTAGTGGTATATTTTACTAACAGGTTATTTTGCAGTAAGTTTGGATAGGGTGCATCTGTGTGGGAGTTTGTGTGAGACTTTTTGCCTCAGTATTAGGAATTTAGTAGACTTGGAAGTAGCTGTATAAAAAAGATTGATTGGGGTGGGGATTTTTTTCTCCTCCAAAAGTCATTTTCTTATTGCTGAGGCAGTGTCTAGGCACATAATTTTAATTCCAATTTTGTAGTGAGACATGCCAGGCTTCATAACCCTGTGAACTTTTGGGACACTTCTAAGCATAAATCATAAAGGAATAAAGTGCCTTCTGGAATTGCAGTCTAATGAAAGTTGTAATTTATACATTGCAGTAAAACTGATTAGCTGTTTTTTAATTGTTTGAAGCAAATGGCCAAAGTTCTTAATATCTGCTGATTAGAAGAATGCTGTAGAACCACAAATGTCAGTTCATACAAATGAAGCTAATGTCTTTTTCTTTCTGATTGTTTGGACTTTTTTTAGGCTGTTCCATACAGACGTGTTTCACTAAGGTTCAGCTTTTGGTTAAGGCACTAAGCTTTTTCAGGATTCTAGTTAATACCAAACTAGGACATTTTAGTCTGAATGTGAAGTGTGTGCCTCCATATCACAGGCTCACAGCATCCACAGCGACACAGAGCATGGAGCCAAGTCTGAGCAGCTCATCAGTGGCAGCAGCAACAGAGTGGAAAAATTATCAGGCAACTTGGGCAATGAAAAGATTTGACTGCTGGAGCTCTTTTGAGGGAAATCCTGGTAAAATGTCAAGGTGTCTGACTGAAACCAAGTTTCATAATCTGTTGTTTTTTTCCTTATTTTAATCCTTCTGAATGGCTTGGGAAAAATCATAATTTTAAGTGTCAAACCAGTTAATTTGCAGCAGTTACCTGCCATTGTAGTAATTTCAGTTGGGCTTTTTTTTGTAGGTGTAACAGAAATGGCTCAGGACTTTGTAGGTGTGCATATATTATCTGTATTGTGTGAACCTGAAGATCTGTGATCTTAACTGGGCATGCTCTCTATTTTCTGTTCTTGATCTCCTTCTCACTTTTGTAGGAAAAATGTTTCAATGCTAATGCCAAAAGACAGTGATAGTGGGTTGTTGGTCACTTACACTAGTGAAAATATTGGCTATGCTAAGATTATTCTGCAGCATCTGGGACATTTCCTGGACTTGTCAGTATTAGATAGGCACTGCATCAAGAATGTGTATTTATCTCTGCGAGGCAGCAGTTCTGAAAACACATCACTGATTTGGGGAGACAAGGTCATGCCTGCCAATCCCAGGCTTTGCGCAATGTGGATTTCTGCTTAACAATTTTAGTAAACTATGTTGCCACAAAAGGTGGCTGGACTAAAAGAAAATTTTCCCCATCAAATAGTAGAGAAGTTGTTATAACACACAAGACAAAAAAATTATTCTTTTTTTTAGCCCCTGTTGGGAGTGAAAAGCAGTGGGTAACTTCATCTCTAATGTCTTGGATAGGCAAGTAATTTTTACGTAGTTGACAAGTCTTAGAGTCTAAATGCACCATGTTGGTATACAATATGTGTTTGACAGATAGTGTATTAGCATTTGGTGAAGCACAATTCCACTGAAGTAAAAGTTTTGAAATAAGTAACAAGAAGCAAACTTTTGAATGTTTTTTCTCTGCTCAGGTCACGATCAAGGTCACCCCGGAGAAGGGCTCACACGCCAGAACGGCGGAGAGAGGAGAGAAGCGTTCCCACAGCGTATCGCATCAGCAACAGTCCTGGGAACAGCAGGAAGCGGCCTCACTCCAAGTAAGGGCTCCAGGTCCTGGACAACAGGGTCCTGGCATCCTAGCAGACTTAAGGCCTAATGTATTGTAGATTCCTTAGCTAGAACTACTTAACCTTTGTATGTTTTGGAGATTTATTATAGGTTTTTCAAGAAAAAAATTAGTAATGGATGCACTTGTTCTTCCCCGTTTTGCATAAGTTTGAACAGCAGCTGTCCAGTCAAATTGGTGAATGTTAATACATAGCTGTCTGCTGGCCATGGGAATTTAGATTTCACTGGGAGTTTCATATTTCCCTGTTTTTGAGTCATTTTCTCATGCTGTGCTTGTGCAAGCTGTATGACCTCTGCACAGGTACTAGCCCAACTATGATGTCAACTTTCTTAACATCACATCATACCTGCATAAACAAGGGCAAGTCTGATTTACCAAACAGTTACTTTGCAGGTATTTTACTGCCAGAGTGGAATGTGAGGTATGAATCGAGGTGTCATTTTGAGAGCACCCTGCATATAGTCTCTCTCAAACTATTATAATCAAAATGGCACTTAGTCTTCTTCTTTCTCTGTATGTCTTGTAAAATAAGAAAGAAAGAGATCACTTTCAGCTTCATTAAAAATATTCTCTTGTTTCTTATGACAACATCTCTCGATGTCCCGTAATTAATTGATGTGTGGTAGGTATAATTGAGAACATCCTAAGTATGCTTCAACTTGATTTAGTTTTTAACATTCATCAAATGGCGATAATAGAGGCTCTTGTGGAATTCTTGCAAATTTGGTTCAGCAGAAAATATATGGAAGCTTAATATGTTTGTTTTCTTGTAAAAAGAAATTTTTCACATCCCTATGCTGTTTTTAATGCTCTGTTAGTGTGTCTGCTGCTTGATCATTCAGCATTTTTAGAATTGTGCCACTCCCAGTTGTAAATTATAATTGCAATTGTGAAACAAACTACAATCCTTTGTGAATAATATTGCTTATATAGGTCAGAATTTTAAACTTGTTTGGCCACAAACAGGAAACGAGAAAGTGGCGCAATAAAATACAGCAGTAAGTATAGAAGACGTAGACTGAAGAAGGGGTATTGTAGTTAAACATTTAAGGATATTTTGCAGCTCTGATTGCAGAAATTAAATCAAAAACTGTTTCAGCCCTGAAATGTTAAATTTTCAAGTAAGAAACTTGTCCATCACATTCCATGTTCAATTATGGAACAGATTCTTCATCATTCAGCTATTTTATGTGTTCATCATAACGTGAGATGAAAAACACTGAAAAAGCTTACGGTAAAATACTTCTCTTGCATGACAAATGTTTGCCAAGATTTTCAAGATTTAAATATGAAATCTGTTCACAGCTTGGTGGCATCATGATGTTTTAAGAAGCTAAGCAATTGAAGAACATAGCTAGTCAAGGAATAACTGACTTTGTAGCTGATGGCTTCGTGTAGTCATGCAAATGTTAGAGGCTATGGGGATTTTGTCTGACACTTAATCATCATTTATACAAGAGAAGTGTAAGGAGGTTTTGCAGTTTTATGTCATGAATGTTAAATTCTGTGTAAAAAAATGTGGGATAAATTCTAAGCATCAGAGTTGTACGCTATATATATGGAAATTCAATGTGTTACAATATAGCACCTTTTAAAGTAGAAAATTCTCACAAAAAATTAAAGTGAACGAATGAATAATATGATACTTAAAAGGTGGCTAAAAGTTTTAGTGTTTTAAGATACCTAGAAGCTTCAACAACATTCTTTTGAATAGACATCTAGGAATGCATACTAGAGAGAGATGCCTACAGGGAGGGTATTTCCTCCCTCTAAATAAGGCATCACTCTAGTTATTCTAATAATAGTACTGTCAACACTAGGATGTAAATTATACAGGCATAATAGTTTAATCTTTAATATATTACTAATATATTACTAATTTAATTCTCTTTGAGCTTAATATTGCCTATGAGGTGACCATCTCTGTTCCCTTACGTCAGTAATGAACACATCAGGGTACCCTTAAGTCCTTTGTTTCAGCTTTCATACTGACAGACATTTGTGGATCTAGTTTCCAGGTCGCAAACAGTTTGCACATAGGCACGCTGCTAGGTCCAGATTAGTCTGATTGAAATACAACAGCTCATTTAAAAATTTGATCCTGTGGTTTGTCGCACTGCAGGTTAGATCACAAGGAAAGGGGCTTTTTCTTTTAAAAATCAAACAAACTGGGGATTTGCCTTGTAGATATTTTACATAGCCATAGTTCTATGTTTTGTTTATTTTATGGGCTAGGAAAAATGTATGGGATATAAACTCTTACATTTCTTATTCCATTCTAAGTGTCTGATGTTGTTTGGGAAGGAACTTCCCTCTCTAGCAAAGGGAAGATTATTCTGCAAATCTCTAATGAAAGGCTTTTTGTTGTTATCCTGCAAACAATCAAACACTGGTCAGTAATTGCTGTGCACCCATGAAGCAGCATTCCATGTGAGAACCTCAGGACTCAGTAGTTGACTAATGCAATGTATTAAAAAGAGCTTCTTAGAAAGTGTTTTGTACAACCATAAACGTGTGGTATTGGGTAAGACTCGGCACATACGAATACAAGAGAAACATCCTCTTCACATCCTGTGGAAGAGGGTACATAAGCTTTCAGAAGTGAAAAGTAGCCTCAGCTTAGCTAGTGTAATATTGCTCTAAATATTCTTCAATAAAATATTTTCTTCTCACAGAAGTCCCCATGAAAAGAAGAAGAAGAGGCGGTCTAGATCACGTACTAAATCCAGAGCTAGGTCTCCCTCACCACCTATGTCACCAGGCAAACCATCCACACACAAAAATTCTGTACATTCAACTAGTGTCTCTCCTGTGGAGAGCAGGGAATCCAGCCAGGAACGCTCCAGGTACCGTGCTCTGTTACTGTCATACTGCAGTGCTGCTGTCTCTTGACTGTCAGGAGTCATGGGGTGAGGACTCTGTGTGTGCAAAGTGTGCTTATCAAAAGTAAAAGTCACTGGGAGCAGCGCAGTCTCTGCATCCCTCTGATGAAGGTGTTGGATCTCTATTGCTTTCTGGAGTAAAGATCTTGACCTACTCTTGCAGGAAAAGTGGTGCAGAGAATTCTGCAACCTATTTCTAAATTGGAAATCAGAAGCTTTCATGAAATGGGATAACTCTTTGAAGTAGAACTTTAATAGAGTAGTTTGAATTGGTAATGCGTGTCAAGATTCATGATTAAATTATTTCTAGAATATAGAACAATCCTGTTAAAAATTCTCAGGCTGCTGTTCAGATTTGTCTGAGCAGTTGTATAGGTGATTTTGCTGACCCTGACTTACATTCTCTAGCTGATTGAGAGAATTGTTGACTAACATATGAGAGACATGTACAATGAAACCCAACCCAAGATGGTGAGTGAAATGCATTTTCAAAACTTTTACTATAAATCTCTAATTTTATTTTTTAGGGGAGTTTCTCAGGAAAAAGATGGCCAAATCTCTTCAGCAATTGTGTCATCGGTGCAGAGTAAAATCACTCAGGTACAAATAGGCAAATTCAGAGTATGTTGCCTAATTATGTCCAGCATACTGTTTTCGTGTCTTACCACCTCGGGCAATTCTGAACTTAGCATATGATGCAGAGACATGTTCCCTGTCTTTCTTAATCTGTTTGCTTATGGGAACAACAATTTTATTGCTTCTCTAGGTGCTCTCCTTTCAATTTTAATCAAGCCTCTAAAGACCAAGCTAAATTCGTTAGGCTGCAGTTGTATCCACTGTAAAGATGTTAAAGTCTTTTTTTTTATGCTGCAGTATTCCCTTTATCAGCAGCCCATCTTACCACGTAGAGCTCGTAACAAGTTTAATGGAAGAAAGAAATATTTAAATTTTTTCAATTGGATATGCCAACTTTAAAGGAAACATTCATTTAATTATGCTTTGAAAAATCTACAGTAGAAAATCTGAGCTGCTTTTTATATTCTGGTGGTTTTCAGTGGAAAAGTTATTCTTTCAGGGTATAAATACTGTTCAAAATCTTAGTTCTACTATGGAAATAGTGATAGCTGGAAATTAATACTAGTGGTCTAGTACCTTACATACTAAATTTGATCCATTTCTTATGAGAAACCCTAAAAAAGATTATTCAGTAAAAATAGCAGGTATAGGCAGCCGAGAAAGAAAAAGGAGTGTTAATGTCACAGCCCTTCCTATGCTGCCAAAAAAATGCATGGGAATTCCTGGTATGAGAACTGAGATACAAACTAGTGCGAAGGAGAGTAAACATCCCTCCCTTTAAACACATACACCCTTCAAAAGTCATTGGTTGATGCATTTTTGGCTTAAATATTGCTTATGGCATAGTATTTCCTAGTTTAATGTTAGACTGCTTCCTTGAAGTGCAGCTGTAAGAGAAGGAATGATAGTATATCAAAATAGAGTTCTTTGTTGCTATTTGCAAAAAGCGAAAAACAGGAGTGAAACATGAAGCTGCAAGATATTTCCCAGCACAGATGAGTTTAGCATCTCTTTATCATTAAGGGCTCCCAAAAAATTGGAATTGAACTCATTATTAGATTGTTGTGTTGCCATTGTGCTGACTAACCCTAACCTAGTCAATATTTTTCTCATTCAGATTCTTCCATTTGTAAAGCAGAAGGAATAGTAATGCTAAATTCCCCTCTGGGGTGTTTTGAGAACTTCAGATGCAAAATGCTTTAAAAGCTCTCAGGAATTTATTTATATTGCATTTGTGAACAAATGTTTAAGTAACTATGATTCATTACTGATACACACTTTTTATTTTGTCATCATTTTTTGCAACCCAGTTATTCAGTGCTGTTTACATGAAATTTCATTTCTTTCTGTAATGCTGTTCCAACTAGATGTTCAAAAAAGACTGACAGTCTGTTTGGTTTCACAGTCACTGTTATATGAGAAAATACCTCTGCTGTGTAGATTTTGGTTCAGATTTACAAAGCAAGAAAAAAACCCTTTCTGTTTTAGAGTAATTTTTACATTATTTTCCTCCTATCTCTCTTTTTATCTTTTCTTTTTCTCTTTTCTTATTCCTATTTTAAACCTCCAGGGGTTAGTAATTGTGTGTTCATTACAGGGTTTCTTTGAAGATGTGGTCATAGTTTTTCCATTTCAACTGATATTATTTCTGTGCTTTGTTGCAGAGAGACTGCTTGAAATATTTATGCAGAGCACTTTGTTGCATTTTGGTAAAAAACAGACTTTAGTTGCTCTCATAGGAACTTTCTCCAAATTATTTGACTTGTTTAGCCTAGGAACTAACCATTTGAGCATCATGACTTCAAGTGTCCCTTGTGACTGGAATATACACTAACCCTTTCATGTGGGCTTTTGCAGTTGTGTGTTTTAGCTCTATTCAAAGCTCAGATGTGTCATACCATTTTCCTTTTATTTTCTACAGGATCTTATGGCCAAAGTGAGAGCAATGCTTGCAGCTTCCAAAAACATCCAAACCAGTGCCTCCTGAGACCTCTTGGAACTGACCATTAAGAAATTGTGTGAAAAGAACAATTGGAAAAGAACTGCCTCATCTCAAATGTACAGCTGAGCTTGGCTCACAACTCGCCTAACTTACCAGAACTCAAGAAGCTAAAACCTATCTTTCTGTACAGAAGCATCTATTTGAAATTTCATTAAATTTTTTCAGCCAGAATATCTTTGAAAAGTTTTTGAGTTTTGTAAATTGATTTTTTTGACTAATTCTTCAATAACATTTTATGATCAGCAGTCTATAAGTGTATATTTGTAAATACTATGTTTCTGTGAAAAGTATTACACAATAATAAAGAAGGAAACATCTTTCATTAGCTAAAGTTTTTGTGGCATCCTTAATTGTTTGCAGTCGGGTTTTGTTACAAATTAATGTTTTTTTTGTTTATTGTTTTCTGCATTTTAATTTGGCAGCTGTCTTGCCTCCTGACAGCCTTAAGCTGAGAAATTCTGTTCATCTTCCTTCATGCACAGGATGATCTCAGAAGAATGCTTGTTTACTTAAATGTCAGTAATAGACAATTTTTGAACCAGGGGTGTGATTTGTTGTCCATGAGTTAGAAAGATCTCAGAGCCTCCATGTGAGGAGTTGACCCTTTGAAGTCAATAACTAATGGTCATAGTAGCCCCATTGGTCCTAGTGTACCTTGTTCTCTCAGACTAGGTACAGAAAAGAGGATGGTTTTGGACATTTTTCAGGCATCCTGTATAGAAATCCAGCTTTTTTCTGATTTAACATCTTTCACATAGTTGAAAAAGACATTTACTACCTTGTATTTTACTGACATAGTCCTATTAACTTTTTTCAGAAAGTTTGTGGCCTCAGTAAAATTGTACATTAGTATATTATGCATGATTTGTTCCACCCACAATGAGACTATTTTCATGTTGTCATTTAAATGCTCTTAAAATGAGTACAAAATTGTGGATTTTTACAAAAGCCTGCTTTAACAATGAGAGGGTTTTGTAATGGTTGGTTGTATTGGCAATCATCTTAATTCTGTAAAGAATGGGATCATGGCCTTTACTGATCCCTGAAAAAGTCTGTGGTCCATAGTCAGAAAGATTGTGGGTTTAGTGACTCAGTCCTGATTTTCTCGGATTTTATGAAGATTGGGTAGAGGTTGGAAACAGATTAGAGAAATTAAAATTCACGCTTCCTCACAGACTAGTGGTAAATTATTTCCACAGAATGATACAGATAAACAGTCCCGATGTAAAAATCTTGCTCAAAGTAAGAGGAGGAGATACAGTGTTGATTTCATTTAAACTTTAAGTAACATGATGGTCAAAATGCTCCCTGGCATGCCACCTGCTCCCTTGGAATGCAAGCACGGTATTCAAGCCATTGGAAACAGTAATTGATCAGATTTCTTTTCATTTTTGTTCAATAATTAGCATGATTTACACTTACATAAACAATATAAAATGCTGGGTCTGATGCAAAGGGATTCCATTGTGCACATAACATGTGATGAAACAGCCTTCTAAATGGTCATGTGGAATGATGCTATTCACCACTTACCTAATTATTTCAAAGTTATTTGCAATGTTTTGGCTAGGATAAAAATTCAACCAGTACTAGGGAGGCACTGTTTCCTCTACACCAGTTGGTGAAACAGTACTACTAGAGACAGATAAGAAAGAACATAAAGTAGGTTTCAACACAGCTGTTGCAGATTGTTGAGCAGTGTTAGAATTTACAGCAGCTATATTTTTCCTCCCCTAAACAGAGTTAAAAGTCTCACCATGGTTAAATAATTGGCAGCTTGGATGCCAGTTGCTTGTCAAGTAATAGGAAAAAAAGCCCATCTTTTTGATAAAATAGACTGGGCAGCTTGTTTGGCTGCTGCTTTGCAGATTTATTTTCTTTGGGAAGGTTGTTGTTTTAATTTAATGACTTCTTAAAATATTTTCCTATGAGCAAGTCTTACAGTCTTTTCCTTATTCCTTTTTGTGATACGTAGGGAGATGAAGTGTTTAGCTCCAGAAAAATTTAGATTAAATGCATTTTTATGCAGTCTTTATTTTTAAATTAGGTTTGTTTGTGTTTAGCACTCTCTCATTGGGAGCTGTATTCTCTAAAAAGTACTCATGCTTTCATTCTGATATTTTTTTCTTCTTTCCAGCCAGAATGGACATTTTTAGCACATTAAAAGGGCTTGCGCTGCTTTACCAGAATAATTTCACAGTTGGAAATCAATGCTGCTTTCTTTGGGCTCTTCAGGCACTGGCAGTGTTGTAACTTCTTGCAAATACACAAGCACGGAGCTTGTGGTACAGTGAGTACAATTTCAGGTGTCTGGTATATCAGGAGAATGCGTGACCAGTATCAGGAGGATGTCTTAAAAACTTCAAACTGGGAAATTTTCATCAATCTCTTTTCCTGGTGTGAATTCACAGCGTAATCCCTAAGGGTCTCGGACCATGGGTCTGGTTCTGGATCAGATGACACAGCCCACCTCCCATCCACAAAACTGTATATACTCAATTGCTTGCCATGTTTCCATGCACCAACGGGCCTAAAAAGGTCCTGGATCACCTGGCTGTATTGCCAGATTGCTGCATTAGGGAGTTAAAAAATCAGGAGCACTAAATTGGAGGAAAGCAGGCTCTGAGTAGCCATGAGGAAAGCACTGTGGCAGCTTTTGAGTGGTCAGCAATTAGTTTTGATTTTCCAAATTTCTCAGATGTGTGAAAATGACATATTGTGATTGCTTTGCTTTAAGTTAAGTGAAATACAAGAATTCGGGCCTCTCTTGAGCTGTAGGTATGTTGAGTTATTTCCTCTGCATGAGTGTAACAAACTAGGACTTGGAATCTAAATACTGGATTTCCAAAGAACTTTGGAGGGGCTTTTTTGTCTGTAATGTGCTAGCCTGTCTTTTTCCCTTGGAAGGATCATAGTTTTGAAGATTTAAAAAAAAAAAAAATTGCCAGATTATGTAGCAGAGCTTTATTCTCTGTATTGATACAGAGTAGTCTCTTAAAGAAATGCCGCTGACAGACAGCAGGAGCTGCCCAAGAGGTGTAAGGTTTTTTCCTCTGGAGATTCACATTCAACTAAGGTATCAAAAAGTACTTGAAATTTATTTGAATCACTATTTGCAGACGTATTTGTAGATGTTACAGACAGATTCTCAGGGATGGATGATAGCTCTATGTCACAAAACTAATGGCACAAAGGCTTTGCTGCAGCAAAGGTTGTGTGTAGCCTTGGGTTCTTTACCTTTCTTTGTAAAACTGCAGTGAAATAGGTGAGGGTTAGATGCTTGTGTCCACCAATCCCTGTTACCAGTTTCCTCCAGAGCAGATTTCTCAGTACAGGCTTCCACTTCCACAGCTTTGCTTAATCTGCCCACCCAGATCCAATCTTGATAGTTCAAGAACTGAATTCAAAACAGTTTTTATTAAAGTTGCTCCAATTTGAATCAATTAGATGTGTTCAGCAGCCTCCTACCTGGCTCTTCACAGTGGTGGGCAAACTGTCAGTAAAAGTTAACATCATTTGGCCATCTCAGGATATACTTTTTGTTTTTCCATAGGTGAGGAGACCTGGCTTCTACTAGTTAATGGTTTGGCTTTCAGCAGTTTGGCTCTGTCAAGCAGCTAACAGCCATTGAGTTGTATCAACGGTCTCTTGGTATTCTTCATGATTTAATTTCTATTGTCCCTTCTAATTCTTTGTATCACAACATTTTGTTTGACACCAATTATTTTGGAACCTACACATTCTCACTTTTAATCTTCATGCATTAGAAATATCAAAATTATATTCATTTTTCAGTGGGGCAACAATTAATGACATTTAGAATTAATGCTTTCTTGGATTTAAGGCAATGACTTATCTTTTGTGAAGATATTTTATTAGGAAATCCTATTTAATTAAATTTCTACTCAACTAAATTGCATTTATTATCTATTCCTCTTCTCCCACCCCTAGCCAGCAAATAATTATGTTAAGCAAATTAATAAAAGACCTGTGGACTGAGGTTAGTAAACTGCTAAGGCATTTTCTTTGCTAGTTTTCCTTCTGCCATTATGATCTAAAAGCATGAAATACAGTGTTGCACTAATTTAACATTGTTAATTGACAAGATGAAAAAACTTGGCTATAACATGAACATTTGTTTGAAATTCTGATAAATGCAGATCTTCAAAGTTCTTTATTTTTACACTTGTGATTTAAATACAAATATGTTCTGAATATCTTGTTTTTCTTTTAGACAGGTCCTTTCAGCACAGAAGTGTAGTTCAGTGAAGTACTACATGTGAAAGGAAAGGCTTTATTGGAGCATTTGGTTGGAAACTAAAATCTGCCTCCACGCTGATGAGCTTTTGGTCTTTCTGGTAGCAGCTGCAGTGGTATTGGTGTAGTTACTCTGTTAGAACTATCGAAGGATTCCTGATAAATCTTGATGTAAAGCATGTGTTTGCTTTTTGCCTTAATTTTTCATGCTTTAGATTATACAAGAGGTATATTCGCCCTACTGCATTTTGTGAAATCTTAAAGCAAGTTGTGAGCATTTATTACCTTTCAGGGTACTTGAAACTTCCCCAGTATTAATTTAATATCTTTAATTTGGATGAAGATGATAATCTCTCGGCAGCAATTAATCCTGAATATGCAGCATGGCATACATTATAAAAAGCTCTGCCAGACAATTTTAAAAGTGATGGTGCTAATCCGCTGTCTCTGCGCCGCTTTCCTCAGGAGATGTGCTAGGACTCCTCTCTGATAAGGACAAAACAGCTCTGCACGCAATCATTGCCTGCTGACAAACTCATTTTTCTCTTTACGCTGAGTGTTAAACTGATGATCTCTGCATAGGAAGTGAGTTCTTGTTGATACTTGACAGTGTTACAGATACAGCTGCCCACTTAGGTAAAAGCAATCCTGGTATGCAAGGCTGGAGGAGGGCAGGTGTTGATCTTCCCAGACAGCACGGAGTGGCAGATATGATGCCTCACTGTAGGGAAACTGGTGTTATCTGGGGATCTCAGATTTTTTTGTTTCCTGTAAAATACATTCTAAGGATTTATTTTTCCAGGGAGAAGTTCCATATATGCTTATATTTCCTCTATTAAAACATAAGAGGATTTGAGGGTTCTCATTAAAATGCAATCCAATCTGCAACATTATTAGGATATGGCGCCTGGGGTGACTGTGGCACTTTCAGTTAAATTACTGCTCTGGCTTGTTGAAACAGCTTTACTCCTCCAAAAAGGCTAAAGTTTGAAGAAAACCTACTCTTAGCTGATTAAGAAATAGGTCGGAGAAAGTTTGCTATAACAAGAAAGGAAACAAAATCATGAAAACATTAGCTCCTCCTTTCTGAAACCCTAATTCATTTTCTAAGATAAAATGAAAAGGAGAAATTCGTATTGTAAGGATGGATAAAAAGATGAGCATTTTTCCACCTTGAGTCAAGTAAGTGAGGGGTGATATTTCAGCCTCGAGCTGTTGAGGCAATCAAAAGTACATGGTCTGCAGGTCTCTGAGTTTTTTAGCTTATGCACTGTGAAGATTATAAATCACCAAGTGCAATGATTAAAAGATTTTTATCAGAATCATAAGGTGTTGCTTTAAAAAAAATGATGGGCTTGGTGAAGCCTGTGTTACAATGGTATCATTGCAGTCCTTTTTTGGTAAGATGTCTGTGCTTCAAGAGAAATTAGCTTTATTACCTTGACCTCACCTGGAAACCTTCTCACAGTGGATACTCAACACAGAGTGAAAAGACAACTACTACTGTGGAGATAGAGTTCTAGCTGTAAACCTCTTATTCCCTTGGATTCTTATGGTAAAATGTGTGGGATTTAAGTGTAATAGTGTAATAATGACAGACAGAGGAATAAATGCCCCAGTGTGTTGTTTTATATTCCCAGAACAAAACACTGAATGTATTTAGGTAATTATAAGAAGCCACGAGTTTACTCTGTTTGATCATGAGTTGTGAAAGCCTGTGAGTTTTATTATAAGTTAAAGTTTTCTTGGGATTGCCATTGCAAGCGATAGATGATCTTGTGTGGCTCCCTTCTCTGTTTGGATTCACACTGGCCCTGAGCGTAGTGCTGCTGTTTATCCGTGGGGATATTTCCAGCTCATCTGTGTTCTGTCAGGGCCCTGGATGCGGGAATAGACCTTAACACTCCTGACCAGACTCTGTGAGACCTTCACCCACTGATCCCAGGTGCCCTTCCCGGGTTCACAGGGCTCTGCTCAGGCTGGAGAAGTCTCTGCCCTGCCACCCGCATTGCTGTGCTGAGCTCCCAGCTCCCTCCTCAAGGGACCTCATGCGCTGTGACCCTTTTTGCTCGAGTCTAATTCCTTGGCTGCTGTTATTAAGGGTCTGTTTACCTCCATTTGCATATCCTCGGGAAGCCTGTGCCCATGTCTTTGGACGAGCTTTGCAGGGATATGTTAAGTCCCAAGCTGAATGCCCTGTGTGCTACCACAACAGGCAATAGAAATTGTCTAGACAAAACCTGTAAACTTAAGTAGCTTTTATTGAACTCATTCCCCTTCATAAAAGTTATATTCAAAAATAATATCCAGCGTAATCTTGGAAATCTCTTAGCCAAACACTGGCAGCTTCACGATCCAATTAAAACACTCCTTGAATCCACACATCCCATTGCCAAAAATTTCTTATGCTTTAAACTTTTGTACATCACGTAACAATTTGTCTTCAGTTGCATCTTCTATCTGTACTTCTGAAATAGGTGAGCCTGTCTGAAGTTTTTTAATCAGGAAAAGGTATAAATTGACAGCCTCAAGCTGTCACAGCACACAGAAAAAACACTGAGACGTGTATCTATTAATTCTGCAGAAGGAGCACGTTAAATTTCCACTGTTCATAATCTCCTGTTGGAACCAATATTGGCTAACGACTAATGGTATCACACTTGGCAAAAATTAAACACATCTCTCATCCTTTCCTAAAGCTATTTCTGTTTTAAGGCAGTGTAGATAAGGAGACAAAATGGACAAAGAGTGATATTCTGTGGTGAACTTAAGAGAATACAATAAAAATGAGTGAGCTACTCTGGCAAATCTGATGGAGGTTTGAATGGCAAAAAGTCATTCACTCAAGTCTGACAACCTAATGGTTTTGATGACACTGTAATAGTTTTTTGAGCTTGGGCACAATAAGGGGTACTGAAAAGCTGTTGTTCTCATACTGTGACAGTGAAAATTTGCTGGATTTTAAGGCCAGTGCAACTTTGCCAACAAATGAAGTCTTACATCTTCAGAGGCAGAAGCAATTCTGTGTTTTCTTCCTAGGATAATGACTACTTTACGTGGAACTGTGGTATGCAATCAGACTTTCTGTACAGAAATGATGAAACAAACTACTGGCATTCAGAGTCATTGCACTTGCTTCCTCTTTCTGACAATCCTCCCAGCCAAAGGCAGAAGTTCTGATTTACAAAAGCTAGGAATATGCTTTCTGTAACATCTGAGTTAGGTAGGTCCTTTCTTGGCAAGGGCAAATCATTTGAAAGCCATTTAGTAGGCAGGGGGTTGGTTTAATTGTCTTTGTCTCTGAAGCAAGAAGCGGTTTAGTCTTGCTATGGGTAAGTGGTGACATCTCACAGAGAGACAGAAACAGCTATTGAGGATGTGGATGGGTGAGATACCTCTGCTCTCTGGACCGGCTGCTTACCAGGAGACAGGGCAATACTTAGACTCCCCAGCTGCACAGTTTCAACTCACTCTCCTAACTGCAGCCAGTGTGCTGAAATGTTCCTGAAATTTAGGCTTTCTATCTTGCTAACCTCAGTATTCCCTTGTGACAATGCAGAAGAGCACTAATGTGAAGGTCTTACTCAAGCCACAAGCAAACAAAGATACGAACTATTTTATAAAGAAAGAATATTCTTTGCCTTTATGCTTTAAGAATATGCATGCAGTAAATATTACTATTTATCCATAAATAAGATTTATGTTGTGGAAAATTTCCTACCTTTAGTGGCCTGTCTGCATGGGTCCTGTTTGCCAGTGTTCTGTAGCTGTGCCTCAAGGCAATGCACTTGGCTGCTGTTTTTCATGCTTTGAAGCAGTCCAAAGATGGATTTCACCTTGCTGAAGATTTTCAAAAACATCTTGCCAAATCTGGAAAAGGCAACAAGCTTGGGCAGACAGCAATTAATTTGGAGCTCAGGGAAATACATTCTTGGTGCTTTAACATGCTGGTGGCCAAGTTATCTCCATACAGGCTCGAGATGATTGTTCTGTTTGTGAGTAGACCTCTGCTGGAAAAAAAAAAATAGCAAGTTGAAAGCATGAAAGCAGCAAGTCCCCAGAAGCCTGTAAGTGCTTTTTCACTTGTGTGTACATTCTGCTTGGCTACTGACTCACTTTTGACTGATGGAGTTTGTTCCATTTAAAAAGTAGTACCCTTACCCTGAATTTCTGTGTTTCTAATGAGTACCTCAAAGCTCAGTTCTAACACTGAACCTGACAGCTCATTCAATACGCAGTTCTTCAAGGTCTGTCATTATCTGAACACTAGAACGTTCAAGACCAAAGTTGTACAGCTTTTAGCCCTTTGCTAGTAATGAGTTTTACACCTTAATAAAAGCTTCAGCAAAGTAGATTCTAGTTGCAGTTTCTGTAAAGTCACTGAAGAGTCTCTGATTTCATTCAGGCATTGTCAGCAGCACAAAAGCATCTTCTCAGCAGTGTCCTATAAATGACCTGTTACCTTAAGAAACAGCTTCCCATTACTTGTTCTTACATAGTTACTTTTCTACCCCTATCACACCGTTTGAGTTCAGCCAAAATCTTGTTCACTCTGTTATAAAAATCTCTCCATACGCTGTCTGTTGCCTCGACAGGAATCAACAGTGGGGAGGTTGTGCAGAACCTCCTGATCTGTGCAGAATGGTATCTTTCAAAAAAGCCTTCCAAATCCTTCTGTCCATATCAGAGAGCCCAGGACTATGAATGATCTGCCAATAAATAATAATGATATGGGACTCAGACTTCCTTTTCTCCACCTTTTTGGAGGAGTATTTCAGTGTTCAACACATAGCTGACCTTTCTGGAAAGCATTTTGGATGATCACTCCATGTGTCAAATGATGTTTTGTAGAGGTGGCTGCTTGCTGGAAGGCAGCTACAATTTGAGTTCCATATGTGGATTGGTCAGGCGCAGGAAAAGAGGGAAGTGTTCCTTATTTACCAGTCAAAGCAGTATGAAAATAGAGGTTAAGTAGTTCCTGTTAGAGATGAGGCCGTTCACTGCCTGCCCAGGGCTGGGGAGGAGAGGATGTGTTGTTGTCCCACCGTAAAGATAAATTGTACAAGTTCTTTCCTCTTTGCTGCACTGCTCTGGCACATCTGCTCTTTACACTGGCACTGAGCTCTTTCTGACTCATGGGACAAATAACTTCAGGACTGCTTTCAGAAAGCAATGCTAACAACTGAAAGAGTCAGGAGACTTCAATTCTTTTAAGAGATGAGGGACAGCTATGGGTTAAATCTTAAGGTACATAGGCCTGGTTCAAGTGTGACTGTAACCACAGTTACCTGGAACCGTGGTTTATGAAGAAAATGAAACATACTGTGATATAAAAATTTTTCTCTCAAAAAGTCAGCAGCCTGCAAATGGAGAGAAAGTGAGTCCCATGACCAGCAAATCAAATTGATTGGGTTTTATCCTAGCAACCACTGATGTTCTGAAAAAACAAGGAAAAGTGCTGTAAACAGTGCTGTGTTGAAACATTGAATCATTGAAGTTAACTTTGTTTTTAATTGGGCTATCTGAAAGATGAGCCTCTGCAGTGTCTAGAAATGCCCATGGAAACTCAAAAGCGAGAAAATTAATATATTAAGCAGCGAATTTGTAGCATGGTGCCAATCTGCCCTTTCAATTCTCCCTATCAACAGAAACCATAACAGCTAATTTCTTGCTGTAAAATATTCTTTTTTATTTTTACAAGTGAAGCTCATGACACACTGCATGGGGTGGGAAATAAGGAGAGGGGCTAGTGCTGTCAGCAAAAATAATCATCTCATTCTCTTGGAGCAGCACTGAAAGATGTTCTGCAGAAATGCTTACCCTCATCAAAGGGAAGGCAAAAGCTCTCTGCTGCTGCAGAAAAAGTGGAGGGGTTTGCCTTTTCTATGTAATATTTTAAATTATATTGCTTGGAGTTCTAGTAACAAAAATTGGTGAGAAAAAGGAGCTCCAATTTTCAGAATTACTGTTAGTTTTATTGACCCATGTTCATAACAAAAGCTTGATTGGAGTGGGACACAGGTTCCCATCTGAAGGCTTGAGGGAGTTGCTGCTGTGGAGGACTGAAGAGTCCTGTGAGTGCTTTCCCCCCTCTTCCTGCAGGCTGTCGCTGCCTTGCTGGCTTGCAGGGAGAGGAATTCAGCTGTCTGTGTCCTTCAGCCTACATCCTCCATGGATGAAGCAGGACATGAAGTCAGTGTGTCCTTGTGGGCATGCTGCTCCTGGCTGGAAGGATCCTTGTGCGGCCACAGGAAAAAACAGCAATGCAGAAATTACAAGTAAAGACACAAAGAAGGATTGTTTATTGGTGTGCTGTTGCTCCTGTGTTGGCTGCTACAAAATTCAGAAGTATTTCATCTTTTTGAGTTAAAGCAAAAAGCAAAATAACAAAGAAATCCTCCCACAACCAAAATATAATGTGAACTCTGTCAGAACACAGCTCTTCTCTGGGGACAGCTCTGGGGACAGCTCTGTCCCCAAATTCTGCTAATCAGTGAAGTTTGCAAGTGCCTTTAGAAATCCATGTTGTAGCTTAAGTTTTAACTTATATCCATTACAATTTTTATCCGGGCACAGTTTAGCTTAGCATTGTGAAGGTTATTAGCTGCTGGCTTTAATTGTCAGGATTTGTACAAAAATGTCGCTGTTTCACTAATTAAACTCTGTCCAAGTGCACAGCATCAGGCCTTGGGTACTTCTAATTGCACTGAGCTTTCTACCTGTTATTTTATTTGGATAAATGTTATCAAAAGGCTTTGATAATTATCAGCTGTTCATGAAATGTGCTTGCCGTCTGTCACTATCCTCTCAGACTGCATGTTTACTGACCAGGAGGTTGAAGTGTTATTCCTTATAACCCAAGCAGGGCAACCGAAAGAGGGAAAAATGAAGCTGAAGATTTTCAAACTCTAAAAGTAAAGCAGAACCACAGCACAGCCAGAGCACTGGGCTGGCTCTGGGTGGGAGCGTGTTCAGATCTCAGCTCTCTGGCTGTGTCCTTATGTGATGTATGGATCACTCTGTGTAAGAAAAATCAAGGTAATTACACTTCTTTGCTTTGTTCAGTGGTGCAAAGCCAAGGGCTTAAGGGCAGTGTGTTGTTCCTGACCTTTGAGCATAGCTCAGAGATAACAACAAAGAAAAGCTTGAACTGAGACCAAGGGAGATGGCAGTGTGATGCTGCAGTGCAATGTATGGTTGCAGATTGCTACTCTCAACTCTGCGGCTATATATTTGTTTTATTGTGCAAGGAGGTTAAAAACTGTAGACTGCACTGGAATGCAGGTACAATCCTACACCGAGGTGTCTGCAGCCATGTTGTGTGAACACAACATTCTGGATACACAGCATTTGATAAGAAATGCACTTCCCGTAGTGCAGATGTGGGCTGAGGTTTCCCAGTGCCAGAGATTTTGTATAAGACCTTTCTAAACTTTTCTACAGCTTAGCATACCCAATTTTCAGCTGTATCCTACCACTAAAATTGCCTTTGGACTTATTTTTAAATAGATTAAATTCGTGGCTCTTGAAATTTGAACAGTAAATGCACATAATACGGCAAAACAGTTTTCTTTGGCACCTTAAATACCTTCGCATAGATAAGGAAATAAGTTTATACTTTGTTTAACAAAACAAGCTCAGTGATGATGGATGAAGAAACTTTTCTTGCCTGATTCCTTCTGATCTGTGTGTGCCTTTTCTTCTTCCCAACACCATGAGTGCTGAAGGCTTCCTTGACTGATGGGTTCATTCAAGACATCTTGGAGATAGGTAAGGAAGATAACTATTGACTTTACAGATGATGGTGGTTGAGGTCAACCAGAAAGATGAATGCATTGCTAAAAATGACATCTTAGATCTTGAAACATGGAGTTTTCTGGGCTGTAAATAGTGTATATTTAATAAAAAATATTTTAAAATGAAAGCTGAAAGTTAGTAATCATTCTTTCTTCAGAAGCAATCAGTCTGTGCTGGGATATTTTTATAATCCTACCTCTTGATTTTCTGAGGAGCTGTTGCGTTTGAAATAATTATTTCAAAGCAAGGTGGAAGAAAAAGCAAGATCGTCTTTGCACAGGAGGTTTTTTTTGTCACCTAAATATATTCATTATAGAAACATCTCCTTCAAAAGATGTAAAGATTGTTCCCAACATCCTGGGCTGCTGGTTTTTTACTCCATCTGCCAGAAGTTTTGCAGCTGGCACAATCCATTTATTCTGTTCAACTTGTGTTCTCTCAAACCAGCAATGAATTTGATAATCAGCGTGCTGGGCTTTAAAAATACACTTTTTATTCTGAGCTACTCACTGAGGAACAAAGCTTTTCCCAAAACTTTCTCTGGAGAGACACAGCCGCATATGGATGGAGTGTGTTATGGAATCTCCATCTCCTTGGTAGTAAACTGCTTAGTGCTGGGGGTAGAGCTTGTTGGAATACGGCTCAGCATTTAGGCATTATTATGAACATCTTCTCTGCTTGTATACCAAGCTGCAGGTCTATCAGGGGAGTCAGTATGAGCAACAGAGCTCTGTTTTTGTAAACTCTTGAGTCATAAGAAGCCTGCTAACATCCAGAAAGGAGGTACTGGCCCTAAGTGGTGATAGAAGGAGGCGGTGCTGTGCTTGAGACACCTTTTAAGCAATGAATTTGAGTGTCCCAGCTCTAGTTCTTGGCTACTCAGTTTGAATTTTATTGATCAAGTAGCACTAAGAAGGTGCCAGTTCTATAATGTTCTTGAAGGGAAAACTCTACACTTGCCAAGATAGCCCAGAGCAGACAGGGAAAGAGATCAAAAGGAGGGAAGAATTTGTAACTGGGAGCACAGCAGCAATGAGGATAAGTTACAGGGACAGTGGGATCAAGAATAGGGAAACTTGAGACATCCAAGGAGAAAAAAACATTGCTAGGGAAAAGCCTGTATAAATTTTTATGAATGCAAGAGTGGATATGTATAAACAGGAAAATAAATGCAGTTATGACTATCCCCATAACACTTTATACCATTGTTACAACCTTCAAAAGCTTACTGCCTGCTTATTCTTACTCTTCTCAAAGTTAACTGTTTTCTGACAAAGCTCTTTATATACATAATTCATGTAAGTCCAGGAGTCTGTGCTTATTTTACGCTTGCAGATCTTACTGGAGAACTCCAGGGACATCCATTTATCAGGTCCAAAGCAAAGCTTTGTTTTTCCCTCTCCTCCTTGACAAAAAGCTATCAGTAGGCACTGGTGTTCAGAATCTGATATTCTCAGGACCCTGTTGTCACATTCCTGACAGTTTTCAGTGAGTGACAAACATCTGCCACCTTCATCTTCAAATGTGTGCCATATTAACAGCAGATCTGGTGATCCTCACATCTTCTTTCAATGTGTCTCTCTAGAACTGAAGCAATATACACATTTTTTCCAGGAGAGGTAACAGATGAGCGACTCAGTGGAGAAATACCCCCACCCCCCTGTACAAATACTTCTATAGCTGCTGGTAAATTCACATAAGCTGATGAACTGAGAGCAGTGTGGGAGGACAGGAGCCTGATTCAGTGGTTTAAGCATTCTCCAAATGCTTCTGTCTAAGCAAAGCTAAAGACAAGACCTGGCACACCTAGCACATTCCTGGCTGCTGGAGGCAACCTGAGCAGTTCAAATTCCTTTTTATGACACTTCCTTTTCTTGTAAAGGAGATGACATCTGACCTTTCTCAGTAACAAAATCCCCTCCACAACTCCAGGGATTCACTAAAATTGCTGGCATGTTTTCCTGAGGCCAAATCCTTGGAGAGTGGAAGCTGGTGGTGTTGTGGCTGTAGTCCCTGCCGGACTCCCTAGTAACATCCATCACAACATTTGTGTTGAGGCCCAGAATGAGGCACTGATGGAGAGCAGGGAGGGAGCAAAGTTCCCAGCTCTTTTTCTGAAGGTATTTTGCAGCAGGAACAGTTTGGCTTCTTTCTGTATTTTTGGGTGTGGGGGGAGAGACATCAAGGGATGGTGATGCTCATAGGCAACTCTGCTTGTGCCAGCAGTCAGAGCTAAGCTAAGGGACTTAGTGGGGCAAGGGAGCAAGGACACTAAGTGGATGTGCAGTCTAGCCCAGTGTGTGAAGGCAGGGAGGGGAACTGTGGTGGCGCCTAATGCACTTCAGAAATGCAACATTTGCCTCTGGAAATGACACACTTGCACGGCTGAGCCAGGAGTGCTTGAAGTGAATTAGGCTGTATAATTTCAGGTTGCCTGTGAATCAAGAAAGTTTTTGGAAATTCATTCTTTATTGATGTGTTTTCTTTTGATTCAGAGAAAGAAAAGGAAATTTCCTGCAAGATGGAAACAAAAAATAAAACAGTTTCCATCTTGCTTGTAAAAAGTGCCTCAAGGTTTTTAGGAATTCTTTGTTACAGATTGCCAACAAAGTTAATTGAAAGACTGGACAAAAACCCAGACTTTCCTTTTCTTTTTTTTTTGCTTTATCTGAATTCTTGCCTGTGCTTTGCCTAAGAGCACTCAGTTCCTGCACTATTGAATGCGTCCATGTGCAAAATGAAAATGGATCACTGCTGAAAAGTTAAAGAAAAAAGCAACAAAAACTAACCTTGAATTGCTCAAAATAATTCTTGCATTATATCTTGTTGGCTTAAGGCTGGCAGTACCTCAGATGAACAAAACCAAAAATGCAGCCCTTCTTTCTCTGATAAATCAGAGAAGTAAGTGAAGAGAAGCTTTTGTTCTGCTCTCAGCCCTGGCTGGCATTGAACTTGCCCAATCTTCTGTGCTTCCCTGTTGCTAATTGGGGTGACCTCTTCCCACTGGGGAAGCCCTGGAGCCTTTGAGAGCATTTTGTGCCAGTCTGTGCTGCATCTCCTCACAGCAGAGTGGTAAATTTAAGAAACACCTCTGTTGGGAAGCCGCTGGCTTTTCTTTTGGTCTGGCTCTCACAGCGCTGGAAGGAGCAATGATCCATGTTGAGAACAAACAGGAGGGAACAGATTCCAACATGCTTTACTGCATGGGAATGACAGTGGCACAGCAGCTCTTATCATTCACCGAGAGCACAGAGGCTGGCTCTGTGGAGGGACACTGCTGAGGTGAAATCTGCTCCGTTATCTTCAATAAGAGATGTGCAGAGCATAAACAGGTCGGTATCTTTGACTTGATCAGTAAAACAGCGCTGGATTAACTCCTGTGTAATGCCTGGCTTTATTGACAGCAATTCTGGATGTGTGCTCATGTAACAGAACACTTAACAAGTGTCCCCACCTACAGCGTTGCCAGTGCCCTGACCTGCTCACACTGCGGCTGGAACATCGCAGGTACAGCAGTAAATCAGCACCATTCCTCAGGCTCCTCTCTTGGCTCAGCCCAAGGTTTGTGCAATTGATGTTATCCTTTGTCAAACAGCTTCCACACCAACAAAACAGCAAAAATAACTCCTGTCTCCCTCCTGCTGCCTGATTAAGGTTTTTAGGGTCAGGATTCCCCCTTAGTAGATGTCCTGCAACTGCAACAGTACCGTCTGGTCTCAATCAAGCCCTTTCAGAACTGTTTTTGTACCAGTGAGTACAATCCAGGTTGGTTTGGGGCCGGATGCTACCATTATATCCCAGCCACATTCCTGAATGGAAGCCAAGGTTCCCTGCCTGGTAAGGAAAATATATAGCAGCAAGTTTTATGACTTACTGAGGCTACAGATAGAATGCAAGGTGACAAGTCTTTCTTAAGGTACATTCATTTTCATCAGAGTGCACTGCATTCTGAAGTAAAAAGATTGTCAATTTTCCTTGAGAAAGCACAGAGAATCAGAAAATATCTGAGATGGAAGGAACTCATCAGGATCAGTGAGTCCTACTCCTGGGCTTACACAGGACACCCTAAAAATCCCACCATGTCTCAGGCCTGGTGCTTTGACCACATACATGGGGACCCTGTTCCTGAGGCTTCACCTCCCATGTTTTGTAGCATGAGGGAACCCTCTCACCTGCTGCCGTGAGTGTCATTGATTCAGACCTGCAGCCAGATGCTGTCATGTGCCCAGCACTCCCCGAGCTGCTCCTGCTCCCCCCGGGCATCAATGCTGCTCACATTGCTGGTGGAAACCTGGGACCCCCAAAACACATTTGGAGAGAGGTGGAGAAGAGGAGGAGGACACACAGAAGATGGAGGGCTCAGTATCACAGTCCAGCACCACAGGATTAACACTCAGCTGCTTTTTGTCTTGCATGAAATACTCAAGAGATGGGAGTTAAGGGAACTAAGCCATGGCTGTGGTGAGTGGTACAGTGCAATCAATTGTGTCAGTGGGTTTTGAACATGATTGGAGCCATCAGCTGGGTGCTGGGGAAAGGGAAGGGGAAGAAACAGGGGTCTGATCATGCCCCTCGGGACACTGCCCTGAGCCCTGCGCTGATGTATGTGCAGGGGACAGGAGGCAGTGGGACAGGCACAGCCTGCCAGCATATTGGCTTCAGAGCACAGGGACACTAGTGCCCAAGAGCTGAAAGCCTCGTGGTGGAGTGAGAATCAGTCTTGCAGATACCACTGTCCTCTGTTACAGATCTGCTCCTTTACCTCTGGGTTCATGGTTTTGAGATAGCTTGGCCTGGATTGGACACACCACACAAGCTGAAGTGCCTTGTTTGGTATTAACGTGGTTGGGTCTTGGAATAACTTCTGCCCAACATTTATCATCTGTGTGCTGATTGCTGGTATTCACCTCCCTTAAACCCAAGCAAGATGCAAGAAGCCTGTAATCCTTTTCTCTCAGCACATTAGTGTGAAGCTTCATGAATCTTTATTAAATTTGAGAGAGAACATAAAGCTAGTTTGCAGCTGCCTTGTTGATTTTATATTTTCTCACATTTCAGTGCCTTGCCATGAAGCTGAGAATTAAATGGCTAATAAGGCATCTGCTCCAAGCAGGAGTCTCAAGATTGTGACAAAACCAGCTTACATCAGGGTTTGGGTTATTGGTTTTTCTTGCCATCATATAATCATGTTATTAAAACCATTAGGGATACCTGCTTAGGGGTAGTGACTGTCAAAGGCAGCTTAGCTGGCAGAACAGGTAAGTGTCTCACAGACTTAGCTGCATGCTGGAGTTGTGGCTGAAAGGTGGCTGGAACTCTGGGGCTGGGCAGCATCCACAGGCAGAGGACCATGGAGGCACAGGGGCCCAGCTGGCTGCTGCTCTCTGCATAACCTGTGATGGATAAGCTGAAATCCTTGAAGATTCTGAAAGAAACACAAGTGTGCTCTGTTTTGGTGTGGCAGATAGAAAATGCACTAAAACACCTGCCAGTCTCCATCTGGAAGAGTGATGCCCAAAGGGAAAGGAACCCTCTCTGGGAGCAGGAGGCAGGGTCAGGGTCAGACTTATTGTCAGACAGAGAGATGGCTGTGAGCCTAGGAAGTGGCAGCAGTCCTGTGGCATTCTGCACTCATCTCATAAGGACCCCCATGCCCTGCACAGACCTGAGCATGTCTGCACACGGGCAGGGGATAAGGTTGAGCCAGCTGAACTGGGGACAGAGACACTCATTAGCAAAACAGAGCCAATGGGGACAGAATCACAAAGCCACAGAGGCTGCTCCAGTGTTGGGCTTAGGAAAAATAAAACTTATTTCTTACTAATGAAATACTGAATATTTTCATTAAAATACTGATTTTCTTTTTTTTCTTTACAGAAATTTGTTGCAAGCCAATAACACATACTTTTAAAGACGAGGTGCAGGCAGTGATGCTCCCAACTGCCATTACAGGCCAAATGGACCTTGGCTCGTGGCTGTCAGACATGGGAATGCATTGCCTTTCTGTGTTAAAGAAACCCATTAGCAACAGAGAAATGATCATCCCACGTGTGAAACACAGCTGATTCATTCTGCATTGTGGGTGGTCTGTCTGCTGGACACTTCCAAACTTGGATGTTCCTTGTCACATTCAGCTCTCTTCCCAATGTCTCAGCTGAAGTACCCAGCAATGCAGAGATGTCCCTGCTGCTGCACGGGCCATGCAGACAAAGGACTTAACAGTCATTCTAATGATTAAGCCTTCTTCATTAAAGTGCATTTTTACAATCTTGAGCCCCTACCTTTTTCAGTACCGCTATAATTAACTTTTAAATGAAGACTTATCTCTAATAAGCAACTGTGTTTGCTGGGTCTTTGGCTGAATCAGAATCAGAATGAAGCATATGGATATTTTTATTCTTTGCTTTCCCACTTCCTCAGGCTTAGCAGGCAGGCTCATCTCAAGTGTAATGTCACCAATTTCAGGGATTAATTAGATTCACATACTGTGATATAGTTAAAATATTATTTTAAAAAACCAAACAAAAACCAACAACTCTGCAAGAGATTTTCTGCTCTGCTCTAAACTTCTAGAATTATAAATGATACATTTGTACGAATGATAAAGACACATTTGTACCAGCAAAGACAATTTTGACTGATGGATTGGTGTGATTTGAGACTTACTTTTTTTTTCTTCCCTGTAGATGAAGTTCGCTGTTAAAACTGGGATTTGCTGTGTTAGAAATCATTCCAAGGCACAATCTTAGCCCCTGCTTCTGAATTTTCCACATACACACCAATAGACTGGTGGTGACTGATTTTGGGGAAGACTTGCTTGCCTTCTGGGTCCTACAGAAGGGTTCAATCCCTTTTGCTGTGTATGTCCCTAGTCCTCCTTCTCCCCCTAGTAGTTACCACAGACTATTGTAAGTGCTGTCCAGCCTTGCATGCATTATACAGATAAATTTCACCCCTATAAAATGCTCAGGATGAAAGAACAGTGTTCTTGTCCTCTCTTAGCTACTCAAACACTCTTGCCTCTGTTTGCAGCATGCTCTAACTCTTCCTCTGAGCTTTTCTGGAAAGGGAGAGCTACTAAAATTCATAGAATTGTTTCCAGGGTGTAGGACATTGTAGGATCATTTCCAGCACACTTCAGAACAGGGGCTTCAGGTGGATTTGTTTGTCTCAAGCATTTTGGCATCAGGTCCAAGCTGAGAACTTCTACGTGCAGGGCTGGTCTTCCCTTCATCTTCACTTGAGACAGTCCTGCCATAACCTGACCCTCAAATGCTGCTTTTGCAAATCCTCCTTTGCATAGCTAATGGCTTCTTATTGATGCTAACCTGACCAAAATAAGTCATTGGTCGTTAAAACTACATTGCCTTCCCTGGCCTTGAATTTATTCTTGAAGTCTAACTTAAAAAGATGGTAAGAGCCCCTGAGTGACTGTTGTCTTGGCTCATAGTTTTCAAAGTGGCTAGAAAGTTTTCCCAGTGACCTGACCATACAGTGCAAGCTGCTTTTGCTGTTTTTTTATTCTGGATCTCCCAGTTTTACCCATGTGAACACATTGCCATGTTTCTCAGGCTGCTGTTAACTCCGCCAGACCAGTGGTTATCTGTATGTTCTCAGTCAAGGGTCTTCATGCGATGGTTGTGTTCTGGGAGATGGTGGAACATGCCTAATAGGGATACACACTCCATTTCCATTTTAAACATCTAAATCTGTCTTCAAAAAAGTTGGTCTTCACCCCTTCCCCTTTGCACCCATCAAGTTAGTATTAAACACCTTCAACGTCTTGTCCCTTCTGGTTTTAACATGCTCAGATTAACAATGACCGTGTTCAATGGGTAGGAAATAATATATCTATTCCACCTGACTTTGCTAGTGCTCTTCAGGTCAATAGGAAGAAATTTTTCTGGTGGTAAAGAGAAAGGCCATTTAAAAATAAAGCTGTGACAGTGCTGCTAATGCATGAACTGAAAGGGTGAGTTCATTTTGGGAATATTATCTTCCCTTCTAAAATACTTCACTATCTGTTTCTAGTCACAGTAGGTACATTTGGGCCCAGCAAGCCTCAGAGAGCAACGTGATCCTGATGGCCAAGATGAAGAGCAATGAAGAGGCTCTAAGGATCAGGAGAACTCAGTTTCCAGCTCTGCCACAAAACCCTGGGCTGATACTTCAGTTTAAAGGAGTTTTGTATTCTGCAGGCAATAGTCCCTGGCAGGGAACATCTGGCTCTGAGGAACACAGAGACTCCCAGAGCTGACCCTGCTATGTGGGCAGCCAAGACAAGTCTGGGGCTGCAAAGGCTACAGGACACCTGTGGTGGGGCAAAGAGTTGAGCTGCTTTACCCTGGTAAAGATGTAGCTTGTTCTTCTACTGCCATAAAGACAGGTGACAGATGATCTCCTCACAGAGTTTGGGATCCCTTCCTTGCAGAGACTTTTCTCTTCCCCTCTCCACACTTATATTTTTGTGGGGTAGGATGCTAAATTATGGAGAAGAAAGCAATGATGTGGCTGGACCAGGGGCAGCGACATCAGGACAAACATTCCACAAAGGGCTGAAATTGGTGCAATGCTGCTTTGCTGGCCTTATGAGAACATCCTGACAGCATCAGGTGAGGAGAGAGAATGGAGTGGGGTGCAAAATCCATGTCAGGCATGGCCAAGAGCCAGAGGTGGGGCTGACTTGAATTGGGACAAAATGCTCTGTGACTCTGAGGGGTGGTAAAATTGGGAGTCCTTTGCTCCACTGCATCCCTGTGATCGGCCCTCAGCTGTGCTGGAGAGGACAGGACAAATTCAACCCTGCTCCATATCACTGGAGCAATGATAAAACACCTGTCAGGAGCACTTCTCCCACTGTCAGGCTTAGGGGAGCAGCTGGATGCTGCAGTCTGTCGTCGTGCTGGGATAGGGACTGACTCCACTGCCTGCTGCACTGGAGAGTTGTTTGCTCAGCTCTGCAAGGTGGCGATTGCTGGTGTTCTGGGATGTTGCGGCAGCTTGTAAAGGTCAAGACAAAATCTCTCAGCCCTGTGTTTGGTTTGCTTGTCGCTACCTGGACTGCCAGGGCTGCCCTGCAGCATGGGGGGCCCTTGTGTAAACTCCCAGGGTGAATGTCCTGGCTGTGTGTGGGAGCTGCATTGCTCAGCAGAAGCTGAGACATTCTTCTCAGAGGTACAAAACCCAGCTCTTAAAAACTCACACAGCCACCCCAAGTCTCCACTAAGCCCATAAAGCAAGGCTAGAAAAACCCCCAATACAACTGACCTATACAGTTAAGCTCCACTTTTGCCTTACTGCCAGTGCTCAAGTTTAGCACAGTTGCTTCCTACAGCTCCACACCCATTGCTTACCTGGGGAGCAGAGATGGTGCATGACCTGGAAGATGGTCAGGATAATTGAAGAAAGAAGAAAGTACCTTCAGTATGGGGCCAGCTAACAGTCCTGGAGTCATCATACAATTAAATGAGACTTGTATCTTAAGCCCCTGAAAGTCTCATCAAACAGAACCTGCTCATGAAGGATTTACAATTTTTGTTGAAGTCTCTGAATGTAGCCCTTAAACTTTTGGGGATCAGCCAGATGTGTCCTCTAAGGATGTCTCAACGACATGTCACATACTGCATTACAATAGCATTCAACAGGATTTAAATTAGCTTCAGCACTCTAATCGTGTTGCTTCTATAAGAGCAGCAAGATAACTCCCAAGCATTGGTTATGTAGCCTCTGAGGGAAAGAGATTTCAGATGTGTTCAGCAGAAATGCACCATGTGAGCCACGGTTATAATTGCATTAACAGGATGCTACTCAGTTCCTACTGGGAGTTGGAGGAGATTAGCATTATAATGGGGATCAGGCGCCTTTCCTTGTGTTCACACCGATCACCAGCCTGCAGGAGAATGAGCTGTCTTGATCCTCAGACCTCTAGCCCTGTATTTGACACAAACACGAAGCTTTTTAGAACATGCTGAGCTCTGCACAGCCCCTGCAGGGAAGGGAGTGCTGCTGTCGACTGGGGGGTTGGGGACCTTCACTATGCTAGCATCCCTTGCTCCATGAAGTGTTATTCCCATCCTCATGAACCTCCAGCAGTGAGGCCAGACTTACAGTAATGGTCAAGGCAGTTGGGGACTGGTTTCAGTGGGACATAGTGGGATGTTGTGTGGGAGGTGAGGAGCCAAGTACCAGCGTGATGTGCCTGCCATCCCTCACTTCCTTAGAACTGCCTGTCCCATGGCAGGGCTTTGCTCCTCAAAGCCCAAGGCACATCCCTTGCAGGACAAACCTTTACTAAACAGTAAGGCACATCCAGCTAGATTTGAGCTGCTTAGAGAGCCAAGAAGCCTAGAATGACTGTCCGGGTACCTCCAGCATCCTGGAAACCTTTGGATTACCTCCTCCTCCCTAAGCATGGGGACTGCAGTGCCCAGGTTTGGGGATGAACAGGTGGGTATCCATGGACTGAAAGGTCTGGATGCTTGCCAAGGGAGACTTAAAAGCACTGACATTTAACTCCCTGCCTGCTCTGTAGACAGGAAAATGCAGCTCGAGCATGCCTGAGTTGTACAAGGCTGACATTTCCAAGAGCCCTGAACACCTCTTGCTAAGATTATTGTGCCATCCCTGGCTGTGAACAGCATGCCGAGCACTCAGCATGCATCCTGTGGGAAAACCAAAGAGTAGCTGCGTGCATTGGCATCACTGACTATGCACATGAGAAACACATGCATAGCCCATGCTCAGCAGGCAGGAAAACTGGGACAGCCCAGCCAGGGTGGCCCCTTCCCACAGCCAGCAGACTGACAGCTCCCCACAGCCCAGGTCCCAGCCTTGCCACCAGCCTGGGGATACCGCACTGGGAAGAAAAGGCCTTGATGTCTCCTCTAACAGGACTGCACCAAAACTGGCACACACCTGGCACAGATTTCCACTGGTGCATTTAACCTTTGTAATGCAACAGTGACTGGCACTCACCACACAGCTGCAGTCAGAATGGAGGCAGGAGCTTTCCAGGAGCTTTCAAGCAGTTCTTGAGCATTCTCAGAGATCACACCAGCCCAGTCCCAGCACAGGTTGTGCACATGTTTACACACACACAACACCCATGGGTGCAGTGGGATGCTGGGAGGGGACAGCGACATGCAAGAATGGCAACAGGCCCAGGGCACAAAGCTCTCTGTACCCCTTTTCCTATTGCTTTTTTGAGTAGTCCAAGTTTAAACAAGGTTTCTCTGGGATTTCTCCTAGAACTCCACTGTTTCTCCATCTCTATGGCACTATCTCAAGTCCTTTCATGTGCAGGAGTCCCCGAGGCAGTTGGTTTTGCTGAGCAGATTTCTCACCTTATCACTTACTCCCATGGTTCATTTTCCTCAGCTCCTTCTATGCATTCCAGCTTGAAACACAAGATTTAACTCAGCCTGTCAGTGTCAGGATCAGACCCAGCAGGTCTCTCCAGCTGAGGATCACCCCAGCTTGGGACTCTCACTGTGAGCCATTACCCCAAGAAAGAGCTGGTAGAGCCATTACCCCAAGAAAGAGCTTGGAACACCAAGGCTGAGATGTCCTTGGAGGCTTCAGCAGTGCTGGGCCATGATGTGGTTCTTGAATTGGTCAACTTTTTTTCCCAGTTGCCTCTGCTGCTGGCTGCTCTGTACCTGATGGATGGGATCCCATCACAGCTTATGCCCTAGGTGCTGACCTCTCCAGCCTTCCCCCATTTAGGAGGTGCTTCTTTCCCCACCCAAATGAAATAATTTAGAAAGCCAAACTTTAAAAATAAAGTGATAAAGCTCAATTCAACTCTCTTATTTCTTTTGGGGAAAAAAAATATAAATGTGCTCAGCATCTCAAAGTTTGTGTGCTCTTGCTCTACCTGTGCAGCTGGAGCTGGAAGTTCAGGGATCATGAGGGAGCTCAGCTGAAGCAAGAAACACATCCTGAAGTGGCTTTCTGGGTGAGCCATGGAAGGTGCTGTAAATCTGTAGTGTTGTTAATCTGCAAGCAAGAAGCTGCTGTTCAGCTCCTGACCCTCATAAATTTCACACAGCTGCCTTGGGGCCCCACTTGTACAATTTAGTCACAGCTAGGCTCACAATAAGCTCTGCAGCAAACTAGCTCAGAGAGTCACTCCTCTTTATGGCTCCCACAAACATTGGAGCTGCATTTCCATGTCCATCAGAGCCTGGGGAAAGGCTCTGGTCTTCCTTTGGCTCCATCTCCCCACCAAGAACAGCCCTCACCTTGGGCATGTCCACAGCCATGAACCAAAGCCTGCATGTGCTCAACCTCCCTGCTGCTCCTCCTGCTTCGCCAGCAGCATCTGGCCCTGTTGCCACTTGCTCCTCTGGGACACTGACACCTCCAAATCCTGCCTCCGTCCTTTCATCCCACCCACATGGATTTCTTTGAGTTCAAGTATGGGAATAACCTGGATTTGAGAGAGTTCTGGGGGCAGACTTGAGCATCAAACACAGCCTGGCACAACCAAAATACACTTTTCACCTGAACTGAGCTTGGGGAGAGTGGATGTGTTAACCATTTCAAATGTGGGGTCACCTGCCTGCCTCCAAAATGTTTTATTAATGCTGCAAATGTGCTCAGCTTGTCTTCTTATCTAGATTTCCTCCTTGCAGCAGAAATCTGTTACCTGAAGCCCCAGAGCTGCTCTCACCACCTTGTGCTTTGGTCAGCATGTATTTTCCCAGCTAGCACTGACTGGGAAGAGCAGCAGCCCCTTTCCATCAGGGTGGATGTCACCCCTGGGGCCATGTTTTCTGACTTATGCTGCCCATTCATCTTTGTCACTTGTGTGCACCTCTCTTCCCTTCATGCACTTCTTGAGAACAGAAAATTTCTTGTGCTCAGTGAGGATTTGGTACCAAATAACCACACTGCCCCTGAGTAAACAGGAAGTGCCTCTGTCCCTAAGCCACAGGAGCTGTGGGGTGGTTTTAGCAGCATCACCTGGTGAACGTCGTGTGGCACTTGGGAAGGCACCAAACCTTTGCCCAAAGTGCCTGGCTGTAACCCAGCCCCACTCCCATTTCTGGGACAGGCTGTCCCTTGCCTTTCCTCAACGACACTGTTCATCCTGTCTTCTGGTCATGTGCTGCCTAAAGGCACAATATTGATACTTTGGGGTGTGATAATGTCTCTGCTCCTAGTCAGCTGGTGTAAGTTTTTCCAAGTTTCTCTTGCTGTCCAGCTGATACAGGCTGATGAGACTCAGCCAGGTTCCTGGGAGCTCCTGGGCTCAGGTGGGAAAAAAACAACCCCTGCAAATCAGCTGGTCTGGTGTGTCCAAATACCGCATAGGTATCACTCCTGCCAAGGAGTGATTTAAGATGGAGAAGGGGAAAATTACCATCAAAGGCTAATATTTGGGAAAACTGTGTGGGTTTTGGTGCTGGAGATCTAAATTTACCCACCCAGCACTGCCTAAGGAGGCCAAAGCTTGTGCTGCAGTTTCCAGTGTGGGGCTAATCAGAACAACTGTGAGTGGTAACTGTGCTGCTTCTCTATGAAACAGCACCTAAAATTATCTTGTTCCTCTACAGCATCTTTAGGGCTCCAGTGAGCCTCCTGCTTCTTATTTTGCTACACAAGGGAAATATTCTTGCTTTTTGGTTGGCTGCAGTCAGTTACTTCAGTTTAGGGCCCATTTGGGAAGGTGAATGCCTTCTTCTAGCTATCCCCTTTAACCTCTTCTCAGTCTCAGCTGATGGCACATTCATCAGCTCTTCTCACTTGCCCACAGGGAATTACTGATGAAATTACAGATACAACAATATAACAACAATATAAGTTGTAACTACAACCTTTTGAAATAAATGGGTCTATTGTAACTGGTTAATCTTCATGGCTGTCCTCTAAGAACCAGAATGAAAGAAAAGTGTTTTGTGTTGATAAGATAATTTAAATGGAGGGGAAATAGAATTTATTATATTAATTTCTCTAATTATTGTGGCTGGTGGGTTGTTTAGGGTTATTTTTATTAGTTTCTACAAATAAAACACTGTTTTATTCTCTGTAGATGCTGTGCCTGTCTCCTTTCCACTTGCATCTAGGCACCATAGGGGTTTTTTTACCTTTAAAGTCTCTGCAGATTCCCTTGCGATCCTTGGCTTGTGAAGCAAATATCAGAGTAAAACAGGCAGGACATGACTAGAAGTTTGAGATTACTTTTGTGTTTGGAAGTATCTGTCTTTAGGCATGTCTGAATCAGGAGGTGTGATGGCGTGTTGAATTTCAAATCAGCCCTCCACAAGACTCCTATTTCGCAAATAGTTTGGGGTGGGGTTTTTTTGAAGCCTAAGGAAATAGTGTAACATTTTTCCATATGAAAAGCTTGTGATAGAGATATAACAGTATCTGTGTGCAGAGCGAAGGATGTGAAAGATAGATGTCAGGAGATCTTATTTAGTCAGAAACTGGTACCTAAGATGTTCTTGATCCTACAAGATGTAGAAAGAGTCACCTGAGTCTTATGGGCCAGCAAACCTCCTGAGAAGGGGCCTCTGGGCTGGTTGCCACAGGTGTTGCCCATGTCAGGCTTCTTTTGGCAGCTTTTCCTGTGGGTTTTTTTTTATTCCTTTGACTTTTCTCCAGTCTCTCTAGCCATCCGTATCTACCTGGCCCTTACCTCTGCCCCTGGTGCAAAAGCAACCAGAGGGCTCCTGGCTGTGACCTCTGACACCATGCAGGGCCATGGCAGAGCTGGCTTATCCCAAATATGCTGCCTTGCTCCAAAACTGTGAGCAGATCCCCCCAGGGCAGGGCATGTACCTGTTCCTGGTGCCCTTGGAGCATTGTTCCAGCAGGGATGAGACACAGCCCTGTCACTGCCATTGTCTGAGTGACTACAAAGTGCCACTCATGGAAGGAGCCACAAATGCAGGTGAAATCCTGTGCTGAGCCAGCATTCCCATATAAATTGCACTACAAGTAGAAATAAGCCAGATTGCTCCAGACAGCAATTAGTATGGTTTACTGTCAGGAGACAGTCCACCTGTCCTGAGCAGGGAAAATTGCTCCTGTCACCAGGATGAGGACTTGTGTTCACTGAGAGCTCCTGAGGGATGGCTCTGTCAGGGTGAGGGGTTCGTATTTGGGACAATGTGCATGCTGTGGGGCAGAAGGCGGGTGTTGAGGCCCTGGGAAGCAGCACACCCATCACTGAGCTCCCACACCCCTGTCCATGCACACTCTGGCCAGCTGAACAGAGCACAATCATTCACTAGCTTGGTCAGTTTTAGGGTGTTTCCTGAAAGCCAGTGGATCTAGGATCCCAGACCTTTGCTGTAGCAGCCTCCTTCCTTCCCACAGACCATGTTAACCAAATATCTGGAGCTCCGTCCTGTATATTTCTCAGGGAGCCCCTTAGAGACACAGTGTTGCTGTCAGACTCCAGTGACAGGGCACTGCTGGTTGTGTCCAATCTCACACAAATTCTCCAGGCCAAAGTGCCACCTGTTCACCCATCTTCTCCACCCTGCTCCCAAATCATGTAGCAGCCCATGGCCAGGATAAAACAGGGACAATAATGAGCAGAGCAGGGCAGTTTTGAGCCTCCTGCCCGCTAGCAGCTCTCCTCTGGCTGTTCAGATGTGATGAATTCAGGTCTGGATCACACAGCACTGAGGCTTTAGAAACCCCAAACTCAATTGACTGAGAATTTGCAGGAGCTAGACCGTAGTCTCCTAGTTCAAGCTTTAATAACACAGAGAATTAGTGGTAAAGTATTGGATTACTTAAAAATAATAAAACATTACTGCAGTGAAGCTTTAATTTTAAAAAAGGTTTTTGATTGTGCTTTGATTAAGAGAGAGGCTGTATATAAACCATCTCTTTGGACACCTCGTGTGCACCACCATAATAAAAGTTCAGTTTATGTAACAGCTTTTAATGTATATGATGCACTTTAGTCTGTGGTGTAGACACAGAGCTGAGCTGTGAGTGACTGGAGCTGTGGTAATCTGTTATTCTTAGGACACAAGGGGCAAATAAGAGCTTTTCTGTAAAACAGGGAAGCTTTTCAGCAAGACCTTTAATAGAGCAGTGAGATTTTGTGCTGTATATAACTGGCCATCATTGCAAACAGGGATATTTACTGGTAGCTTCAAGCCAGAAGGTTCATGAGCAATTTACTTCCAAAGGACTGCGCTACTGCATGTTTGCTCTTGGGAAAACCATTCAGAGGTTTATTTTTTTTCTTTTGTCCTGCTGTCATTCTGCCTTCTGCAGCTTCAGCTTCTAATGCAACACAACATCAGTGGCTGCTGAAGATCCATGGAATAGAGAAGAGTCATTAAAGTTGTATCTTGAGAAATAATTAAGTTCCCATGGTTGCTCCACAAATTATGCTGTTTATTTCACATGACTTTGACATACAGAAGCATAATCCTTCCAGTCAAAATGGAGCTTTCATTCTTCACACTCATTAGTCCAGGGGAGAGCAAAGTAAGAGAATGATGCTCCTCCTGGGACTTAGTCTTGAATTTCCAGCAGTGAATCCTTCCTCTTCCAAGAGAAACCACTTTACTTTCAAGCTTAGTGGGAACTGCGATTGGTGAGAATAGCTGCAAAAGCAAAATGAGTTTTGCCACCAGGAACAGCTATTATAGTAAGGATTTGCCTTATTTAACTAATGTTCTTCCTTCAGGCTTCAAGCAGGGAGGACTGATTAAGGGTGTGAAACTTCCCTTTGATTGTAGCTTTGCTGAGAAGTTCTAGAAAAAGTTGTGGAGCAAGAAGCCTTGCAGGTAATGATTTGTCTGCATTTGATGCATTGAAATATCTTTGCTTGAGAAATGCAGGGTTTCCCCATTAGGGCATTAGCAGGGAAACCAAGCAGCACTGGCAGCTGTCATTAGGCTGTGCTTAGCTCTGCTAAGGGCCACATTAACTTTGTGGGCACTGTATTTCCAATACATGAATTGTTTATAGCAAGAAAAAGCCCTGAATTTGCAACACTAGCTCCAAAATAGCTCTGGGTTTTGCTGATGTTTCAAAACAGGTTCCATAGTTGCCAACTGGGCTTTGTAAGCAACTGGTCTGGGAAAAACACCTGCATAAGTAATTTGGTAAGAGTTTAGCTCTGAAACCAGACCTGTGGCTCAAACACATCTTAAAGGTTGATTGCTTGCTGAAGAAAAAGTTGAATTTGTAAACTCAGGCTCCAAAATCCCATTATATGGGGGAAGCAGCTTGGACTGTACCTGTATGAGGGCAGGAATGGCTTTAGGCTAATGGCTGATTTTCTTCACCTTTTTAACTTCCTCATGAAGATCTTATAGGCAAGAAGATTCAGGTCAGATGAGGAACAGAAGAAATGAAATGTAAAATAAGATTAGGAAGGCCATTAGGAGGATGTTCTCTGTCCTCCTGCATCAGATTTGCTCAAGCTGGTCCTGAGAGCCTCTTGTTCAGGTAGTGGGGATCCCACAGCCCTTCCAGGCAATTTGGTTAAATTCTTTATTATTTTACAGCTTTCCATAACATTTATCTCACATCTTCTGATTTAATCTCCTTTCTGTTTCCCATCTTAATGAATGACTTCTGCCCCTTTTCTGGTAATGTTTTCCCTAAGAAATCTGCCTATGGTCAGTCTGAAGTTCTTTCTTATAAAATGTCTAAATGCTTTTTGTTGCTCTCTGTTAACATCAAGTAATCGTTGTGTCAGAGAGATTCAAAGAACTGGAAGGTGAAGGACACCAGAATTTATCCGGACTTGAAACTCAGGGCTCTCAGCACCCTAAAGTGTCATTGCCCTCCAAAAAAACTGAGCTCAGTGGGGAGCAGGGTATGGTCAAAAACCATTTAAGAGGGACTCTACAGAACTGGCAGGAGATATATATATAGATATATATATATATGTATATATGTATATTAGAAGGGCTGGGCAGAGGAAGCATTTAGAGGCAGAGCAGGAACAGCAGAGCAGAGCAAGGAGCCAAGGCCAGGGTGTGCTGTTTGCTGGAGGGTCCCGCAGCACAGAGTGCCGGTGAGGTCTGTTAACCTGACCCCCAGGACTCCATGATGGAAATTGCATTACAGGAGAAGCTTTCCTGACCTTGCTAGCAAAATCTCCCCATTGTCTTTAGCAAGGCCTAAGACAACCTAGATAGGTTGTCAATCCACATGTCACAAGCTGAAAGAAGATACATGGCCAGATTTAATTGACAAGCTGTTCTGACATTGCTAAAGTGAGCATCTGCCTCTGTAGGGTACAGAGTATGTGTACATAAAACAGATTGCTGGCTTTTGATGTAAGCCACATAATTTGGTGTCTTCCTGACTGACAGAAAGCACAAACATTAATTAAAGCACTATAAAAAACAGGTCAGAGGACTTGTGGTTCTCCCTGGCCAAAGGACAGTCTGTAGTGCCTAAGTAATGTTAAAATTAGTATTATTATCCACTGGAAAAGGCAATCTAATGATACCTTATAGCTTTAAAAATTTTTGTTTGTTTTTTATTTTCTTGGATGTTTTCACAGTAATGTGACTGTGTTCTGCTTCTTATTGATTAACCTCTGAACTTCTCATCCTTGCTTAAACAAGACATCAACATCCTTTCATGGACTATTATTGAAACGCAATGGGAACAAGGATAGGAATGCTGCTAGCAAAAAGAAAATTACACTTTGGTTTGCATTTACATGGCAGTTCTGACCCATCCTTCTCACTACTACAAGATCTTGATGGAGGCTTTTCTGTATTGGAGACACTGCAGCAAAACTAGCCCTCCAGAATATGAGCTTCTTTTGTATTGTTTTATAATTCATGGGTGTTAATGCCTTAAACACTGTTCTGTGAGAAGAACATGATACAAGCAGGGAGGCAGAAGTGTCCAGTGTTGTTGCTGATGTCTGCTCTGCAGCAATGTGGCCTTGACCTGAGTCTGTGGGTGTTACTGGGTTCACACCAATGCTCCTGTAGTGCCAAGGGATTCCAGCAGCAGACTGAGGAGACCTCATGTTGGGTGCATCACAAACCTGGAAAAAAGAGAAGAAGATGGAAAATGAGACATGTCTGCAAGCAAGGGGGGGTAGAGGAAATTACAGAAAAATATAGTTCAAATTCTTGGAGTATGGTTGCACTGGAAAAAATATACCACCCTGGTAATGTAAAAATAATTGCTTGCTTTTCCAATTTTATTAGTCACCCATCAGTCTTAAAAGTAGGAATGCAAAGAAAGTTTCTGGATGATATTAATTACAAGCAAGCAAATTATAGTCCAGCGACTGTTTTATCCCATGGCTACCAAAGCTTCTAGAGAACAGAGGGATAATATCACAAATGTCCGCATTCTCAGACTTTGCAGGGACTGAGATTCACCACTTGGACTCGAGAGGAAGTCCTTGCTGCCCCTTGGGAATTCCATGTGTGCTGTTGGAGCAGCTGCTCACAGAGAGGGACAATGGCAGCAGCCTGGCCCCCAGTCTGCACAGCAGTTCCTGTCTCCCTGGTTGATAGGGCAGAAAATTCTCATTTCCTAACCTGCCAAAATACAGGCATCTGCAGTGATGTAATAAGGCAGAAAAAGTTGTATAGCATCTACTGATAAGAACTCTTGCATATTTAATGCGAAGGATATTTTCCGTATAGCTGTGTAATTGGGAAATTAAATCTGCTAGATGTTGTCATACATGCTAATTATGCTAAAGACACTGAGGAAATATCTTCATCTTCCACATGGCACATATAGCTAGGAGATAATGACATTTTAGATTCATACTTGTCATCTTTGTGCACAAAGGTGAAAATATTTTAAGTGCATTTTGCTGGAATGTATGTGGAAGGGAAACAAATTGTGTACTTGTTTACAGGCTTTTCCAAACACTGACAATAATGGGCAGATCAGGGAAATGTGAACTTGCAAATCAGCTTTACTACCATTTCTTCTTTAGCTTGAAAGTTTTGTTTTTAAACACACTTTAGGCATCACCACAAATAGCTCTCTATTTGCTGGATCTTACTCACAGCTGCTTGCAGTTATCTCTATGTTGTTGTTATGCAAAGCAAATATTTTGGCTAAAACGTGTTGAAATACTGTTTTAACTGAGTCATTCATTTGCAATAAATGAAGTATAAAGAATGCATTTTGGAAACTACACTTAACAGAATTTAAATGGTGATGCTGTTCCTTCCTTAAATAAATTCTATTCAGCTATTCACCTGAGTAATGAATGGCATGAAAACTCCATCTACCCTCATATAGTTCTTATGACATGAGCATAGAGTTAAATCTGGACCATTGAAGTGGGTTTTTTTGCTTGTTTACTGAAAAGGAAAGAGAGGAAAAATACTCATGGTTCAGTTTGTTATAACCACGTCCTTTTTATTGTCCAGCTCTGCTCTCTGTAGCTGTAAGGAGCCGAGGACATCCACAAAATCTGCCTTATTTCCACTTTCTTATGGAGACCTCCTCCTCTATTAGATTCACCTATGGTAAAGTGAAGTTAGCATGATTACTCATATGCTTAAATTTGAGTATATATACTATAAATATTCAAATACAGGCTTTAGACCCTCTCTGATATTTCTTTGGGCCTTGATGCTCAAGTTTTTTATTAAAGGAGAGGAGTTTTGCAATAAAATTAAACTATTAAAGATTCTCTCCTGGCTCTTTACACCTGGCATGGCTGTGGACTCTTTTGGTCTTGTAATTTATGGCAGAAATCTGTAGAGATTCTGTAGAAGAGACAAGTTGTCTCTTGTAAGCGCTTGCTAAAAATGTCTATAAATATGTTGGGAATTACCTCCAGCAGAGTATGAACAAAGCAACTACTTGTCCAGGTAAGTAATCATTCACATTGCAGGTTCTTGTGGTGCAAGACTGATTGAGGTAATGACACAGAACTGGTGCTAACAACTAACACCTGAGCAGATAGGGAAACAGGGCATTGAGATCTACGGAGGTCAAAGGCTGGGAAATTCAATGACATTTGGCCTCCTCTAAACTCTGTGGGGTGAGAAACAACTGTGGAAATAATATTCGCTTGCAAGGTGCAAGTTTAGTACATTCTACATTTGGTGAAAATGGGTATGCTCTTGCATTTAATGCCACAGGAAAGAATCTAAAAAGATTCTTTCTTTCTGCCCATTTGACATGAACCAGCATCTTCCATTTGGCCTGCTGTCAATCTGCTTAAAACACCTGCTCTGACAGAAACCGTGAAGATTTTTGTCCCTGAATTGCTGCTGGGAGAGGATGACCTAGGAGGGGAATATAAAATGGTAGCATGTGCCCTAAAATCCTGACCTCTTGAAGTTAAGAGCAAAACTCTTCCTGGTCCATCAGCTCCTCATGATGAACATTTATTCTTCATTGCCCACTTTTGAAAAATGGGATGAAAGGTCAGTGTTGATTGTGCAGCATCTTTCAGAATTGCAAGGAAGGCAGCTGAAGTAACCTTGCTGCTACAGCTTGATGTGACCAGCTCGGGAGAGTGGGCACTGTGAATGTGTGATAGGGCCGAGCCCTGAAGCTCCAGGCTGCCCAGCACAAGGGCCTGTCTGCCAGACAAACTGTGCCCTGCAGAGGGGCAGAGTGTGCTGAAGTTGTGCTCAGTAGTTCTCAGAGGACCCAAAATCCCTGGAAAGCATTTTAAGGCGCTGCTGAAGATTTTGTCAGTGATAACCTCAAACTCATGACATGTCAATGAACATGTGCTGTCAGTTTTCATCCTGCCGGGACTGCCAGCACAGAAGCTGCACATCCCGAGGAGAGGGCTGCAAATTTGTCCGAAGCTCAAGGATTCTGACACACTGCTGTGTACTTCTCCCAGCCCTGCTCGGCTATGTTCCCTCTGCCTTCCTCCCGAGGTCGGCTCTGATATGCCCACAGTCATGTCAGCTGTCAAAAGAAACGATTCCTAATCAGAAGAGATTCCAGAGCTGCTTAGCAGGAAATTACTACATGTGATGTTGCTAAGCAATCTCAGAGTGGCTTGACTGCCTGGATAAACGCTTCTCTGCTGGAAAACCCGGAAAAAGTTGATGAGTGGTCGGCGGCTGCTGCTTTCTGCTCAGAGCAGACGAGTCGGGAATAGAGCAAATAATAGTCCTTGTCCTGTCGGGGCTAGCGTGACGGTTAGCGAAAGTGAGAAAGAGCTCTCCCTTGTGAGCAGCGGCAACTGCGGGGTGGAGGGTAGGAGGCAGCACGCGATGCACAGGGTGGAGCGACTCCTGCAGACTGGAGGGAGTTATAGAGAGATGGAGAACCACTCCCTAAAGACAGGGCTTTGTGCCAAAGTGGCCATGTACATCCTTCCACGGTGAAATTAAATGGTTGTTGGAAATGATACCAAGTTCAACATTTTTTATATAACTTTAGTCGGGGTTTGTTCGCCTTTGCCCAGGGGGAAAGGAATTTAAGTTTCTTTTCAAAGGACTGTTTCACCAGTGAGGCCTGATGACCTTAATATCTCAACAGGACTGGGAATAGCACACAAGATGCACAAAAGATAACGACCATTAACGAACATGAACTCAAACATCACCCCTGGCATGATGGGAGACACTTGTTCTGGGAAAAGAGCGATAAAAGAACTAAGAAGGAGAACCTTATTAACATCAGATGCAAAGGGATTAATAACCAGTAGAAAACCAAATACTAAGAACTGTGTAAGCTGGGACCAATGAACATTGAACCAATCCATTTCTCTGAGTTTTGACTATACAAGTATGTGAAAAATCTAGCAAAGAACATGTGTGATTGAATAATTTTCTCCTCACCATCCAGGCAATGTATGGATGAAATTATTTCTGTTGCACATCCTGGCCAGACTAAAGTAATGCCTTAATTCTCTAACACAAAAATGCTGTTGAAGAGCTTTTGTTTTTCTTTCAGTTTTGGTGACATGGTGAATAGGAACTGTCAGCCCTGCCGTTTGGAAACCCTCTCTCTGAGCCTGTGGAACCGAAGGCTGGGCTTTGCTGCTCTGCTTAAGAAGATAAACTTTGTATTAGTATGGGGTAAAGCTCTCAAGATAACAGTTCTTGAGCTACGGCAGACAGCTTTTGGTGAGACTCTGAGCCCTGTAATTCAGGTGTTTCCCCTATGATTTCTCTGGTGCTGGAGCAGTAACTTCATTTCAGCTCACAGGGACATAGCATAGCACAAATGCACCCACAGGAAGTGAAGTTCCCCTGCCAATTCTCTTTAACCAATTTCTTTAGGAAAAAAGCAGCACCTAGAAGTAATTTTTCATCTCTGTCCATTCTTCATAATTTCCACTTCTTATTTATTTTAAAACAGAAACTTCAATTTTATTTTTAAAACCCCCAAAGTTAAAAATAATTTGCAAATCTGTTGAGTATATTAACATGCCAGTAGGAATTGGGGAAGGCAGATGCTGAGTAGGAAGTACATGTTCATCCTGAACTAGCAGGAGCTAGAGCTGTGAGGGTGTCCCTGCCATCTGGCTTGTCAGAGCATGTGGCAGATTCACAGCTCTCGAGGGAGGACATGCTGTAGAGGCCATAGGATACCATTACGCTGTTTATGGGTACGAGCCAGACATTTGTCTCGCTGAGATGAGATGTCAGTCGGGGAACGCTACAATCACGCAGTCTTTTCCATAGCCCCTTGAAAACTCGGAGATGAAGACGGTGCTTACATAAATGTCGATGTTTAGGGGAAAAAACCGTGTCGGAACCCTGACGGATTTCAGCCAGGCACATATACCGAAACGGGAGGGGACTGAGCCCACTCCTGGCAGCGCGGCGCAGGGGTAGCGGGCCGGGATCACAACCGGTGCTCGGCGCCGCGCCAGAGCGCTCAGACCGCGCTTGCGACCCCCGGCAACGCCGGGGGAGCCCTGACACCGCCTCCCTCATTAGCATCCCTTCCTCCTGCTCCGCCTCCGCTGCCCGGCCGCAGAGAGGTGCACGGCAGCGGCTCCGGAGCTTTGGCGGCTCCCGGCAGCAGGAGCTGCCACTGCCGAGCCGTGCTCTGCTCCGTGCCAGCGCCCGCAGCAGCTTTGCCGCTCCCCAGGCTGCGGAAGCGGGACGATGTGACGGCGCAGCCGGCGACGGAGCCTCCTCGGCAGCGCGAAGCAGTGCGGAACGGAGTCTCTCCAGCCTCCCTCCCCGGTGGGGCGGAGCGGAACCCTCCCCCTCATCCATCCTCGGCGGAGCAGCGCGGAACGGCGTGGAGCCCCCCACCTCTCTTCCTCCTTCCCTGCCTCCTTCCGTCCCCGGCAGCGGCTGCAGCCCGGGGCGGGAGCGCGGATGCGGCGCGGAGCCCGACGGAGCCCATCGCGGCGCCAGGGCAGGGGCCGGACGCCGCGAAGAGTGGGGGCATGCTGAGCCCCGCCGCCTGGCACCAAGCCTGCCGCCGGGAAATGCTCCTCGTGCTCGCACTGTGGCTGGCGTGGCAAGAAGCGCCCGCAGCGCCGACCCCCGCGGCGGAGGACATCACCTGGGGAGTTGTGAGTTACCCGCGGGCCTCCCGCTCCTCTCCGCTCCTCCCTGCTCCCCCCACCTTCGGGCTTCGCCGGCCCACGCGGCGCTGGGCAAGCTTCGGCTGCTGGAAACGCTCCTCGGCGCGCCCAGCTGCCCGGTACCCCCTTTGCTGCCAGTGCCCTCCATCCTGCGCCCGCTGATCGGGCGCTTTTACGCTCGGCGCCCCCTCCAGCGTTATCCGCGTGGTGCCGCTCGTTGCAGCTGGTGCCCTCCCGCGCAGACGGAAAGGTCTGTTTATCCGCCCCGCAACCAGTGCCCCCCAGCCCATACCCTCTGCCCCGAGCCCTTTGGAAGTCATAGTCCCCCTCCCTAGCACCCAGTGCATCCCACTGTACCCAGTGCATGATGCCTCTCCTGCACCCCAGCGTCGTGGGGCGATAGCCTCACCCGCTTTCACACATAGGTGGTGTTTTCTCAGGCGCTGAGAAAGGGCTGGCCTGTCTCGAGGGCTTCCTGCCTGCCGTGGAGCCACACAGACTCCAGCAGCAAGCAGGGTAAAACGGCACCTTTGGAGTCAGAGTGATCCCCTAGGACTGAGACGTGCCTCGTGGATGTGCTAAGGGCTGCTCTGTGCCTGCAGCAGGTGGAGGGGTTGGCTTCATTGTGGGGGTCTGCACGGTGCGGGCATCCCTGTGGTCCTGCTTCTCCCCTTACAGGTGCCTGCTTAGTCTGCACGTGTCTAACAGGTTTTAGCAAGTATGGAGAGCTTAGGTCTTGTCTCTGCCAAGTCATGGTGCCAGCAGGTCTATGCAGCTTCACTCCTCTGAGAGGAAAGAAATTAAGGGTTTTCTCCTGGAGGGGAAAAAGTTTCTTGTAGCTTATACCAGTTGTGGCTCGGAGATGCTCCACGACTGCATCAAATCTGGGTGTCAGAAAGCCATCTGTGGCTGGGTGTGGGTGGAGGGTCCTGCAGCTGGACCTGCCAGTTTGTAGAAACTCCCTGAAATTCAGTGAATTTCAAAATGCTGCCAGTGCACTGCTGTGAAGGCTGGAGGGAGGAAGGGTTTGCAGCAGGACAGGGCTATCTAATGAGCAGGACTCACTCAGAGCAATGCAGCAGGATAATGCCTCCGCCGCCCAGCGACTCCAGCTTCCAAGCGTGTACTTCAGCTCAGACACCTGCCAGGGAGGACAAAGCCTATAATTTCCCATCTGTTCCTAGGAGAATAGAAAATTTGGTGTATAGAAAGTATACCTGCATCATTATGGTGCATTCCCTTTTGTCTGTAACCAGATGTTAAAGCTGGAATTAATATTTCATGCAAACAGCACACAAATTGATGTATTCTGCCCCAATCAATTTAACTCAAACTTTGTCTTTGACCTGCTTTTACCCTCGCTACCGAATATGCTGCACTCAGCATTTATAGGGTAAATGTTAATACTCTGGGGGCTTATTAGTTACTGATGACAACTTTCAGGCATTGTGGTGCCTTTTTAGTCCTGGAGTAGATTTGAGCACTCTCTCCAAACCCTGCTTAAGAGCTGGGCCTGTCTGGCAAAGCAGAAGGTGCTGGGGATGGTGGCAATAGAGCAGAAATAAGCTACAGGAGTAGGGTGTTACATTAAACCAAGACTTATTTAGGCTGGGAATCTGACATTTATGGTGTATGATTGGTGTCAGGGTGCTGTCTCACTCCTGTGCTTGCTGGGGCAAAAAACCTCTCCAGTTTGAGACAGCATTGGTGGGTTTTTAAAGGGGCTGAATGTAAATCAGGTTTATGCTTATGCCCTCTACTGAGCAGCAGGGAGCACAGAAGCCAGATATTTTCAGAGGTTTTGTTAGAAAACTGCCACTTTCTGGGAAGTGAGAGCCTCAAGAATTATTGGACATCCACTTTACGAAGCAACTATGAAATTAAAGATCTTTGAGGCGTTTCAATCAAATATTTGAAATCTAGGAAGCATGACACCATGGCGATAGAAAGCTCTGCTAGCCTTGGAAAATTATATCCAGCAATTCTCTGCAGTAAACAGAGCACAATGTCAACAGAGCTTTTATATCCCAAATGCTCACCCCTTGCGACCCAGAGGTTTTCAGTGGCTGAGCTGGACTGTGCCTCTGAGCTCTGTCCTCTGCTCCACTCCTGCTTGAAGTTTGTTCTAAATGAAACAGTGATGCTGGGCCAAATTAAAGTTCAGCTAAATGAGAGGGCTCTAATTCAAAGGCAGTTCTTGTTAGCGTGCTGCCCAAAGCAATATAACATGGAATGATTCTCCAGATTTCATTACTAGTGGAATATCCTGCCCAGTTTATAAATGTAACTTGATTATTAATGTTTTGATTGTTCTCCATTAGCTGCCCTGGCAAAAAGAACATAAAATAGCAGATGGAGCAGAGCTTGACTTGAGTGATTCCACTGAATTTTAGTATGCTGCTTTTGAGATTTATGACTTTGCATTTTGCACTGCTGCCTTTACAGTAAACCCCCCTCCTCACCACAGCAATCACAAATTGCATCTTTTTATGACTGTTGAGCTTGGACGTCTCAGGGGTCCAGGCAGCAAAAACATCCTATACACTAGTAGTAACTTGGTAATGAGAGCTCTTAGTTCACTGGGCTTTGTACCAGGTCTGGGGGGAGGTCTGCCTTCAAACTGTGCTTTTTCAGACTAGTGGGCATGTGGAGTCTGAACACCAAAAGTGTTGACGTGCTGTTCCTGCGGGCAGTTCCTGCCCACTGGGTTGCATTGCTGCTGTTGTGGGGACATGGCTATGCAGGGCAAAACCTGTGGCATGATCGGATGGAAGGATGCCCGAGGCTGGGCAAGTTTAGCCCCGAGGGAGTTGCTTTGCCTAGGGAGTTGCTTTGCCTGGCGCAGAGGTTGGCAGATAAGAGTTGACAGTGGTGGTGGTGGCATCACTGCGATCATTCTGGGTGGACATGGGCTCTGGTATCAGTGGCTAAGGGATGCAGAAGGGCCGGGAAAGTTTTAATTTGTTACAAGAGCATGGATGAAAAAAAGACTGTGAGTGGCTTTTTCTTGACTTTGTGGCCAGGGGTGAGAGGGAAGGTCTATGTATGTCCCCAAGGCGTTTCTCCAGCTGGCGATTGCTGGGCATTCCTGGAGGCTTGCATATGCACAGCCTTCTGCTCACAAAGCCCTTGTTGTTCCCAGAGAAGTTGCTCCCAGGGGTTGGAAGCATTTGCATTCATGGGTGGAGACCGGGGACCTGCATCCCTCTCTGCGGTTATCTCAAGTGGTTCTTTGTTTAGGGCAGGGCCCTCGCCTTTGTGGCCACTTCTTATTTGAATGACAAGGATGCATTTGTGGGCAGAGCGAGGTGGCACAGAGCCCTTCTAAGCTGTGCTCCACCCCCTACTCCCCCTTCCCCCTGGCTGGCTGTAGTGAGTCAGGGGAGAGACAGAGGTTCCTCTGTGTCCCCAAATTAGGGAGCAGAGGGACAGGAGGAACAGCAGTTTCCTATGTGCGCCCTGCATCTCCCAGGTGCCAAATTTCAGAGTAGAAGCCAGCCCAAGACTCATCCTTGATGTTTCTGGAGTGCTTTCCCAGCCCTCAGTAGGGTGTGACCATCCTGCTGCCATTGCTGCCAGCTGCCCATGTGCCACATCCTGGTTCAGCTGCCCTCCTGCTCCCACCTGTCCAGAGTCAGCCAAGAACTCCCCTAAACTGCATTTAAGTACCCAGTGGGGCATGTCCCTCAGAGATGGCTTAGCTACTGCTGCAAGCCTTTGGGTAATCTGCCTCTTAAAGTACAGTCCTTGTATAAATGTAGGCTGTTCCCTGTATCAGGAGAAAGTACTGTACTGCTTCTGTTTCTGCTAATGGGGAAATTAAAAATTCATAATTCCAGTTGGAGCTTCATTCAGTCTTCTAAAATGGCGAGTCTTTAAGGACAGAATGCTTAATAGATTCCCTAAACAGCCTTGGAGAGAGGAGTTTAGCTTGGCCCCTCTGCCATTAAAGCACTTTTTGCCTTATCATATGGAATAGTGCCCTTCCCAGGTCCATGAATTCCCTTCCAGGAAGCTAAGCTACCATATTAAAAAAAATTAATAAAGGTGGTTACATTTTAAAGTACATATTTAAGCCAAAGTACAGTGCAAACTAAATTGACAAAAGGCTGTCTGGAAGCTTTCAAACAGCCGAAGGCATGTGAAGGCATTTAATCTCATATTAAAGCCCTGGTTGGTGTGAATCTCTCCTTCCCTTTCAGATTTGAGACCTCCATGTACAGTAATGCAATTTCCTCCTGGGCTTGGCTGCTATTGTGGTCCCTGCCGTGGGAACTAGTCAGGGTAGTCAGGCCAAATTACCCGCTTTAATGGAATTCTGTCTTTGGGAAGTGTTCAGAGCCAGTGGGTGAAACCCTGCTGTCACCAGGGACTTCCCCCCAGTTGGTGCTGGGGATGGAGCAGTGAGCTCCTGCACTGGCCTCACTCTTCAACCTTGGTTGAACCCCTTTGTTGGGCGTTGAAGTTCCTTGCTAGCAGACTCCCCCTTCCCTGGGGGCAGCATGTAGTGGGGCTATACCTCCATCCTCTCCTTTTGCCCCTAAAATCTCCGGGGGTGAAGGGAGATTGCTGCCTGTGTGACTCAGCCTGGATATTTCATTTTTCTTCCTCATTAAATTAAATGTGCAAAGAGGCAACAAATGCTATGTGGTCCCATCCCTGCCTGGCATCAGCTGGGGCTCTCCTAGTTTGGTGTCGAGTGTGACTCTCCAGTGGGACCAGTGGGTTGGTTCTGTGGAGGAGAAGGGGTGACATGGATGTGACATGGGTGATGTAGCCATGAGACTGGAGGACTTGGCTGTCTGTGACACCCTGTTTGTCCTGGCAGGCAGTGGCCGCCCACTGTGACTCATCATCAGGGCCCTGCACTAATTTATCATTATTTACTCATTGGCAAAACCGCTGCAGGAGTGGGGCTCTGTGGCTCCGGGAAAGGTCATGCTATGGTTGAGGGAACCATTATTTCTGAATGCTGTGGGAATAGCTGTGGAACCCTGTGTGGGTCTCATGTCCTGACTGGCCTGACAATATGAAAGAGAAAAGCTGTCGCATCTCAGCTGATGCGGGCCTCCACATTGTCACTTTTTTTAAGGGTCTTGCTCAGACTAGAGCACCACTTGAAAGCTTAGTATTTGCTCTCAAAACAACCTGAGATCTGACAGAAACAGTTCTCAAAATGCTTTCTTTAATCAAAATCACTTTAAATGGGTAGATTTGGGAGTTTCAGAATCTCTTGCTGCTGCACACGTGCCAGCTGCATCTTCTTTGTCCCAGATTTTTATGAGGATTGTCTCTGTTTTCTGGGTCAGAGAATTAAGAGATTTGATGTTATATTAAAAACCCCACACCAAACCACATATGCAAAGTTAAATCCAGTGCAAAACAAAGCAGACGTGCAGGGGCAAGGGGAAGGAGCTGCTGAAGGACCAGAGAGTGTTTGATCAGAATGAGAAACTGCCTTTGACAACAGGTTTGTTCCAACAGAAGAACTGACATGGAGTGAATGCTGACATTCACTGAGGAGGATGGTCTTCAGATGGTATTCTAGCTTTTTAATTAGCCATGATGATTTAATAGAAAAGAACCTGATTAAATCCGAGGAACTTCCTGCATCAGAATATGCACTGAAAATGGTTCTTCCAAGAAATCTTGAGGTGACAGCTTCTGGTGACAACAGTCCAAATACAGTGACACAGGACAAAAGTCTTTCTCATCCAAAACAGAAGTGGGAGATGAGTGGATTGCTTTACCCACAGGTTTGTCTTCGTTCATGGAGGTTGCCTGTCACACACCATGGTGGCAGCATTTAACTCCCCCTTCCCCAGGGCGCACATCCAAAACCACATGGCTCTGGATTTTTTCACTATCCACCAAATGTCTCTGGCTGGAGATGGCAGACTACTAAAAGATCAAAAGGACACTTCAAGGGCTGTTTGCAGACTTGGGGGATTTCACTGTCCAAGGGCTGAGGAAGTAAATCTGAGGATGGCATTGGGACCAAGGGAGCAGCTGAACCCTGGAGGAGACACAAATGGGATAAAAAGACCAAAAAGACCAGTGTGTGAGGAAGGGGTTCACACGGGATCTCTTTTAAGAGAAAAACCTGGAAATACTCTTCTGAGGAAGTGTCCACTTGATTGGCAGCTGTAGACTTTCCAAAATACTGCAGGTTCTAGGCTATAGGGCTTGTTCTTGACTGTCCACATATCAGTCAACCCTTCATGAAGATTTGCTTTTCTCAATGAGATGCTGTCATGAAGAAGTGCTACTGCTGATAGTGTGGTTGAAGTACATCTCAGGAGACAGATTCTCCTGCTTTCCTCAGAATAGAAGCTGTGACTTCACTGAGCTGCAGGGTGACTCTGCTGGGCTCCTTCACAGATATAGGTACCAAAAACTTGGATAACTACTGGGATTAAAGATGTAACACAAGAAAATGCTCCTTTGGTCTTCTGTAGCTGCTGGAAAGTTTAGTTACAGGATCCCAACAAAAGCACAAGAAGGAAAATGATGCCATGACTGCTAGAGAGAATCACACCGTGACTCCAGATCTCATTACCTGCAGCACTTGAGTTGATGTACTTGTTCTTTGGGAAAGGGTGTCAGTTCTCATTTAGCACCGAGCAAGAAAAAAACAGCAGTGTTTTGTGCTTTTCCTCACTCCACCACATGCTGTCTCCTCTGGAGGTACTACAGCCATGTCCTGGCTGGTGCTTCGTCAAGGCTGTGTCTTTGACAAGGGGAGTGTGGGAGCTCCCACCAGCCCTTACACTTGTTCCCACCTTGTTACTTGTGTTTACTTTGTCATTTCTGTCCCTCTGCCATGCTTACAGTGTCCCTCTGGCACATCTGCCATAGCAGGACAATGAGTAATGATGCTCAAGAAGTGTTTTTCTCCTTTTATAAACTCTCTGCATTAAGCTGGCTTTTATTTTTCTTATTTGTTTTTGATGCTGCTTGGCAAATTCCTCATTTCTCTGAACCGAGCCATGCTGTCTCTACCTTTGCATCTTTCACGTCAGAGATGCATTTTTGTTCTAAAGTGAGAGGAAATTGGATTCACAAAAGGGAAATTCCTCGCAGATACGCCTATGAAACGGCAGCATGTTTTATATGAAGGCAGAACTAAAGAGAGGTAAGTGATTTGGGACTTTGGCCACTTTTTTTTTGTGCTGCAGCATTGTATCCTTCAGGTCTGATCAATGAGACTCCAAAAAGAGGAATCTTGCCCGGCCTCAGCTGGCACTGAAGTGTACAGCAATCCAATCTTGCCTCCCAGGCAGGATGCATGTCACATTTCATGACAGAATGGCAGGCCTGTCAGACAATCTATTGCTGTTTTGGCATTTCTGATACACCTTGTGCTTTGGTACACATTCAAGTCTCCAGAAAGATGAAGATAATCTAGGGGAAATCAACTGTCATGCTCCAGGGTCCTGTATGGGCAGTGAAGAGGCTAACACTGATTTGTGCAGTCCTCTCCACGCTCACCGAGATTAAAAAGTCACCCAAGAAGATACTGAAATTTTCTTTCTCTGCCTAAAGTCCACAGCATCAAGTGCCTGATCTGCCAGGTTCTGTGGCATGAGGAGTAGTTCCTGACCAAGCAGCTTCATTACTCCCTGGAAGGTGACCTGAGCTCTGAGCTCCAGCTCCCAGAGCCAAAAGCTTCCTTTTTGAAGCGTATCCAGTCCAGATGAGTTGAATGGCTTTTAAGAGGGTTACTTTCACTGGTTTATCTCTTCCTGGCAAAGTCTTTCCATGCATCAGGGTTTGCCAGGAGCCCAGCATACCCTTCAGACAAAGCTCTTTCCCCAGAGGAAGAGCTCCCGAGGGTTCATGCTCCCTGCATGCTCTGTGCACGGGGATGTGGAGGTTGGAGAAAACAGGTACCAGTGGGAGACCCTCTGCAACCTCTGAGGTTCGCCTTCCTGCAGCCCCTTGGTATTGGCAGAGCTATTCCAGAAAATTGCTTTTTTGAGCAAAAGGAGGTTTTTTTCTGCAATAGCAAACGTCGTGGTGAGTCACAGCTCCAGAGCCTAGATCTCCTGGGAGATATGCCTCAGCCACTTTCCTTCTGCAGATAAAACCCTGGGTGAAACCCCGGCCCTGCTCCAGCTCCAGCTCCTGCCACTCGTGGGGAACATAGGAGCGTCTCGTCGGTGTCGTGCCGATGCCCTCTTGTGGAAACTGCTAAAATACCCGAGGAATGATGCTGCTGATGGGCTGGGAGCAGTGGTTAGAAGCCCACCCGTGGGAGCAGGGAGTGGTGCTGGGTGCTCCCCTGGGGCTGCACCATTCCCCTCCAGCTGCAGCCCAAGAGCCTTTGTCACTGCTGTCAGTGGTATTTGACACTGTGGGAGATGCAATTAGCTGAGCCTGGGGGCAGGGACTCCCACGTCTCAAATCCTGCACCTTGTGCATGCACACCTGTTACTCTGAAATTATAACCTTCTAATGAGTGTTTTCATAATTGTAGTCTACTTTCTCATGAATGTTCTGTAAATATGAGTTGTTTATCACATTTTTTCTAAGAAAGGTCATTTGATGAACTTGTAATTTGACCAGTGAGATTGGAGAGGTAGTAACCTTACTCTCCAATCCCTAGTCATGGTATAGAATATATAAATACCAGAGTCAGACAATAAGCGCCCTTCTTTACTTCTTTTCCTGTTCTAACACTGCATAGTCTTCATGTAATTTATTCCGTGTCCTCTAGCGACGCACACCTTTGGTGCCTGAATTCCTGTATGGTGACAGCTATCTGTGCTTTAAATGGGTAAAGCTCCCCAAGTGCCTCTGCACCTCCTTGCTGCTTTTCTGCAGTAATTCCCATTTCCTTCACAGCAAGCTCCATTATCAACAGCAGTACAAACTTTCTTCTTGAGCAAGCACTGAGCCTGCCAGGTGTCCCCTGTAGCTGCAGGGTAGGCACAGAGACCCGCTGTTAGACCACTGCAGCAGCTCTGCTGCTTTTCTTGAGAAGCCATCACACTGCTTTGGTCATCTTCCCAAAATGTCAGTGGGTGAATGTGCCCAGGGGACCACAAAGCCATCATGCTGGCTCTCGCCTTCACAGACCCCAGCCCTGAGTCATATGCAACAGCTCTGGCTGTAAAGAGTGGGGATGAATAGCAGCTCTGAGGCAAACCTGCAGGTGCTGTGTGGCTTCTGACTCTGCCACCCACCTCGCTCCCAAGCCTCTTTGTAAGAGCTGGCAGAAATGCTGCTGTGCTGGGTAGGAAATGCCAGCCCAGCACCATCAGTCAATTTTTCATCCTCTCTTCTGGTTTTCCAGCCCTATGGGACACTGGTGAATCACGTGCCCTTCTCCCCTCGCCGCTGCAGAACAGCCCTGTCGCTAGATCTGGCTCTGCTACCTATTAGCCCCATTCCCACAGCTCCCCTGAGTTCAAGTTCTCCTTATCTTCTCCATATTGCTCTTCTATTTAATTTATTACTACTCTTAAAAAGCTGCCTCTTTAAAAGGTCTAAATAATTTTACCGGTTAAAACCAACTTGTCTCCTGCATTTTCCAGACTTGGCAGCTGCTGTCTCTTCCATGCTTTCCTGGAAAGCAGTGTCTATAAAAGCCCATCTGTGTTGGGTAGGTCACCAGTGCCAGCCCAGGAAGGGGCTGTGAATCATCAGAGGTGAAAGGGAGCCAGAGTTCTGGGAATTTTGTGTGGAATTTATCCAGAGTCCTTGTGATGACTTGCTGTCCCGCCTGATTGTGCCTAGGTGTGTGATCACAGATACAAGTTTTTGCCTGTGTGTTTAGAGGAATCAGTTCTTCAGGCAAGGTCATCTGTTTTGGTTTTTGTAGCTCTGCAATCATCTCTCAGCCTGTAGGTTATCTAGACCAATACTGTGGCTGAACCCTGACACTCCTGAATTCATTTCCTTTTGTGGAGGAACAATGACATATTTCTGATGTTATGTTGAGGAAATTCGGTGTTAGGAGCCAGACTTGTTCAGAGCCAGGCTTGAATGGGGACAAGGAGCTGAGCTCACATGCTCAGAGAGGCTCGGATCTTATTCAGAGCCAGGAGATACAGCTGTAGAATTTGATTAGCATTGCAAACCCCTTCAAAGCAGAGTTTCTGGCAAAATTGTCAGCTCTGCTGTTCAGCAGGTAGGATGCTTGAATGGCCTCCACAGGGATCCGTTACAGAATAACAAAGGTTTCTTTGCCTGGATGGTTGCAAGAACAGCAACCAGAGAAAATCGATGTGGCATGCTCCCCCTTCCCTTGAACCCTAAAGAGCAAACTAATTGGCAGCCAGGTCCCCAGCACATCACCTTGGGATGCTCTAAAGAGCTGGAAGTTTCTGGGCAGCTGCTGGGCAGCTGCTGGGAGTAAGGTGATGTGTTGGCTTGGACAATGTGGGGAGGGGTGAGGGTCTCACTGCAATCTGTGGGTGCTGAAGCTGGGCTGGTGCAGACGAGGACACCTCAGTTTGCAAATTGGCAATAGGGTGTTAATAGCACAAAAAAAAAAAAAAAAAAAAAAAAAAAGACTGCTGCAGCCACGCCACGACTGAGCTTGGAGAAATCATAGTAATAAAGGCAGTGGTAGATGGAGTAAAATATGAGGGCAGGGGGAATTGCTCTGTCGAGAACACCCAAATACCTCAATTTTCAAGGGCTTCAGGACTCCATCCACATTGTTCTGTAGAAGGAACTTGTTCCTGGGGCACTCCATTGTGGGAGCAACAGCACTTTCTGCTGTCATGGTATTATCAGAGTCCAGACAGGACATGCTCAAACCATCCTTAAAGGAGGTGACCAGAACTGGCCCATCTTTGGTGACTGTGCAGAAACAGAGCTGCTCAGCTGAGGAACCACTGCTGGTTCTCAGATTACCTTATTTTCATGGGACATAAGGGCCTATTGGCCAGCGAAAAGGGTGTTTCTGCTCCTAATTAAGAATCATAAGGGAAATTAGTTGTTTCTATAACATCAAAACAGCGGGGAGGGAAGCTGGTGCAGCAGGGCAGGCAGTAACCTCAGCACAAGCAGCAACTGAGGCAACTGCAAACAAATCCTTTAAGGACTCTCCTGGCATAAATAAACATGGAAAATAAATTATGTCCCCTTCACTCTGCCCTCAGCTGATGGGAAACAAGCTGCATTAACAAAGTAGTTCAGTAACCTGGAAGAGCTTCAGAAGAAACCAGCTCACCAGCCCCAGGAGAAGGGGGAATGCTGCCTGCAAGCATGCAAAGGAGGTTATGAAATGTGGTAGAGCATGATGGCATACAGTGCAAAAGTACTCACAAATTGAATTATGAGTGATGATGGTTTTCCTGTGAGAGAGCAGAAAGGAGAGGTCAGGTCTGTTGCTGATGGTGCATGTGAAAGGTGAGGGCAAAGGTGCCAGGTTTGCATCCTGAACTTTGAAACTGTGACCTGGACAAGTCACCTGTGCTTTCACTTTGTCATATGAGCAGTGATTGTTTTGTGTCAGGGAATATGCCATGAATTAAGATATAAAGTCTCCTGGGAGACTTGGTGATGCAAATGCCATCCACAGAGGTGCAGCAGTAGGTGCCTGGGCAGAGGGGCTGCAGGGGGGCTGCTCCTGCCGTCATGGGCAGCTGTCTTGGCTCTTTGTGGCACAGGAAACCTTCAACTTCAGCCCCAGCTCACCCTGCTCCTTCCTGCTTCCCACTGCTTCAGCTATCTCCTGCTTCTTCCTTTAATTAGATTGGGCTGGGCATTATCCAGTATTCAGAGATCCCTGAAAGCTTCTCTCTTATGGTAATCTCTAGAGATACATCAGAGCAGTTACTGTTTCTTTTATTCACTTTTATTCTTTTCTTCATCTTCCCTAGAAAATTCCTTTTGGTCACTAAGCGACCTGGCTGTTAGGGCCCAGATGGCCACTTTTCTCTCAGCTTTAGAAATAGCCTGCTTAGTTTCCTTGGTAGTATGCCAGCCCTGCGCTGAGGGGGGAGAAGGAGAGGGGGAAGGAGGGTGCCCGGCATGGTGTGCACAGACATGCCCTGGGTAAGAGGCTCTCACAGGGCTTCCTTGGCACCATCTTTGTCTGCAGGGACAGCTTTGAGCAGACAGGAGGACAAAAAACGGCAACAGTTTGTGGAGAGATGGCTGGAGGACACTTCCCGCTTGTGAAGGGTCTCTCGGTGATCCCACTGAAGGAGGAGGTTCAGCAGCAGTCTGGTGCTGCTGCATACCTCTAGTTCCCTTCCACCATGGGTGCCCTTCCTGGGGGTATCACCCCCTCTTCATGATTAAGAAATAATACGGAAAATGATCTTATCTTGAACATGTCTTGATTTAGTCATGCTAAATTTAATGCTCACCTTGGTGGGGTGCCCAATTTGTTCATTTATTGTCTCATCATCCCTTGGTGACACCCAGGTTTGGATTAGCCTTCTTCATTTCTCACTCCACCCTTTTTGACTGATTCAGACATCTGTGCCTTTTTTACTAAGGGAGGAGAGGAGGTCTGACTGACTGCCCCAGAAAGACCCTTGATGGTAACATTTCATTGCCAGGTGATGAGTGCATTTACTTTAAGTCATTTCCCCTAATTCTAAGGCAATTGCAGGCAAAAGCCTCTTATGAGAGCACTTGACCACAGTATGGGTGGGCTCTAACACCCTTCTGGGCCATGCCCCCTGTGCTGCAGCTGCTATTTCAGGACCTAGGGGAGCTGCTGGCAGCACTGGGAAATAATTGGTGCCCTGGTTGAGATGCAGTGGAATGTTATTTGCAGTGCATTAAATTGCATTGGGTGAATGCATATTTAAGTAGTTGTGTAAACCCATGCGTATGCATTGACTGTTCATAGAGTTTAAGAAAGTCTTTTACCTGCTCAGGTCTTTGTCTTCTCGCCCATTGCAACAGGCTTGCAGTAGCCTTCCACCTTTAGCAAAATCATATGATTTTATAGAGGAGTGAGCACTGGGGGTTACTTTAGGAGCCAGGTGGTTTTTCATGGCATGGCTCAATTTGCTGTGCCCATCAGCAAGATGGAGCAGAGTCAGGGGTGCCTGGGCCAGTGGCTAAGCCTGTGTCTGGAAAAGGTGGCTGTTGCCACCCACAGCAGAGAACTGACTTCAACCCCAGTAGAAGCAGCCCAGTCAGGTCTGCATAAAGCAGCTGTCACCAGGCAGGTGACATTCCTGATAGGTGAGTGGACAAACAGGTGATGACTTCTTCCATTTGAGAACTGTCTCCTGACACAGCTGAGGAGGTCATTGTGCTTCTCCCAGAACCATTTGTCGTCTTGTCCCCAGCCTGTTTGCATTCCTGCCACATCCAGCATTCCCTGGATTTACATGGCCACTGGCACCTGGCAGATGATGCCTGTTCCAAGAGCAAGGAAATGCTTGGTCCAGCTCTGTGTGTGCTGTATTTGTCGCTGTTGAAAATCCCCTCTGAGTGCAGACACCTGAGAGAAGGTGTCCATAGAAGAGAACTTCCTGTCTGCACCCTCAAAAACAATGCATCCAGATCCAGTGAGAAGCTCCCTCAATAACACCAGCACAACGTGGCCTTGCTCTGCTGATGTCTCTGACTAAACCCAGTGATCTACACCTGAAGGCACATTCAGTGTGTGATGCCCTATCTTTAGCAAAAGATGGAAGCTACAGCCAGCTCCAGGCAGCTGACAAACATAATTAGAGAAATCTATCAGTTAAGCAAACACTGATTGTGGGTGAGGTTAACTAGCCGTGTTTCCTTCAGGATGAGCTGTGAGGTGAGGATCTCGCTTCAGCTCTCCTGGGTTTATTTTGCAGGGATGCTGGTACTCAGCAGCTGCTTTCAGTGCTCAAGAGCTTCCTTGGTTGGTGTCATTTGATGTGCTGTAACAACTTCTCCATCCTAAATACAGCGTTGTGGTGCCAAAGGGCTTTGATAGGGGAATGTTCCTGCTCAGCCCAAGCTGTGTAGCTGGTTATGGGTCTCCAGGGCAGAGGGGACTCTGGAGGTTTCTTTCCTTTCTCTCTGTACTGCTCACAAGCTGGTGTTACAAACCCAGTGGCAGGCTCTCCTTGCCTTGGTGCATGCCAAAGACTTCTCTTGTATTTTGATGATCACCAAGAGATGTTTTTCTTGCACAAGCTCCTCAGGTGCAGCTTCTAAATGAACCTGTGTAGCTTGGAGGAGCTGTATGTTGTTCTGGGTGCAATACTGGTGGTATGACATTAAAGTATCAAGTGCTGAGAGAGTTTTCAGTGGCCTTATTCCAGGACTGTTGCTTTTAGAAGAATCGGTGCATTGTTGTGCATTAAATTATTTATAAATTGTTCTGTTGGACTGAATTTGAGAATTAAAATGTATATGTGAGAAAAAGTTTTCAATAATGAAATAAGGTAGCAAAAAGATAAAGTCATTATATGCATAATTTAAATGATACATAACTTTATCTTCTTTATGTAGTTGCTTCAGCATCTCAATGAACTTATTAGGCTGAGTAATCAGCCCCTGAATCCTCCCCCTGACCAAGTTTGGCTCCTGCTGTTGCTAAAGATGCTGCAGAGCTTCCCCGAGTAGGGCCCTGGCTGGTCCCTTGGGGTGCTCCTGAAGTACTTCTGCTGAGTTCCTGGTACTTTCACCTGAGGGCTTGTCACCTGAGAACTGTGATATTATTGCTTCCTCCGATTGATAGCTTTGCTTGTGGAGTCAGAAGGCTCCTTTTTGCTCTGTTCACGAGTTGCCCACAGCATCAAGAATTGTTTGAGACCCTTGTACAGCTAACAGAAAGCATCTGTCAACAAGAAAGCTCATTATAATACCACTGCTTTAAAGAGACTGGGGAAAGCAACAAAGCCAGCCAGAAAGTAAATGTGTTGTTGTTCCTGTTGTCACATAGATCTGGGGACAGGAGACATAAGTCGAGCTTAATTCTCTCCCAAATGGATGTACTACTTCACATCCCAGCACAGCTTCTGATTTATGAATTACTTAACATCACAATATTTTCATTGCTAAAAACTAAATGGGAAGATGCGTCTAAGTCCTGATCTAAAAGCCCAAGGTAAATACAGGGACAGTACTTGCTGTTACCAGTCCTTGGACTAGTCGTAGCACTGAGCACAGTGATAATAACAGCGTTTGAATTCCCAGTGTGCTGAGGACTACAGAAATTTCTACAATCTCTTGAAAGGGATATTGAGCCATGCTGCAACCAAATTTAAACAGTCAGCCTGTGTCCTGAGGTTATCTTGGGCTAGGCTACCAGGCTAGCTGGCTGAAGTGTGATCTGAGGGGAAGAAAGGAGGGCAGGAAGGCACTGATCTGTGAACTAATGAGGGGAAAAAAGGTGCAGCTGAGATGATTCATCGAGGTAAAATATTGTTGGCTGCTGTAAATGGGGAATCAGTTAAGTCATGCTGGAGATTCAGCTCTAAAGGCTAGGATGGAGACAGAGAGCTCTGAACAAGGACATGAACAGGCCAAGGCAAACTCTGGTGTTCCTGGTCATACTACAGGGAGATGGGTCTAGAGTCTATCCCAGAGAAGACACTGTCCTAAGAAAGGATCTGGGAAATGGAGTTAGCAAGGATTTTTTTGATGTATAGCAGTCTGTTCAGTTTGCTGCCAGATGCACTTTGTTTAATGACTGAGACTGAAGGAGTAGGATCTCATCTCTGTGAGACTGGGAGAGAGTATAGATTAACATTGTGCTCTCTGTGTGACGCTCACTTTCCCTACGTACCATGAGCCATGTGCTGTTCAGGTCAGGTGAGATGGGCAGGCTCATTAAACTCATTAAGCAAAATCAGAACCTCTTGTGTCACCCCTTAGGAGAACTTCCGTGCATATTCTCGTTTCGGTAAAGCGCAATTTGTACTTTATTTAAGATAATTCATCATTCTCTTGCTCATTTTGGTCTAGATCCAGCAGGAAGGTAGGAGTGTTTGGAAGTTCTCTGCACAGTCTTCTTGGGTGATGCCAATAGCCCTATGTCAGATACTTGGGAGGCCTGTAGATTTTAAGTCCAAACATCTGTGTACTGACACAGCCTCCCCATTGCATGCAGGGCAGATGTCTTCACTCCAGTGACTGAGGGGGCTCAGGGAGCCTCCTGATGCTGGAATTCCCTTGGACATGGGCCACAGCAGCTGCCCTCCCTGCTGTATGGATGGGACAGGGTGGAGGTGCATGGGGAGAGGAAGGTCAGGGCACGTTCTGTTTCCCTCAGTCCATCTCCAGCATATGTTTCCTGAGGAGTACTGTGCAGCTGGCTGTGCTCACGGCAGCCCCCAGGCAGTTTGGACTGTGATGACCCTTGTACAAAATTCTCCAGGAAGCCATGCGTAGTCACATCCTGTGCCCAGGAAACCCTGAATTTACGAAGTCTTGGCTTTCACTTTTTGTCAGAGGGGATGTGATTTCATGGATGAGGCAATCACTCACTGTGATTTATTGTGCCATGTCACGCAGGCAAGCCTCTTCCTTGGATACATGTGTATTGCAGCTGGGCGCGTGGGGAGAGGAGTTCTGGGCTTACAAATGCTGTCAGAACAGGATCTGGTAACATTTAATTAAGCCCTATCACAGCAGAACTGAGATTTGATCCTATCATTATCTGCTCAGAGCGCAACAATGGGTGATGCTGGCAGAGAAGGGGGGATGCCAGGGGAAAGGATTCCCCGGGCCTGAGCACATGCTGGCTGCTGTTCTCCAGCACAGAAGGAGTCAGCATCCAGAACTGCCTGTCCTGGGGTTTTGTGTGAGCTGTGAACATCACAGACCATCATCATCTGCAGCCGCTTCAAGGGTGCTGACTAACAGATCTTGTGGATTCTTGTTGCTCCATCTCTTAGCACTGGAGTTTTGAGATTTCCTCTACTCTGCCTAGCCACTGTCCATCCTACCTGGATTAATCAGTCAAGACCATACCCATGGTTCATCCTGTGTAAATGGAGCTGGAGCAAGCCTGTGAATTAATCCAACAGCTACCACACTGAAGGATGCAAAGCCAAGCACAGCCTGGGTACCAGCAGCACACATGCTCTAAAGTAGGTTTGAAAGCATATCCAAACTGATGCCAGTATTTATGAGCCATATGTTGCAACAGTAGTTACTTACTGTGCTTCTCAATGGAATAGAGCACAGGGGTTGTTTAGCTCCTCTCCAGTGATATTATTGGCCTCTGTGCCCACCAGAGGACTAGAGCTCATTGTGGTTTTAATTTCCATGCAAGTTCTGGCATTTTCTTTTGTAGTAAGTAGTGCTGAGGGTACTTGGGGAAAGACAAAGGTTGCTGTTTGGCACAGGATGACTGCAGGCGCATCCATCACTGAGATGTGGCACTGCCAGGTGAGAGCCTCCTGTGCCTGCCACAAGAAGCCTCCAACCGCACCTGCACAGTGTAGCAGGGCTATTTTCATAAACCCAGCCATGAATTACGTGGTTTAGAACTATTTCTGTAATAAGATAAAAGGATGCTAATTCAGTCATTTACCTAACTTCCCATCACAGTTCAAGAGACTGTTATACACCAGGCATTTCTTCTTTTCCTTCCTAGATAATTCAATGTTGACAGAGGATGCTTCACCATGACAGGCAGCATAGTGCAAAACTAGGACTGATGCAGAAATAGAAAACCATCTCTGTTGAAACTACTTTTTGATGTTCCTGTGGAATCTGAGTTACACACTTTCTTTTTGTTTGTTTTTTTGGGGTTTTTTTTTTTCATTGTTCATGAACTTCAAGTGAAAATTTTTAGGATGTGCTGGAAAACTTCCAATGGTTGAAGGACTCCCTAAAGTCCTGGTGTATTAAATCTACACCAAGAAAATGCAGAATAAACTGCATCTTGTCTACATGTTTTGGCACACTTTGATACTCTGAAAAGAAATCTAAGCCGTCTGTAGTAAACACTGTGCTGCGCTACTCTGCTGCCTTCAGTGGGTGGGAATTGGTTCTTTGATCTTCAATTCAAAGGGGTTGAGAAGGCTTCTTTCTGTGGTCTGCAGAGAATTTCCTTCTGCTTCTATAACATCTCTTGATTAAGTCTGTGTTTCTGGGAAGGCTCTGGGTATCTGTCTAACCAAAGAGATGCTTACGCTTTGTGTAACATCTCTTGCATGGTGGGTGAAGCTTGTCTCCAAATCACCACAGCCCTCTTCTGTGCCCAACTTGCTGGGCGAAGGTCATTCTCTTCAACATGCAGGAGAGCGGTAACAGGAGCAGAGCTGTTCAAATGAGCATTAAGTTACATTCTAGACCTGACCACATCTGACAGGGCCCACAGGCAGCCAAGTTAGCATCCAGTTTTGCTGGCTGTGCCACTAATGGAACATTTAAAGCAAGGGTTAGGGAGAGGGAGTCATTAACAGCTGCATTAGCTTCCACCCTGGATTCTGTGCACAACATTTGCTCAAATTAAAGAGCTGTTTGGATTCAAGCAACTCCTCTGATGGCAGCTAATGAAACTGGTCCCGCAATTCAGCAGTGGCATCAGCCAAAATCCTGGTTGTAATCCAAACTGCTTTTTTTTTCCTCCTAATCAGCTGATTGTGTGCGTGCGATAGCTCATTAGAGAGGTGTGTGGCAACCTTTGGAAGGGAAGTGCTGGCTCCGTGGGGCTCGGGAGATGTTCTGTTACGAGAACAAGCTCCTCTGAGTATTGCAGCACCATATGTGTTGCTCTAATTAATGGGTGTTGTTCCTGGGGTCTTTTGATCTCAGGAAAATGACTATAAAAATTGTAATACTGTAAACCTTCGATAACTTAGAATAAAATGTCAAACAGCTAAAAGCAATTTCCTTTAATCTAGCTTGTGGTGTTGGGGATTTTTATTATTATTATTATTGTTTTAAAAGCTTCCACCCTATTTAATGGTAGCTGCAGAGATAAAGCAAAGTGTAATTTGGAAATTAGTTCCAGATGTTTGAATTGTAGCTTTTTTTTACTAATCTGGGTCATTAATTTTGTTGAACAGTATGTTTGGATTTTCTTCCCTTGCATGTGTGAAGCATGGCTGCAGGGTGTAATGGGACTTTCGGCAGGAAAAGAAGCTTTCAAAATCCTCTCGCCCCTGAGTGACCCCACTGAAACAAAGCCCGTTTTTCTGTGGTTATCCAGCTGTGGTTATCTGCTGTGGTTATCCAGCATGGAAGGCAGGAGATGAGCCTTGGAGAAGAGTGATGGGGTGGTTTGTGCTCCTACTGCAGCCCGGGCCATGGGGCATGGTGGATAGGGACTGGGGTGTCCCTGCCAGAAAGCCAGGGGCCAGGTTCAGGTCAGGGTAAGGGTTTAACCTCCCAGCCATGACAGCACGCTTTTTAAAAGAATAAAACCAATTTGTAACTTGATTAATGAGAATAGGTGCAGTTTGGTAAAGCTTTTCAAACATTATTAATAAAAGGGATCTTTTCAATAGAAAACAACTTGCTTATGCTCAAGCCTTGGACTGGCCCAAAGATTTGGAAATTGGGACATACTAGGATCCTCTCGATGCACGTTGCACATCCAGATTGCCTCTGGCGGTGTATTAGTCACGGGCTGCAGAGAGGTGCCTGGAGAAATGTTGGTGGCCACGGCACGTGGATACCACCACCAAGACCCTCAGGCAGGGCACTGGGGGCACTGCTTGTACCCCTGCCAGCAGTGTCCTCAATTTAACTCCAGTTTCTTTGTTCATCTGTGATGGGATGGGTATGGAGACAGTCTAGGATAGTGGTGCAAAGCTCAGGGTGTGGTCCATGAAGGAGCCAGGGACTGTGGTAAAGCTCTGCTCTTCTCTCGGCTTGGCAACAGGCTGAGTTCATTGAGGATAACAATCTCCATTCCTGAGCAAAAGGAATGTTACGACCTCCACAGGATTAAGGCTGTTTTCCTCAAAGAGAAAAAACATAGTGATTGTTTGGGCCTAAGCTTTAGATAGATAGTCATTTTAATACTACAATAGCAGGCAGAATTGTGGAGCCGGTTTGAGTATCATTTTCCTGCTTATCCTGATTTCTGTTTTGCTATTTATTCTGTTTATCCTCACGTTGTTACCCTGAAATAGTTTGTCTTCTTGTAACACCAACCTACCAGTCTTAAAAAGAAATCATCAGGAAGAAAACTTGCTGACTGAGTCTTTCTTTTGCCTGTGGCAGTTGAATAAGCCCATCATCTTATATAATATTAATATTTGTAAAAGCAGACCTACAGAGCTCATAAATCTTCCATAAAAGAGGGTTAATATCTGTGTCTATTTTAAAATGAAGCAGGTAAGTAGGTTCTAGAACAAATGGATATTGATACAATGGAAGTGGAGAGATGAAAGAAATGAAATTGCCATTTTAATCTGAAAATTCTGTCTGCAGATGTAATACCAGAGGCCTCACTACTGTGGGAGCCAGCGCTTTGCTCTTGGGTGATCATTTGTCCCTGGAAAGATCCAGTCCCTTGCTGCTCCCTGGTATTCCATTCAGGTGGCTTTAGGAGCAAAGAAAAGCCCAAAATTGAAGCAGAGATTGTTTGCAGAGGGGAGTACTGCATTACCATTTTTCTGAACTTTGTGCTTCTCCAAATGGAAGAGATAAAAGTGAAAAAAACCTGTAGTTTTGGATCCATTAAACATTTTTTTAAGGCAAGAAGCAGGCTCTTCACCATTAAGGATGGGAGCCCAGATGAGATAAAAAAGCAGAACGGTTTCTTTTTAGCCAGTCAAGTGAATAACTTGTCTCCAAACACATGTGACTAGCTGCTCCATGAAAGAACAATGCTATGGCATTGCTAACAGGGTCACTTTGCAAAGCAACGTCTGCTTTGGAGCAGGTGGTTTAAGACTTTGTAAATCTTTTATTGGGTACGGCCCATGGTAGGATGGTAAAATGAAACCATTTGAAGATTGTAGAGGCAGGAGAAAATGGAAAAATGTCATTTTTTTCTTTTTTTTTTTTCACTTTTCCTAGTACCACTGCCGTGACACAGTTGCGATGGCTTTTTCCCACTGCGAGGACATGGTGCAAGTCCCATCATCTGAAATAGGGCGAGAGCCCTGGAGGGGCCTTCAGCCCCTGGAAGGGACACTGTTTTGTCCATAAACATCCCAGCTATGGTTTGTAGGCCATGTGTGTGCTGCTGCTCTGCACTCAGCAGCACCAGGGTTCTTGACAGCAGCTGTGTTTAGCTGGCAGAGAGGAGGGGCAGATGGGTGGGTGGTTTTGGACCTTTCTGCCAGGCATGCAGTTCTTCCTTTTTGGTTTATTTTTTTTCCCTGGACCTGAGCCAGTTAAGAGCCTTTCATTCTGTATTGCTCAGTGGTGGAGCTGGAGCAGAAGATTAATTCTGAACTTGGCTTCCAGACCCATCTTTGCTGTGGTGATTGCCATAAAAATTGAGCCGGGATCACGTGAACCTCAGACCAAGGTACCTACCCTGGGGCATGGCATGAGTCATGTAGTGCGGCCCCACTTGTTCCCTGCTCCTCTTGGAGCTGGAAGATGGGTAGGCAATGGCTTAATCTGATTTTTTTGATGGGTAGACATTGGCTTTCTGATTTTTCTACTTTTGAAATAGCTACTGAAACGGAATATTCTCATGGGATTAGGTCAACTCATTTAGCATAGTACATTTTAAGGAAAAGTTTTTATCATGCCAGCTGAGGCAAGAAATATGTTCACAGAATTCTAGCATTCAGCTGAAATCACTACTTCATTTAAACATTTTAAGATAATTAGAGTTGGCCAAAAAAGTGCGTTTTTATTAAGGTGAAAATAAGAAGGGGATGTGTTGAAGTTATCTCAGTGGAAAATGTTTTCATATTCTTATTTACGGAAGAGTGTAAGTTTAGCCTTTGTCATTATTAACGACAAAAACATATCTGAGAAGCTTTCATGGGACACACAGATAATTAGCTAGACAATTTCTGCTGTTCTGTCTCATCTCCAAGTCAGCTTCGGTCTCTCTCATGAAATTTTCTACCACAGCAAATGTAGAATGTTAAAGTTTAATGTTATGAATCAGCTTTGCTTACAAGGAGAGAGGAAACCGGCCAGAATCCCTACCTGGAAAAGAGCTGAATGAGAGCAATATCACAGAGGTCTATAAAACTAAGGAGGATCTGAGTAAAGCATGATAAACTTGATGGTCTAGATAAAAAATCACATGCAGGGAAATCATTGCTTTTAAGATAGATCAGGTGACGGATTTGTGATCTATGACCACTCATTCCATCTTTTATGTATGGAGCCCTCGATTTGCTTTGGGGTGTCCGTTTGTGTTTCTGCTGTGTTCCTTGGAGTTAGGAAGGAAAGGAGACCCGCACAACTTTTGTTGACTATCCCTCTGCTGTTGCCTTTTGCTGCCACCTCCATCCCCAGGAGCCCCCAAGGACAGCTGAGTTGTGTCTCTGGTGTGGCAGTGTCTCCACTGCCATTAGAGGATAAATGACACTGTCTCCATGACCAAGGAATAAACCAAATTAAACTCCTACCATCCTCAGCAATTGATGGGCCAGCTGCCGACCTCAATGTCACAGCCCATTTCTCACGAAGAATCAAAGATGAATTGTATCTCTAATTTCTGTCACAAATGGCTTGGCTATGCAAAGGCACAAACTGTAGCAGGGGAGAAGAGGGGACGACAGTGGGCCTGGCCACCAGCCCCGTGGCAAGGAAGGGCTTTGACAATGCTCACACACGATGCTCACACATTTCCATCAAGGTGGTGGCTAATGGAGTTGCATTGAGCAACAAGAAATGGACAGACAAGCTGTTTCCTGAGCACACCATCTCACTGAAATAGGGCAACTGTGGGGTGGGAAGTGAATTGCAGGTGAGAAATCCAGCAGGCCATGCTCCCTGGTGCAGAGTTGCACCAAGCCTGGGGAGATCTGTCATAAAGCTCTGCAAGTGTGAATCTGTTTAATTGGAATTTGCAGAGAGGAGCTGGGATTTCTGTGGCATTCAGCGTGGCAGCTGCTGGTGACACCAAACTATGAGACGTTCAGAATGTAGCGATTAGCAGCTACTGGCTTCTGGCACTAATCTGGCTACCGTGAATTTGTGGTGTATTGACTGCAGTGGAAGTCTGGGTCAATATCAGTCTTCGAGAGGCTCAACAGATCAATGTTTGATACAGATAAAGAAAATAGAGGGCTAGTATTTATGGCATCCCCTGTGTGCAGTATTATTATTCCTTGCTCATCCTTCTGCCAAGGGAATGGAGAGGGAGAGAAGGAAAGTAAGAAAGGATTTAGGAAGGTAATTCACGAGACATTTAAAAAGCAGTTGTAAGAAGGAGATTTATAGCATTTTTTTCCCATCAATTTTAGCCTGAAGAGAGAAAGAGGAAAATCTTCATAAAGATATATTGTCCTTTGAGAGACAAATACCAATTGAACAGTGGATTCGGGTTTAATGAGATGCCTGTAGCACGGGGATCACTGGCACGTGGCTATGTTGCCTAGGCTTTGGGAAGGAGGGATGTCCAGGTGTTCCACAGGTCCCTGCTACTTTCTGGTGGTAGAGAGACCCACACCTAGCTATAAATGCTTTAGGGCAACTGTCAGGAAGATGATCAAACCAGGGAGTGTGGAAATGCTGGAGAACAGGGCTCACTTTTGTGTCAAAGCTGAGGTCATCTGCCTCAGGTCTTGGATGACTGTGTGGCACAAAGTGGGCTTAAAGACTTCATGGCTGAGTTTATTTCCAAATAAAATCCTGGTGTTGTGAAGGTCAAGGTAAAACTAGCCACCCCTACAGAATCATTTAAGTTGGAAAATGCCCTCGAGATCATCAAGTCCAACCATTAAGCTAATGCCCTCAAACCATAATGGTGCATTGAATGGAGAGGACCTTCAGGGCGTCTTTCCCTGTGACTATATTTCCTTCCTTTCCTTTTCTCATTTCCCCTTCACCTTGTTTCACAGGACTGGCTGACAAAATTTGGGTATCTGCCTCCTCCGGACCCTGTCACGGGGCAGCTGCAGACGCAGGAGGAGCTCACCAAGGCCATCACTGCCATGCAGAGGTTCGGGGGGCTTGAGGCCACAGGAGTCCTAGGTCAGTGGCTCATGACTCCTCCTCTCCTTGGTGCAGAGTGAGGCAGGGATGGCTTCTTGCAAGTCCGTGGGGAAGAAGGGACTTGGTACTGTGTTCTGGAGCAGCATCAGGGAAAAGCTCAGGTTAGGGGAGCATATGGCACAGCTTGCTGCTGTAAGAGTAATTACATGGCTCAGGTACTTTGTTGTCTTATGTTTTCAAGAACCTGAGGCAAGCAATGATTTTAACAGACCCACAGACCCTTGGGGTTCTCAGCATGCTTAAAATAGTCCTTGGTGTGTTCCAAACAAAAGGAAACCAACAAAAAGAATTTTAAAAGACAAGGGAAAAAAGGGAGAAAGTTGTCCTGTTCAAAGCCTTACTTGCAGCATTGGATTGAACAGAAATTTCTATTAAGCCTCCCAGTTTGTATACGTAGATATTTTGGGTTCTTTGCTGCTGGGGCACAGACAGGGAAGGGAGATGGATGGTATTGCATCACCCCAACTCTCCTGCGCACAGTGCACAGAGCCAGGAGGCTCTTTGGGGCTCCCCTGGGCTCTCACTGAGCCGCAGCAGCTCTAGGTACTCTCCAGTCATGCCCAGCCAGCCATGAGCCCATCATCTGCTCCAGCAACTCCGTTGGCCAGCAGGGGCAGGCAGTGGCATCTGTATGGCAGGCACATCTGCCTGGGAGGGAGCAGTCCAAGGGCAGACCGAAGCAGCATGAGTTCACCAGCATGGCTGGGGTCATTCCTCTCAATGCCTTCATTGAGGGAAGGAGAAAGCCAGCATTATCCTGTCCTACAGAAGGGTACTTCTCTGTTCTCCTCCCCTCCATTACCCTCGTGCCATGGGGCGGGTGTGCTTCTGCTGCTCAGGACACAATTAAGGAGAAGCAACTAATTAGCAGGTGGGTCTTTGTCCATCCCAACACCCCAGCATCCCTCCACTGGTCCTCTGAAGCTGCGGCTGCATCCCAACACTGGGACTTCCTTTCTCTGGTCTTAATAGAACACGTGCAACAGTTTCTCTTCCACTGCATCACAACCTGCAGGGGAAACGGAGTGGCCATTCAAATTGCATTCTCGGAGGGGGCGTTCGAAAGGCTGGTGTGGGAGGGATGGCTGCCCTGGGCAGGTCATAGTTGTGGCTTTGTTCATGAAAACAGTTTAAGAGGTAAAGTCAGCTGGGTAATGAGTAAATGAAACAACTTTTCTGCATTTCAGCTGGTGATAATAGACACTTTGAGATTTCATTCATTTAAAATAATTAATAAGAAAGAATATAGACATTCTTCAAGTGAGCTTCTAGATGAACAGAGATGGAGTTTATTTACATGTGAATGTTTCTTCTTGACAGAGGAATACTGGGAAATTCATCAAGAGAGAACGAAACAGAATATTTGAAAAAAAAAAGTTTTAACACATAATCAAAACTGGCCACAGGTGGGCTTCCAGCAGGAATTGCTGTCTAGTGGCAGGAGCAGCAGTGGGACGTAGCAGGCTCAGTGTTCTGTGGGTGTCACCACGACATGCTGGGGCTGGTGCCATGCCCCAGTGGGCTCCTGAGTATCGACTTTGGCTCTTCTGGTTGATTTTTAGTGCTTCATTTCCCATCTCTTGGTCCCTCTGGGACTTCTTAACCCGCCATTCCCATGATTTTTTGTATTTTCTCTAACCCTAGATGAAGCCACCTTGGAGCTGATGAAGACCCCTCGCTGCTCTCTGCCTGACCTCGCCATTGAAGAGACCAGGAAGAAGCGATTTGCCCAGGCTGTCACCAAGTGGAGCAAAAGGAACTTGTCCTGGAGGTAGGAATTCATCCATCCCTGCTGAAATCTTGCAGTAAAAGACCAGTTCCACAGACACATTTGTTAAATATGGCTTTGAGGTGAGTTTTAGGGTGATGATTAAAACATGTCCCTCTGGGCTTCCAGGACCCCATAGACTATTTAACTCTTCTCCTGACAGTCTCAGCAGTGACTTCTTGGACCCACTTGGCAGTGCCTGGGAATGGTGCAGATTTGGCTGGTGAATTAGCTGTGAGCTTTTTGCTGGGTTGCAATGGTTGTTACAGCATCCTTTTTCTTGAGTTCATTAGGGCTCTGTGGTTTCTCAGGCAGCTGCCGAGCCTGGAGCTTCTTCTCTTGCTCCACCAAGTCCAAGGGGAGGAGCATTTTCTGAGTAATAAAGTCACCTTTTTTCCCTCATCCTTGCCACCAGTGAGCGTTTTTCCCTCAGTGTCAGGGAGTGACACATGTGGGTCCCTCTGCACCTGTGACACACAGAAGTTCAGGTTCAGCTTTCAGAAATATGCTGCAGGTCAGGGTTGGCAGCAAACTGATCCCTGTCCCACCAAGTTTTGTGCTTTTTAGGACTCACTTCTCCTCTCTCAAATACCATGTGCTGCAGTGATTTTTCCTCTAAGAATAAGTGTGCACCATGAGGTGCTTGTACTGTCCTGAAAACACATGTGGATCTTATGGAAAGTTCTCCTTATTAATAATAAATTTCTCTTTGATTGTGGCATAGCCCCTAGAGAGAGTCCTCTTCCCACTGCAGTAACAAATCTCAGCTTGGCTGTTGCTGTCAACACATGTTGAAACTATGGCCTTGCAGAGATTTGGTCTATGTTCTAGCAGATTCCTGTGAGACTTTGTTTTGAGAAAAGATAAACATAATTCAGCTTCAGTAAGAAACAATTTTGGTTCTTAGATGGCTTCATGTCATAAAGTGACCCACGTTATAAAAACTCAGCCTGTCTCACTCTTGCCCAGCCCTGACTTGATGGGGAAAGAGGAATAAACTCTGCATTTCAGAAAGGAGAAAATCCTTTGGAGGTAAAAAAAACCCCTGCCCTGGTGCTCTGGAAACTGCCAGAGCCAGTGCAGGGGCATGGCTTGTGCACAGCCTGACCTCAGCAGCTTCTGATAGACCTGAGTGACATGCCATGGCAGGGCAGGTGTGCTGGCTGATTGGCACATTCAGGGGACTGGCACTGGAGGTCCATCAGGACTTCAGATGTGCTGACACAGTATCCTCAAGTCCAGGCTGGAGAGAAATGCAGAGGTGAAATGGGGTCCGGCTGTTCTTGTGGATGTAGACCTGGGATATCCCACACCTCCCATGCTCTTGGAAACTGATGCTTGCAGCAAGGATTGCCATAAAAAGGGGTTTAGGTCTGAGGCAATATTATATGTAAGGCATAAAAAAAATCCATCTCCTGACAAAGTAATTTCTGCTTTTTATTCTTTGATCCTTTCCAAAACCTTGGCTTTTGTCCAAGAAAGGGCTATATTTTACAACTGTAGGTTGTAACCAGCAGAACGCTTGAGCATTACAGAAACTCCAGTATAGTATTTACATCCAGCACTTCAGGTTAAACTGGCTTTTTGGAAGCTGCCATGAAAATAAGCCAATAGAGACATAAAAGTTTTACTTGCTTACCTTTTACGCATTGCTCAAAGATTTTAAAAGAGGAAAAAAAAACCTAAATGCTACTCTGACATGGATTTAAAAGTTGAAGAAAAACCTGAACAATTGCAAGGTTGAAATAACCAGATGAGCAGAGCTGTAGGAAAGGAGGGTTTCAAAATAGGCACATGCACTGATTGAGAAGGCAGTTTTGGGCAAACAAAATTTTATAGGTATACAGGTCATTCAAGTTTCTTCTTTTTACCTTAGAGTACAACCAACCTGTGGGACTGGAAGGCTCAGGGAGCAAAATAATACAGACTGCATCCTGCACAGCTCACAGTACAGCCTCACAGCATCCTGGTACATCCTCGTCACATCCCATTACAGCATCAGAAATAGATGGTTTTCTGTGCCTCATCTCCATGTAGAGTTTCCCAGATATTACGTCATAAAAATTTTCTTTTCACAGGATTGTATTTGTTATTATTTTATTTTCCCTGTGCTCTCCCCAGCTGCCAGGGCAGTTGCTGAGAGAGTGGCATGCTGTGGATGCCCTCTGCCAACATCAGCACTGGAGCTGCCTGCAGCCACTTCCCCCTCATGTCTGCAGCCTTGTTTTTCACTTGCTGATTTTGCTTTATTGTTTCTGGTTACACCCCAGGGAAGGGGAGTTTGTAGCTGGCATCTCTGTTTCTTCCCAGTGCTTGCTCTCTCCCCACAGTCCTGGGAAGTGCAGCAGCAGGGCCGTGCCCTGTCCCTGCATGCTTTGAGCTCCCTAGGGCAGAGGGAAGCTGTGGAAGGTCAGCTTTTTTGATTTCCCAGTTTTTTTCTTTCAGTGCTGAACTGAGCTGTCTTTTACCTGTCTGTAGTTAAGGACTACTCCCTTGTGCCATCTCATCAGAGCTGCAGTCTTTGATACTGATATTCAGGCCATGGGATGCTGGAGCAGGAGCAGACTCCACTGGCAGAGAAGCAGTGACACCAGTCAGTCAGTGCCCTCCATTGCTGTGAGTGTCTTGAGCTGTCCCCCGAGGGGGGGTGCCACTGCTTGAGCCCAGGTGTGGATTTATTCAGGCATGAAGGGGTGCCAGTCAAGAGGAAGGGGGTACAGCCTGCAGTTATGTACTTCCATCACCACAATGGTCCTGACCCTCCTGCTTTCCTCCTTTAACCAGTGGCATCCTGCCATGGGGACCTCCCATCCAAAGCCCAGACTGCTTTGTCCCTCATGTCTGGGAGTGACAGGTGCCCAAGGAGGGCAGACTGTCACCTCTCAGTGTCCAGCTGCCTTAGGTTATTGTAATGACCCTATCACAGGATCCTCATAGGAAAATCCCTGAGCAGCTGAAGCAGAGAGCAGGCAAGCATGCGGAAGCCACGGTGGCTCGGGGGTGGCTGGCGTTCTGTGTTGAATAAACGGCAGGAGAATGAAAAAATGCAACATTTTTGGTTGATAGTCTAAGTGCTGGGAGAGGGGTGATGGAGGGTTCAAACACCCACTGCTTTCCTCCTGCAGACTGGCAGGGTAACGCTGGATCAGGGCTGCTGTGCCATGGATGGCTCTGGGCAACTGGAAAAGCACCTTTGCCAAGGCAGCAAGTGTGTACCCTTTCAGCTGTCTCCTCTTCCTTCCCCTTCCAAGAAAAATCAGTTTGGTTTTATCAAGCAATCCTTAGCCTGCCATGTGTAGTAGTTCTCTGCATTTATTTTATTTGTCTGTGGTTTCAGGGCTGGGAAAGTGAGACAGTGCTTTCATTAACGAGCTATTGATTTCTCATCCATCACTGATGCTCTCCCATTTTTGTCTTTGGGAGAACGAAAACCAGTAAGGAACCCAGAAAACAAAATAGGCACAGGTGCCCCTCAATGGCAAATGGAGGCAGATCAGTCCCCTCTGGTGTCTACTTATTAACCATCCTAGACACAAAGTCTATTTGGAATGGGTCAGGCAAAGGAGGTGACTCAGGGGACATATGAAGGACTGGCAGTGCTGTGTGAGAGCATTCATTTGTCTGCATGGCAGTGCTGCTGCCTGGCTGACCTCTAAATGCAGAGGGGAGATTTTCTCCATGGCATCCAGTTGTGCCTCTCGGCACCACCTTGTGTTCGGCCGCTGCAAGTTCCAGTGTTGTGGCTGTTGCTCCCTCCTTTAGCCCCATCCACCACGGGGATGTACTCTCCTCAGGATGACTCAGAGTGCAATTTGCAGAGGGATGTGACTGACCCTACAGCTTAAGGCAGTGTTGGTGGGGTGGCTGGAGAGACTGAACAGTACCAGTCCTCATCATCCTCCCTCTGGCTGGCAGAGACTGTCTGGAGCAAAGACTGTCTCTTCAATTACTCACATCAGGCTTTTGCCCAAGATCTGAGTTCTGCAAGTCTCAGAAGGGATTTACATCCAAGAAGAGGAAGGAGTGCTTCTCTCCACTGGAAACCTAAGCACCATTTACTACTAGTAGTAATAGTAATAGTAATAGTAATAATAATAATGTAGGAGGAAGCTTATTTATGTGCATACTGTTAGAAATGTGCCTCCTTTTTGCTTGAATTGGGTGATACAAGGCCAACAAACACCCTATCAGCAAAACGGTCTTTTCCAAATTTCATTGAAAAGAATTAGCAGAGCTCCAGCAATCAAATAAGATGCTGAATTGAAAAACCCTGATGGGATTCTCTTGAAAAATGACAGTGATAATGAATAAAGGATAAGGGATTTTTCACCCCCAACATATTAAGAAAATGTGGGTCAGCTCAGAGGTGTAGGACTTTTTATAAGAGGTAAAATAGGTATTGATACTGTTTCTGCCTTAATCTAATGTTTCTGGAGTCAGGTCTTGGGATGAATATAAATAATATTTGTTTCTTTAGACATGGATTTTTATCCACCATCCTTGTACAAGAGACATCTGATTTATTATCCTCATTCTTCAGCTGGAAAGAAAAGGAAAGGAAAACAGCTCACGTGATGAGCAGGGCTTGAAAGGCAGGAAAGAGCAGATAAGGTCCCCAAATGTGACTCTGTGCCTTAGGCATCGTGATCCTGGAGAAAGGTCATAACTCCTGGGGTAAACGTGGTGTGTGTTACACATATAATGACTTATTCAGTAGAAATTAAAGGAAATTAAGTCCTGAGGAGTGTTACGAAAGACGAAGACAGCTAGGTAATGAATATCTGGAATCCAGGTGTCCTTTTTCTCTGTACTGTAGAGACAGTCTCTTCTGTAAATTAAAAATTGCCTGAAAATTCTTCTCTAATCCTGTGGTCATACTCTGTACCTCTCTGCTGTCTCCTTTACAAATGTGTTTTCTTTGAAGTCCTACAGTCATCTGGTGTTACACGCCTGTAACTCATTTAGATTATTCAATAAGGTTTTTCTGTGCCCAAAGAGTCAAGTGATAGCAAAGGCGAAGATAGGAATAATTTTTGCTCACATGGCTGTGATGTGTTTTGCCTTTACCCACACATTCCCACCATCTCTAGGATGAGCTTCCCAAGTGCTTCAGAGGAACTGTTACTGAGATTTCTGCTTATTCTCATGAGTCCTTTTTTGCTCTGAGATTTAACCCTGACTGGTTTTGCCCTGGCCCGAAGGTGGTGCCTACTTTGGGCTGCCTGTCTCTTGAGGCTGTTCCTACTTCCCTTTTCACACCCATGGTATCTCCCAGCACTCAAATCACTGCTGGGAAGAGTTTGAGTGGTGTGACATTTCCTTAGTCAGGTCATCACTACCCGTTGATGACGGGAAGTGGTGTGGTACCACGTAATGCTGTCACAGCCATTTTATGCAGGAGGGTAGGTGATGTGATCATAATTGTTGCTTCAGCCTTTAAAAGCCTTTCAAACCACTATGGGTGGTGTGGTGGTGCACAAAAAATGAAGTATCTGTTATTACCCAGAAGTTAGCCATCAGAACAGGCTTTTGTCAGTAATTACTCAGTCAACAGTTTATCTGCTTGGAAAGCGTGTATATTTGTGTCAAAATTGTCACTAAATATACTCCTTTAGAAGCCAAGGTGCATTGTTGCATCTTTGTCTCTTTATCTTCTCTATTAAATCAGCAATATTAGGAATCCTTTTTGAAAGTTGAGTTATACAGGAAACACTGACTTTTCTTCCATTCCAGCTCAGCCCAAAATCACAAAAAGCTCTGAAGGCCTCATTGTGGCTCTGATGCACTAGGAACCTGTAGAGGTTCATGGAGATCTTTCGTGCTACTGACCCATCCTCTTTTTTGTCTTTATTTCAGAGTTCGCACCTTCCCAAAAGAGTCCCATCTAGGCCACGACACTGTCCGAGCCCTGATGTACTATGCCCTGAAGGTCTGGAGTGACATCACCCCGCTGAATTTCCATGAAGTGGCAGGAAACAATGCTGACATCCAGATAGACTTCTCCAAGGCAGATCACAATGATGGCTATCCCTTTGATGGGCCTGGTGGGACAGTGGCACATGCTTTCTTCCCTGGAGACCATCACACAGCAGGAGACACTCATTTTGATGATGACGAATATTGGACCTTCCGATCATCAGGTAGGTCAGGGTGGGAGAGCTGCAGCCAAGCACAAAGGCTCACAATTTCCCTCTTCTTTTCTCACGGCTGGAGTTCGCCTCTGCCACACCTTCACCCCAGGCTTCAGGATCCCTGAAGTCTTTTGGTTCCTGCATCAGCCCTGCTAGTAAAATCAACCCAGGCAGTGTTGGACAATTTCCTATTTTTAAAGTATACTATTAGCTGACCTACCTGTAAAGGGCCCTGTGTAGTGCTTGGAAAAAGGCCGAGTGTTTTCCTGCTATCTCGTGTCTCTTAACTGACATCAGCATGGTTGCAAGCTGCAGTTCTGTTCTTTTTGATCTTCATCTCAGCTGGCTAAAGTAGAGTTTTAATAAGCAGAGAGAGTATTAGAAGCAAGTGTTCCTCAGCTGCAAAACCATCTGTGGGGGATCAGGTCTCCAGCCTTCATGTCAGGTATGTTTTAACAGAGTGTCTTCTCTGCAGCCACCAGCTGCATTTATTTTTCATGCTGCATCCTCCATCATCCTCCAACTCCAGCTGCTGTCCCAGCTTAATGACTTTGTTTAAACCTAACTGTCTTCTCTGAAACAAGCAAATACCTTCTTCCTGCCCGCTGGTTGACCTCCATCCATCCCCCTGAGTGTTTGTGGGCCAGAATGTTCACCGGGGTGCTAGAGGAGGTCTTGAGGTGAAAGTTAAAGGTCTGGATAGGCTGATCCTTCAGAATTACACCTGCTCCTTGTTTCATGCTGGTGCGCAGTCCCTACTGATTCCTCTTATCAGGAAGGAAAAAAAAAAAACCAGCAGTTTTTATCTGTAGACATCCAGAGCAGAGGCCAGTGCTGTGGTCAGTAGCTTGCCATAGCGGATGTGTTACTGACGGAGTCAGTTTGGCAGCTATTGGTTGGGAGTGCTCATTGCGAAACGAACTGTGAAGTAGCGAGCTCAGAGCCAGCATTCCCACAGGGAGTGCCCCTCCAAGTGCCACCGGGGAATGAGGGGATGAGCCTGCCAGAGAAAAGTTGCGTTCCACATTGAAGATCTTGGAGCTATCTAAGCTTCATCTTTTATTTATTTTGTTCTCTCTACTGATTCAAAACCAACAGCTTGGTAGGTGATATAAAATATCCCCAAGGTTGTCAGTCTGGCATTAAAATGTCAGAGATCATATGTCTTGTTCTCTCTTAGTGCCAGGGAAAACAGCACAGGTTACAAAAATCTCACCTGGTTGCAGACACTGTAAACAATAGTCAGGAGGGGAAAGGCAGAATTCAGCAAAGGATATCTCCCTGCTCCAACAACTCGAGCCTGGTGAGGAGCATGAAGGACTGGGCAGGATCAGCGATGGTTACTTTTGTGCAAAAACGTAGCCATCTCAGATGGCAAAGAAGGCATCTCCTTCCTCTCCAATCGTTCTCAAGGAATGTGACGCTCTACTGAGCCCCACAGGGATCTTTCCAACTTCACTGCTTCTTTATTACAATACTTGACATCATGATCTTTATAAGAACCACACTTAAAATCATTGCTGCCCTTTGGTACTGCTTTGCAGGACATTACTGTGCAGACAGGGGCAGAAATTGCATGGACATGTGGTCCAGCCTGTCTGGACCTGGGTGGAGGGAATGCACAGAGCAGGCTCAGTCCTGTATAGCTCCTGGGAGGAGCTCCTCCTTTGCTTTGGTAGCAGTGGCATATGTTTGGAAATGAGCATTAACCGCCTGCATGAGTGTCTCAAGCTCTGGAGAGGATACAATTGGTCTGTGTGTGAGTATGCTGTGAGGCACGAGGGGTTGGATTGCAAACTGGGAAATTTGGGGAAAGAGAATACAGTAGAGATAGCCCAGACTGAAAGAAGAAAGTCATCAAAGGAGATACGGATGTTCAACAATGTCTCCCCAATGCCCATTGTGGTGTGTGAAGATCAAAGTGTTTGAAAAAGGCAGCAGACACAAGAGCTGCAGCCCTGTCGGCACAAGCTATGTAACAGAAGGTGATAAATCCTCAAAAACAGGTTGGACGCGGTCAGCTACTTGTGTCAGGGCAGCAGTGAGATGAGCGGGTTGGTGGCTGATAAGCAGATGAACGTTCCTGCATTTGTGTGCATACGGGGAGGCGAGGCTAGACAGGGAAAGTGCGTGGAGCGCCAAGGGCAGGTAGGCACTGCCAGCACTCCCTGGCTCTTGGGCACATGGCTTGACACATTGTCACAGGATGTGATGAGGTCCTGGCTGGTGGCGGCAGAAATCTGGGATTCTGGGCAATGCAAAGGCTGTGTGAGCAGCTGCAGCAGGCATGAGATACAGGGAGTGACTACTCTGGCACAGCTTCTGCAGTGCCTCTCAGCAGATGGTTGTGATGTGGTTACTGTCTCAGCCCTTTGTCCAGATTTTTCTCAGGCGCCAACAGTAGTCTGGGAATAAGAGGGGTCATACCCAGGCTGTTGTAGGCTGAAGTTTGGCTTGCTTTCCATTTTGATTTGATGTGACTGGATGACTCCAGTCTCCAACTGGACAAAAATGTCATTTAGAAACTTTACCTATTCCTAAGCTCTTCTTTCCAGTTTATCCAACATAAACCTACACTGTCTCTTACAGCCCCTGCAGCCCACCCAGATCCCCCAAATACTATCAGCACTTAGTGACTTTTATTTCAATTTTGTCCTTATCTCCAGACACTCATGGGATGGACCTATTTGCTGTAGCTGTCCATGAGTTTGGCCATGCCATTGGTTTGACCCACGTCTCTGCTTTAGAGTCTGTCATGAGACCCTACTACCAAGGTCCAGTGGGGGATCCTCTGAAGTATGACTTGCCTTACGAGGACAAAGTCCGGATCTGGCAACTCTATGGTAAGTTAGTGTCCCTCGTGTGGTTACAGCCTATTCCCGCCATGGCAGCACACACTGGAATAGCTGTTTTCTAGGGTGAGTGGAGCTGGTGGGGAGGATGGTGTTCCCCATCACTGCTTCTTTTCTACACAGGAGTCAGGGAATCTGTGTCCCCAACAGCCAGGCCTGAAGTAAGCAAACCAGATGACCATCCAGTCCTTCCAGAGCTGCCAGAGAACCGCTCCATTGTCCTGTAAGTCAAATGCCTTTCTTTCCTGCAAAGGATAGGTAGTGGTGAAGCTCTGCTTCATCAGTATATTGCGTGCTTACTCTGGCTTTGGTATTTCTCTCTGAATCTCTGGGTATTTTGCTGAAACTCAGATCTTTTACTCATATTAGTGGAAAGTTGTCACCCTCACGCTTAGGTAAATTCATCCGTTTAGAATTTTAATCAAACTTCCTTAGCAGTATCCTGAATTGCACGAGCATAATTTAACTAAATAATTTCACAGTGAGCAACTGCCTAATGTACCTGAGGGAGTGAATATTGGAACAAGTGGACCAATAGCCTGACTCCAATGCAGGTTAGCATTGGTAAAGGGCTGCTTACGGTGAATGTCATCAAGCAACCAGCATGGTCTTATTAAGGGAAGTGCTGGATGCAGCTCATTAATAAATGTTGACCAAGACAGCAGGACAGTTAAGAGAAGAAGGCACACTGAACAAAAAGGCAGGAGGTGATGGTCACACACACTTTTGCCAGACACCAAGAGCACCCTGAGTGAAAGCAGCAGAGATAGAGCGAATCACCTTCACGTCATGCTTCTTTTGTTTGAATATGCTGAATTCCATTAGTTACATTTTTTCTGTGCATAGCTTGTAAAGGCACTTGTCCACCATGCTCATTACGGCCATGTTTGGACCTAGAAATAGGAGAGCCTTTCTCCGTGACATTGTGGGAGGCCACCATCTCACACCAGCAGCAGGAAACTTGCTCGTATCATCCCATTGTTCCTGCCTTGTATGCTGGGAGGATGGATGGGGCTTGCCTCCACATCTGTCTTTTGTGGCCAAAGAGGGCAGTGAAGCTGATGCTGGCAGCCCAGCACAATTTTTCTATCAGTAGAATAGATTTATGCTTCCCTGTCATCCACAGCAGCTTTTATTTGCATGTTCTCAGCATCCTCTCCTTGTTCCTCCATCAGTCATTATTTCTTGTGTGGGCTTTGTGGCTCTCTCAGTCCTTCATTCTATGGTGCCTTCCCCACCCATGTTGTTAAAACAGCTCAGTATCTCAGCTGCCACTTGCCAGTTGGCTTTCACCAGATATGTTTCATTGGATATCACATGGCTCCTCCAGGTCCCTCTGTTTAGGCTCAGCTGATTTCTGCTTTGCAGCTCTGTCACCTCTCACTGGCACTTTAAAGCTCAGCCCTGGAGCAGCAGCATCCGGAGCTGCTGGAGTGAGAGGCCACTTGGGTGTTTTCCATGTCCTGCTGCGCTGGGGCAGCTGGCCAAGCCACGTTGTGCCACTGGAGTGGGAAGCCAGCTCAGCCCTCACCAGCTACACGAGCTGGTGGATGTCGAGCATGTCCTCACCCAGCTCCCAGCAATGGTGTCCGGTGGCTCAGGGTATTCATCCCAAGCTGTCTTCAGGCTGAGGTTTGCGTGAGCTCATTTTGGAAATCCTTGTGCACGTGGCTGACCTTGAGCATGAGGAGTGACAGAAGGGCACAGCCTGTAGTCTCTTCCCAGGACCAAGGGTTATTCAGTCTGTGCGATAGGAGGTATCGGGGGGGGGTCACAGCCCCTCACTGCCTGTCTGGGCCCTGCTCACCTGGGTATCTCTCCACAGGCTCAGGCGGGATGTGCCAAATAGGTGTAACACACACTTCGATGCAGTGGCCCAGATCCGGGGAGAGGCTTTCTTCTTCAAAGGTGAGCATCAAGGGTCTGTGCCTGTGTCACCCTGCAGAGGCTTTGGTGTAGCAGCACCAGAGGCAGCACAGTGTGGGACGGGCTGGAGCGGGTGGTGAGGATGAGCTGGCTGGGGTTTGTGGGCTACTTCCAGAAACCCAGGAAGGCATGTCACATGCAGCCAGACTGGTTACAATCCAGCACAGCAGTTTTTACTCTGATCCATCACACTGGACTGCCGAGGTGAAGAACTAAAATCCTATAGTTGTGGTACCGAAGTCAAAATTGAGGTCGAACCAAGGATGAGCAGAGCAGCAGCAACACTCCATTGCTTTCTTCCTGGATGTCTCCAGCCTTCCTTTCCTCTCACACTTCACCTTCCCTAATGCTCCTTTGCCGTGCATGTCTCAAAGGCAGCGTGTACACAATTGAGGACCATCCGGTTTTGTGTCAGGAAACACATGCTGGCAGTGTGTTCCCGAGGTGCCCAGCTATTGATGAGGATCCCACTGGTGCTTTCTCAGCTGAGCAGAGCTTGTGTAGGCTGGACTCTCTGGGCTTGCTTCCTCATCTTTCCAAGATGTAAAAATGCCCATGGGTGTTCCTTTGCATCCTTGGCCACCCTTTGCCCAAAGCCATACACCCGGGAAGCACAAGCATTTGCCCCAGGGATGAGCAGCAGCGTCCTGGCATCTGGGTATCACAGTGTGAGCCTTGGGTCACAGGCAAGAACAGCAAAAGGGCTCCAGAGAATTTGGTGTTGCCTGTGCCCTGTGGGAAGCACAATATGGAGACTGTTCCACAACATTTTTTGTTCAGTTGCCAGCTCCAAAAAGCCAGAGTGAAGAAGGAAAACTCAGAGACATGAGCCAGTGTCAGGATAAATGGCTGTCTGTCTCTCAGAGGGAAAAAAGTGATGAAGGGAAATCCATCTCGGTGTCTATTTTTGGATATATTTATTTCGGGCCAAAAAGCAGATGTAAAGAGCATAGGGTCAGTGCATGCCAGCTACATGTCTGCCTCCAGACCCCAGCACTTTCCTTACAGCCCCCATTGTTGCCCCCCAAACCATCCTGTGCACCAAGGAGAGGGAATGTCACCTCTGGGGCAGGATATAAATGATCTCTAGTGCTGAGCTTTGTCCCTCGATAGGCATTTTGTTCTGAGCTGATCCTGCTGGTTCACTAGATGGAAAGAAGCCGCTGCAAAGCCACTGGGACTGGAGCTCCCCAGACCTCACAGGCTTGTTGTTTTGAAGGCAACGGTGGGTTTTATGCTCTTTGGAATCACTGCGTGCTTTGCTGTAGGTGCCTCACTACAGACTCCTGAGGTTTTAAATGCCTTTGGCCTGTGTGTCCGTGTCTGCATGGTGCATGCAGCAGACTTGCCAATGGCAGTCAAGAGTCTGGACAGTGTGGAACACAGCTGGCATTAAAATTACCTGTAATTAAAGAAAGCTGTTGCCCCAGCCCACCATCCATCTTGGTGCAGCAGGACCTCACACTTGGTTTTCATCGTGTTCAGTTTGCCAGCCCAGTCTGGGGGTTAAATTGAGCTTTTTAAACAAATACGGGCTTGGGATTTTGGTTTTTTAATTCTGCATGCTAATGACAGCAGTTCCCCCATGGATCTGGCTTTGGCTGATGATCATCCGTGCATCAGCAGCGCTTTGGTGAGCAGGCAATCATGGCAAGTCATGAGCCCAGGCAGACTGGGGCCATCATGTTCAGAATTCCTTGCTACTTAAGTGCTTTATTTTCTTTCTTTTTCCTGATAGCTTATAAAAACCCAACCAAAGTAACCAACAGCTCAGGCCATTCATGACTTTGCGGGTAGATTTAAGATTTCCCTGCTGCAGCTGCTCACCCGCTGAGCCCAACACTTGCAGAGGGATGAAACGTCAAAAGTACTGAGGCTTACCTTTGTTTCTCTGATGAGCCCAGGGCACTTCAAAGTTCAGATACTGATCAGCTAAAGAAGGAATTTAGTTGAGCTGTATTTCTTTATAAAGTGAAAATCTGACCTTGTCTAGTGCCTTGCTAGTTACAGATGCAGAGATCATCTTTATTTAGTTACATATGTTTCCACTGATGTAAAACGGCCACCACATTTGAATTTTTTTTACATTTTTAAAAAGAATCTGTAATTATGTCAATTCCTACCATATTGGAATGTATTATTAATTTGTGTTCCAGTAAGATAGAGCAAATACGCAAACTGGCGCAGAAGAACAAGAATATGATATAAATCCTTATAATTAGAATAAAACTCCCTCTTTGCAGATGTTAAAGTGTTAGAGTTTTGCATCCTGCATTTTTAGGCTAAGATCCAATTTCCATTAAATTTTAAAAGCTGGTGTCACAAACTGCCAGCTCTAGAGAAAGAGCTGAATGTGTGGGGAATACTAATCTGAAGATGTATCTTTGGTTTCTCTTGCTTATCTCCCCTCAGAAATTCATGCAAGACCAGATGCAAACAATGTGCAGTAATTTCTAACAGGCAATAACAAATACGAGACAGTTGAGAGTTGCCTCCTAAACATCTTGCTCCAGCTCACATCACTCTGTGGACCTCTCTGGAGAAAACACAGCGTGAAATGGGCTGCAGAAAGGGCTGAGAATCCCAGAGCCAATACAGTTGGGTTTGGAGTTGCCCCTGAAAACCATTAGGATTCCTTAGGAAATCCCATATAAGGCTCTTTTAGCAGGAAAAAGTTTGTCATCCTTCCCACAAAGGATAAATCTGTTTCCTTTTACATTATCCAGAATATTTCAGAAATCCCCAAAATACTCTTTCCTAGCTGGGGCAGTGCTGCTGCAGGTGTTGAAGTGTGTTTGCTGGCATCACCAGTACATTCATCCTGGAAGCTCCACAGGACTGCAGTCTCTGCTTAGTATCCTGCACCTCTAGATGGTACCAAAGTCCTTGGCTGTGCCTCCTTCCCCACCTTAACCCTTCCAGATCTAGTCCTCCTCCTTTATTTTATCACTCCCTTTCTTCATTACAAAACAACCCCTCTGGTATTTCTGCATTTCATTGTAACATCCTAGACATGTCCATGAAAGCAGCTGGACATCGTGTGTATGCAGGAAGCTGTGGCTGCTCCAGGAGAGAAGAAACAGGGAAGTTTTTTGGACGCTCTTGTTTAAAGCTGTTGGTGCCTGGTCCCACCAGCTCACCAGAGGTCCCATGCAGAGAGGGAAGGAAGAGATGAAAGGCTCCTCTCTTCTGCCCTGGCCTCAGCAGCACAGCCTCACACTGTGACCAAGAGTATAACCACTCCAGCGCAATGTCCGGAGGATTATTTTAATCCAAAAAAAAAAAAAAAAAGGCAGAAATAAAAAGCAGTCGCAGCTGCTGCTGGAAAGCAGGATGGCTCTAAATCATGGCTACCATCTCACACGCTTTGCTTCCTGCTGCCACCACCCACTCGGCACTCACCCCCCAGCAAAGGTGAGTTGAGTGTGGTTCAGTAATGTCCTGTCTGTCCCTCCAGGCAAGTACTTCTGGAGACTGACTCGCAATAAGCACTTGGTGTCCCTCCAGCCGGCTCAGATTCACCGTTTCTGGCGGGGTTTGCCACTCAACCTGGACAGCCTGGACGCAGTCTACGAGAGAACCAGCGACCACAAGATTGTCTTCTTCAAAGGTGAGAGCAAACATGGTGCTGGAGGTATAGAATGTGGTGCTAGGCAGGAGATACCAGTGCCACATGGTAAGCATCTCAAGGGCCAGTCTGAAACCTGTTGTCCATGAACAAGGCCAGGAGAAACAAGCTGGCAGGGAGGGCAAGTGAAAGGTAATGGTCCTGTTCCCCAGAAAATGAGGAAAATGTCATTGAAGATAAGGTTCAGCCAAATGTAACTAAAATCTGATCTTTTTAAGAATGAAGCAGAAGCAGGAACCACCCCTACAAAAACTCGCAGGTGTTGTGTTCCTCCTTTGACCTTTTTCTAGTATTTGTTGATGAGAAAAGAAAACATGTCAGAAAGGAAATAAAAATGAAACTGAAGACTCATTTTCTCCCTCCAGCACTGTTTCATTGATCCCTTGGCAAAAATCAAAGAACACAGATTACCTTGGCCTCTAAGGTCCTGCTGCTGTTACATGGGCGTGAATTTAAGGGCCTTTTTAGATATTCTAGAAAACCAAGGGAGGGAAAAGTGTCATCCTTAAAATAGGCTATGCGATACCTAAAGGGACACTACAGATTCCCAAATAGATGTTGTAAAAGAGGAAAGACTGTCCCAGCCGTTAGAGAATTATGAAGAAATTGAGACATCTGGGTTCATTTGCTTGTTCTCACACAGGCCAGGGCCCAGTCCCATCATGCTTCATTTTTATTGTGAAAAAAAGCCTATATTGACGGTTGTCTCCTGCCCACGGTCAGGCCGAGGGGGCAGCTGTGTAAGACCCTTGAAGGGCAGTGAGCTGCTTGTACGGGATTTATCCAGTCCTTGTGCATCCTCATAATCCACAGATCTCTCAGCCCATCTGGCTCTAGAAATCGGTGATTTGTCTTCCAGAGTGGACTACGCTTGGCTTCTCAGGAGCCAGATAGACTGCAGAAAGTGCCCAGTTCACCCACAAAAGCGGCCTGTAACTTTGTTTCTTTGGGTATCAGGCAGAAATCCAAGGGGCAGAAAATCAAATGCCTCCATCAAATACCTAAAAGCAACAGTTGTACTGACACTGTTGGTGGGGCTATGTGCATGTCCTGACAAAAAAAAAAGCATCTGTTCAAAGACAGAGCTTCACCCATGGGCTGGCCCCTTCCCATTCCCATTCTTAAATGCCCAGAACTCGGCCCCAGGTGAGGTTTTGTCACCACAGTAGACAACAAAACATTAGCTCAGCTTACCTGTGGGGAAACACCGATTTAGGCTGTGAATCAAATGCAGTTTTATACTGTGCTTGTTTCCTTTCCACAGGAGACAGATACTGGGTCTTCAAAGACAACAATGTGGAGGAAGGGTACCCACGGCCCATTTCAGACTTCGGGCTGCCCCCAGGAGGAATTGATGCTGCCTTCTCTTGGGCTCACAATGACAAGACTTATTTCTTCAAGGACAATCTCTACTGGCGCTATGATGACCATGAGCGGAGGATGGATCCCGGGTATCCTTCAGAGGCCATCCTGTGGAAGGGAATAACCAGTCCTTTAGATGATGCCATGAGGTGGTCAGATGGTGAGTCCATATGCCAGTTTAAAAAAGCACAGAAAAGAAAATCAGTCCTCTGTTGAGCAGTAGCCTCTTCTACCTTGCCTGCCAACACAAATGCTGAGCTCCTGATGGGATGTTCCTGGTGACTGGAAGCTGAAGAGAGAGGTGTGAGTCCCAGCTAGAGCTCCGCACGCTGCTCACTAGAAGATTTTGTAATTTTAAACAGGCAACAAAAATATCATGGGGGGATAATTATTGCACTTTATTAAAAAAGCACAGTTGTTACTGTTTTGCTGTGATTTTTTATCCTAGGATGGGCTGATTTGCTCCTCATTGGTTTTGTTGTCATTAATTTTTTAGCTGGATCTATGACCATGCAGACAGAAAATACTTTAAAAGGTGTTTTCCCAAAGTTACAACTTATTTTCTGAGGATGAGATTTCTCGGTGGTTTCTTCCCCCTGGAAAGACCACAAAAATTTTGTTACAGGAGATATTTACAATTAGCTATTCACTCACAACAAAGTGGCACTTCCAGGGTTTGTTTACTGGCAATCTAACAGTGCAATAGCAATCATTAAACTAGGCATTAAAGCAGGCAGAGGGGAAGGCCACTTCCAGAGACTTTTCAAGCTGAATTTCCCAAGCTATTGAGAATAACGTTCCCATAGGTAGGAGAGTCCTCCTGTGTGTGCAGCCTGCTTAGAGAATTCACAGCCTCCTGGTTCAGAGTGGAAAACATGCACCTGAGAGCGGAAGGTTCCCAGGGCCTTGCCAGGCTCAGGCTATTTTTCTGAGCCCAGGGTCAGCTGTAAACACCCCAGGTCATTACTGGATAGTGGGGTCTCCAGCTTTATTGTGCCCTAGTACAAGAAGGAGAGTTGTGTATGGTGCGTCCAGCTGTGGGTTCATAGGGCCTTGATCCTACACACCCACTGTACCAGGAAGTACATCTGCTCTAGGACTCAGCACAGAAGAGGCGATATTTCACCATCCACCTCCAGCTGCTGGTGGCTCCTGGCTGATGTGAGAGATCCTGGCCAGGCATAGCATTACCTTACCCTCTGGAGCATCCCTCTTGCAGTGAGAGGGGATACTGCCAACAAGCAGTGATATCTTCATGTGCCTCTGCTCCCTGGGGCTCAGCTGGGGTGGGAACACTCCTCTGCTCCTCCAGGCGCTCCTTTGACCTTCCTCTGGGACAGCACCCACTGCCACTCACCTTGTGTTTGGGTTTTGGTCTCTTTTCAGGTGCAAGTTACTTCTTCAAGGGCAAGGAGTACTGGAAGGTGCTGGACAGCGAGCTGGAGGTGCAGCCTGGGTACCCACAGTCCATCGCCAGGGACTGGCTGGTGTGCAGCGACATGCAGGCCGACGCTCCTGAGGCAGCTGGGAGCAGCAGGACTGGGGCACACTCCAGGCCAGGGCAGCATGACAAGAGCCGCTCAAAGAATGGCTACGAGGTCTGCTCCTGCACCTCAGGCACCCCATCCCTGTGCCCTCACGCCATACCCAGACTGACGGCCAGCCTCGCGCTGGCTGTGTGGACAGTGGCACTGGTCTGTGCAGCCCTATGACAGCTCATCTCCTTGCCAGGACAACGCCATGGTGCTCTGGGAAACAGCTGTGTGATTGCTAACTGTTGCAAGCAGAAAAAAGAAACACGCCAGTGAAGGGTTTGAATTCTCCATGAGAAATGAACTAAGATTTTGTTTGGGGGTTTTCTTTCTTTCTCATTTTAGTTTAAAGGTCTAACAACAGAGTCACATTCTGCACCTTCTTATTTCCCCATCCAGTTAAAGATGAGAGCAGCACCATGTTGAATTTAGAGGCACTCCATAGAAACGTATTTCTCTGGATGTTTAAACATGGCAAAGAAGGGAGAGGGATGGATTGGGGACAGAAGAGATGCTGCTGAGATAGACAGCGACAGAAAGGCAGGAGGTAGTAATTGCGTGCTGACACAACATACACATCCCATTGGATGTACTAGGAAGAAGAAACTGGGACTCCACTAAGATTAAATGCAAGGTGATCATCATTTTACTGTCAAGCCTGCTGTAGTCACTGGTGTCTGGGTAATCTGTATCAGTTTCTACGGGTCAGAAACACCTTAGCCTTTCAGAAGGCACTGTAGCTTATCTTTGTATAAGAGTCATTGTAATTGAACAATTTCTCTAATAAACCTTGACCGCCTACACAGAGATCTCCCAGTCCTGTGCCAGGTCAAGCCTGACACCTGCAAAGAGGTACTGGCTGCTGAGGCTCTTAGCAGCCTCACCTCTGGATCAGGAGCAGTGCAGACAAATGAGATGCAATTATGACCACTGTCCGAGTCTAATCTGTGCACACAAACTCCTGGTCTTAGAATTCCTGTGTTGGGTTGGCATATGTTCTGTGAGGAATCGGGATGCATTGCATTTGTGACTCTGCCATACCTGGCTTTGCTGCAGAGGATGGGCTGGAGCAGGGAAGATGCTGCACGGTCAGCTGAAACTCCTTTTGATGCCTCTGATGGGAGTTTGGAATGGCAGAAGCCAAGGTCAAGTGCTGCATTACAATACTCCTGTTTGGGTTTGTTCCTCACTATTTATCAGTTTTCTGTGGTACAGAATTTGGGCATTTGAGAGCCCTTAAAAGTACTGAGTGAGAACTTGAATGAAATGTCAAAGAAGTCTGCTGCCATCAAGGGGTGGTACTTGGGCAGAGGCCGCTGGGACACACTCTTCTCTGCCCTACATCTGCAAAGCTCCTGCACCAATGTCTTTTGCAGCCGGGGCCAGCTTCCCCAGGAGACGTGGCAGCAGACAGTGTAACTGCGGTACCCAAGGCTGCTCCAGTGGTCCTGGTGCTAGGTGTAACACAAAGCCTTCTGTGGCACAGCAGGCAAGGCAGAAAAAGTCTAGTTGCATTCTGACGGAAAAAGAGGGTCACCTTGAGTTTCCCTTTGCTATTTGCATTTTTAAAGAGTCCCAAGCTTTCACAAGTTGCAGCTATTTTCAGGATGGTGTGCTACAGCATAATTTTATGGGTCACAAGCCAACAAAACATCCCATTAAGCCATTAAATAGCCTTTAAAAACATTCAAGTAAAAAATCTCAGTCATAGCAGCTCCCTCTGCTGAGAAAAGCTGCCTCTGTTGTTCAGAGCAGCTCCCCATCCCACCTCTGCCAGCCTGGCGAAACAGAGGCTGCTGGGGCTGTGGGAAATGTGACATTCTTTCAACTGATTCCCATTGCATTTCTGTCCCTTCAGTCACGAAGACACAGCTTTTACTCCTTTAGTCTAAACATCAGCACATTACAGATTCCTCTTGGAGCTGAAGCCAGGTAGAGGAAGATGCTGTCTCTCCAGTCCTGGAGTACTTGTTCATTCATCTGCTTAGCTTGGAATAGACATGCTGGACATGAAATTCCAGGGAAGCTGCATTTGCAGTAGCAGCTGGAGCAAGAAGCAGGGAAAGCTGTTCACTGTCTGCTAGCTCCCTGCATTTACCTCAGTCCTCTCGAGCTCCAGGTCACCAGACATCACCTTTGCTTTTCCAATGGCTTTGCTGAAGGATTTCTAAATGCAGTGGTGGGGTTTGCTGCAGCTGGAATTTATTTCCATTTCAGGAAGCACCTCAGCGCATAGCCTTTAATTTAACAGTTCCCATGGCAGGTTAATTGTAGTCACAGAAGGCAAATGAAACCAAGACAGTCAACCAGGATGCCTCAAACCAACCCCTGCCAATTGCGGGTTACCAAATAACAAACTCCCAGGTTACAAGAATGTTGAAAGCCCAGTTTACAAAAATATGAAACCTCCAAAAAAAACAAACCACAAAACAAAAATTCAGCCTACAAAAATACCAAACAAACTGGCCTACAAAAATCTACATTCCAAAATACCAGAACAACCTAGTTTCAAAATAATGGGAAACTCAATTTCAAGATACCATACAAAACCAGGTTTCAAGATCTTGGATTTAAGAAAACCTGAATTTTAACCTAACCCAAACTCAAAAATACCAAAGCAACCTAGTTTCAAAATACCAGAATAGCCAGATCAGAACTACCAAAATAACCCAGTTTCTAAATATCAGAATACCTAGCTCCAAAATACCATCATAATTCCATTTCAAAGTTCCAGAATATCAAGTTCCAAAATATCAAAATGACCTCATTTCAAAATATCAAACTGCAAAATACCAATGTTTAGGTTTCTTACACGGGCAGGATTCTCAAACCCAAAAGAATTCTTATTATTTACAATGTAGATAGCCCTAATCAGAGGTCCTAATGAGACTTATACCATTCATGTCACCACCCTACTTAATCACATGTGGAGCACTATTTAGTAATCACTAAGGAATAATTAGGCAACTTAAAAACAAATTATCCAATTTACCTAAATATATGTAGCAGAAGCACAAAGTTCAGCTTCTTAGCAGCATTCTACCCTTTTCCCCAAAGTAGTTGCAGTTGAAAAGAACGTGGTGTGCTTTTCCTGAAGAGTTTTCTTCTATATGGAGCCCTTTATTCACCTTGAATTTAACTCAGAGGACCCAAACAGCTGCAGCTCCTCTGAGGGTTTTTACACCGCCTGGCATTTGCTGCCTCCCTTTTCCCCAGGCATTGTGGGAAAAAGAGGCAATTACAATCAGGGGTATATTAACCTCAGCCTTGGCTAAGGGCCTCCATTCCCTCTCTGGGATCAGCTGGGATAAGAGCTCTCCTCTCATTTCAGTAAAGAGGCTCCTTCAGCTTGTTTTTAGCAAGTGTGTTTTGAAAAGAAACAAAACCAGGCTTTTTTAGCAAATGCATTTTGAAAAGCAATAAAAACAGACTTTGAAGATGCTGTGAAGCAAATAGCCTTGGACACAGGGAATGTTGAAGTTCAGGCTGTTGAGTTGTGTGTTCAGGGGTAGTAAGATGCTTTTTGTAATTTCTGGTTTTGTGGTTTTTTGGGGTTTGTTTGTTTTTGTTGTTTGTTTGGGGTTTTTTTAGGAGGAGTGCAGCTTGCAGAATTGAAGTTCAGGCTTTTGAGTTATGTGTTCAGGGGTAGTAAGATGCTTTTTGTAATTTCTGGTTTTGTTGTTTTTTGGGGTTTGTTTGTTTCTTTTTGTTGTTTGTTTGGGGTTTTTTTTAGGAGGAGTGCAGCTTCCAGAAATTCCAAGCTGTGTCAAGGACCACACTTCAGACTCCTTCAGCAGGTTAATTGTGTTACAAAATGGATCTGCCTCATCTTGGAGATGGTGTCTGAGATGGAAGCTTCTGGTGGCTAAGCTGGAGATTGTAATCAGGAGAGAGATGATGAGTAGGGCACCCACTTAGGAGTTACTGTTGGTGGGGTTTGAAAGTAGCACAGTGAGAGAGGGTGTTCATTTGAAGGCCTCTCTGAGGCTTTTCACAAGCACAGCAGATGCATTTGCCTGTCTCGTAGCACATGAGCACTTTCACCACCCTCCAAGAAACGCCTCATAACTCTGCCTCTGTCTAACCCGGGTGCCAATCATAACAGTGTGAGCAGTGTGCCGTGGGGACATTATCTGCAGGGTGGGCTTAGAGACTGGACCCGTTAGCTGAAGTCACTGTGGGGCTGGGATATCGGCTTTGGGGCTGCAATATGGGGTGTGGGGCTAGAGCTGTAATGACTGTGGGGCCAGGATAGAGACTGTGGGGTGGGAGCTGTATTGTTAATCAGCTGGAGCTGCGACAGAGATCCTCCCCCTTGAAGATGGAGAAGTTTCACATGGCAGAATTGGAGGAAGGTGCTTCTGGA
>VWYI01030109.1:12639-30197 GCA_013399455.1 Anthoscopus minutus | reverse complement strand
CTTCCCTTCCCTTCCCTTCTGTTTTTATAAGATAAATCATCATAATATGTGCATGAAAATTATCTTTGTAATTTTTTATTACCATGAAGCCGCATAGAAAAATACATTAGTCATTACAGGTAACAGAGATTGAGCTTGAGTTTGAAAAATTTATGAAGAAAACTGAATCATAGAAATGCAAATGGCGGAGAATCTATGAATATGTAAAATTCAGGCAACATTCTTTCCTGAGGACTCTCATCAAAGTTTAAAGACATGTACATACATACAGAAAAAGAACCATTGATAAAAAATGTTTTTTTTTATTTTCTCTGACTTTGCCGAGATAATTGCAGTGATTGTTTAGTGAGACTCAATAAGATTGTTATTAGATTAGATAATGATCAAGATAGAATTATGGAAGTATATCTGTTTGGGAATTAGTTGACCTCCATGTCACCATGGTTAGCATCATCTGTAATGATTGATGCTGGAGGTTTTTGCACCTTCCTCTGGGGACCAGCCACGGACCAGAGACAAAGGCAAGATCCTGGATGTCCTGCTATCTGAATGACATGTTAAAAAATGACAATTTACTGGTTCTGAACACCATTGAACAGGAAAGATCATGACTGCAATGGGTAGAAAAACGTATGTCTAGACTATAGGTATTTAAAATACAAGCTGGGTGCAGAAATGATATGCACAACTAGGCTGAGCATTCTAGTTTGATCCAGCTAAAGGCAGTGGCTCATTCAAGTGCACTTGAGAAATACATTTAGTAAAAATTGAGAGCAGAGGAATACATGAAGCCGGTTGCATACCAAACAGGTTTAGAAGGTTCCCATAAAATATTAACCCCTGCAGCCAACTGTTCAGCCTCACATGACATGTAATCAGCACACTTTCTCTCTTGCAGAAGCTAATCTACTCACCTTTTTGGATCATGCTTGACAACACATCTTCTTCTGTAGCCTGCTGTTAGTTCTGTTCTTTTCTCACTGCAGCTTTTCACACTTCTGCAAAACTGACCCGCTAAAATAGCTTTTTCTTGTGGTTCCTACTGTCAAAAATGTAATCAAATAATTTTTACTTCATTTTTCTGTTGGCCAAATATGTTCCTGATGTTACAAGATTTCACCTTCTGAGTCATTATTGAAAAAATACTTAGCATATGCTTATGTGCTAAAATTAGTACACCTTTCTGGATAAGGGGAGTGTCCACATTGACAATGAGATTAAAACAGGTAACTGCACACTTTTTTGAGTACTGTTGTATAGGAGTGTAGCTGTATTAATCAGTTCACAAATTTTAGCTAAAGGCTTGTGAACCCAATTAAAAATAGATAAATAAAACCTTCTGGACAGATTTTTCCATAAGAGCTTTTTAGTCAGAGAATGGCAATTCCCAGTGGGTGACCTTAATCACCTGACAGTGATGTACTGTATCAATTTTAGTTGTTTACTTATCTATTTCTGAAACTGATGGATCAGATACAGGAGCTTGTTTATCATGTTCAACTCCTTGTCTATTTGATTCAGTAAAAGTTTTATCAGATTTAACATGCTATGTATTTATCAGGTGATATGTGCACTTAATGTGCAATGCAATAGATAAGGATAGTGCTGTAAGGGCAGGAAATCTGTCAGTGTTTCCATTATAAACCCCATTTCCCAGGGTTTATCACTGAGCCACAGCTCAGTGTTTGTCAGCTTAGGTGCACTTTAAAATAATTATTATATTGATACAACTATTTTGTATTGCAAGAGCTGGTCTGAGGTATGCCTATTGCTATAGAGGCTTTGCATTTAATTAGAAAAAGTTACTTCCAAAGGTGAGCAGAAGTGCTTTGTTCTGTGCTTGTATGCACTGAGCTCATGTTATTATTAAAGGATGTTTTGGCTATTTCTCATTTGATAGATCTCAATTTCTTTGCTAATGGGCAAGAGACCTCTCTTTGCTTATATATAAATTAACAAAATGCTTTTGAGATATTTCATGCTTATAGAATTAGCTGAGGCTTGAATAATAATAAAAAATTATGCCATATTTAAATTAGGTGAATAGTTTTGTTCTGCCAAAATCTCAGCTAAGGAAATGATAGTCTCCTGCTTGGACAATGGCTGCTGGAAAATTATTATGGTGAAGGAGAGGTGCTGGTGTTTCCTTGTGTTTGCCCTGCATTCCCACGTGGCACATGCCTGCTTGTGGGTGCTTTCCTCACCTTCTTCAAGGTATTATTGCTCTAAAATATTTGAACCCTGCTGTAGTAGAAACATAAATTTCTGCAGAAGCTGTTCTCTAGAGCAGCCTCTGGCTAACAGGTGTCCAAAGACACCAGTGCCTCAGGTGTGAGTGCTTGTAAGTGTCATCAATACACCCAGGCTCATGCAGAACCAGGCTGTCCTTGACTCACACCAGAATGGGGCTCAGCAAGCTGATGGGGGAAAATTTCTATCTGTATATCAACTATGGTTTTTATACATAAACATTTATATAAGGGGATTCAAAGTGATTTCTATGCCAAGGAGGGTTTGAAAGAACATATTATACGTTCCTAAAACTCTCTAGATGAAATGCCATCCTAAACTGTCATGATTTAACCCCAGCTGGGAATTAGCCCCACAGAACTGCTCACTCACTCTCCCCCAGTGGGATGAGGTAGAGGATCAGAAGAGCAAAAGTGAGAGAAGTTGTGAGTTGAGATAAAGAGTTAATAGGTAAAGCTATCAGCATAAAATTAAAGAAAGGGGACATCATACAGCTTTTTGTGCTGAATAATTCTGAAACCAGTCTGACTCATCAGTCCCAAAGCAAACCATTCTGACATTGATACAATATCTGCATAAGGGAAGAGACAAGTGATACTATTGATAACTTTTCCAAAGTTGCTGAGCTGACACAGCTGGCCTGGGGGTACATGACTGACACTGTGACTGACTTTACACTGAACTATAAAAGCCCAGTCCCAAATTTTAATGCAGGCTTGCCTTGAAGTGTATGTATGGAGATTCCTCTCTGGAGTAGGGTCATCCCTCATGGTAACTCCTTTTAGTCCTGGAAACTAAGAGAAAGATTAGCGCATGGACATTGTCATGGTTGAGTAGCATCAATCTCTAGTTAATAATTGTGTTGCTAGCTTTAATACAATTGCTTTGATATTGTTTCAAAATAGTTCACTGTAATACTTGTTGCAGCTGTTATAAATTTTTAGCAAAGAAATTATGTTCAAATTACATAATCCTAAATTACATAATCCTCTTTATTAACTAGTATTCTGTTCTCTATTGGTTATTGATCTCTCACTCTTGATGCTGATTTGATCCACATTTTTTAGTTCTTTTGTTATCTTTTTCTCAGATATGAGTCTCCAGCTTTCCAGGTCTTAAATCCTCTGTGTCATCTGGTTACTCCAACAGCCTTGAAGGGTCATAAATTTAAGAGCCCAGATTTAAAATCTTCAAATGTCTTTGGCTTTGTTTATTGAAGTTTGTCAGGGTTAGTTTTAACAAACTTAAGGTTTTGACAATTTAATGATCAAAGTAACAGAAAGAGTCCATGAAGAAATTAAAAAAGTGCTGGCTAAAATGGGCACTGCTTACATTTAATTAAAGCAACTAATTAAAAATTAGTTAGGAAAGTTATATAATTTCCAGTTATATTATAAATATAACATAATTAATAATAATAATAATAACAATAATAATAATATAATTGTATCCAATAGCATTCCCATTAAGTCACAAGATATGGAAAGGACCCACTTGCCTTCTAAACTTCCTCTCACAGAGGAACTGTCAACTATTTATATCTAAAGGATTATACAGGTATAATTGAACCTGTACACAATCTTGTGGGATTAAGAATGGCAAACCAGATATATTTATATAAATATGTTGAAGTCCATCGAGGCAAAGGATTGGCAAGGAACTTTTCCCCAGGCCCTGGGAAGAAGTACCTCCTTAATCTAAGGTGAGCCAAATCTCACTCACACTGTCCCCTGAAAAGCTATATGTAAATGTTACTAGAGAGTTCTATAGTTTCCTTGTTGCTATTGGTTAAAGTTTGTTATATTGCTTTACATATTCCTGATCCCCAGATGTTGGGGTCCCTGTATTGGACCCTTTCCCTCAGACTCCACCCCTACCTACCTCATATGTTTCTGTCTTACCCTGGACCCCGGCTTTTTTAGTGAGCCCTATACTGCTGTGAGGCTTATGTGTTTGTTATTTTTGATACCAAAATGTTTATTTTTGGGTCACTGACTTGTGCCCATCCCTCATTTTATCGCCACCTTTTGCGGACCTCGTGCCAAGAGCCCCCAGGGTAACACCTGGCCAGAATGTCTGGGTCCAGTGTGTTACATAAATATATATGATTTGTATGGTTTGTTCTCATAATGATTAGATAAAAAGATTTTAATCAGAAGTATTTACTATACAATATAGGAGCTGTAACAGTTGTGAAGAAAACTATCTCTACTGCAGTCAAAACCAGCACATTTGCAAGGCAATAGCATTCACAGAATGGAAAGGACTGCAGCACAACTTTTACTTCTGAACTGCAGAGTGGTTTTTTTAATAGATTTATAAATTGATAAACACCTTAGTTCAGGGACTGGGTTTCACACTTATAAAAGATAGCTGGCATAGTAGACCAGGCTATAATTCAGGAGTGTTTATATTCTGAAATCCTTGCATCAGCCAGCTAAACCTTTTGTATTTTACTTTATCTCAATTTTCCAGAAGTAAAAGTCGAGTTGGCATCAACTTTCCATCTATGATAGGCATCAGTGAGGTTATGAAGCATGGCTGAGGTAACCTGTAACCTTTGCAGTGCAGGCTTGCATCACCATACTCACAAATCCATGCACATCTATGCTGTAAAGAGTCAGCTGTCATAGGTACAGCTGGGATGGATAGTGCCCCAGGGCCATGATAACCTTGAATGTTATGCTTACAAGAATATTGTGAGAAAGTAATTTCTGGGGGTTTGTTTGGTTTTTCTCATTGCGAAAAGGAGATCTGAAAATTAAAACAGATGAACACAACATTGAAGCAAGAACAAATCCTCATCAAACTTCCTCTTTTATAGATTAAGTTAAAAAAATGTGCTTCTTTAAAGCTTCTTATTGACCCATATAATGTCAATATTTGTAAAATGAGTTGTGCTTTAAAGATCCTTTTTCTCCATCAGATATAAAAGGATATTTTCCTTTAAACTTCAGTGAGACACTTGTGCATGTTCAGAAACAAAGTGGTATTTAGTGCAAGTCTTGTTCTAACACCTTTATCACAAAACCATCCTGGCAAAGTCTTTCTGTTTGGTTCTCCTTCACCCTGTGTCATATGACACTTTGTCTTTGGAAATCTTCCCATTGTAACATGCCAGGCATATTACTGGCAAGGTATGAATTTTTATACAAAGTTCACTTAAGTGAAAACTGTTGCTGCCTTTTAATCTGTTTTCTCTAAGTGGAGGGCTTTGCCACAACTTCAGTGGTCTGTTGAAAGCTCTTTTCTTGCAGTTAATGTTCATGACATTTCATTCAACATTCTAAATATTTATTGTGAGTAAAACGTCTCTTTAGCATTCTCAGCAAGTATTCACAACCAGCATCCACATAGTATTTTTAATATTTTATGTTAATATTTGAGTTAGTGTTATAATGTCAGCAGGAGCTCTGAGGCTGGTATAATGGAAATTGAAAACTGCTATCAACACTGTGTTCCTGCTCTCTCTTCAGAAGTTCATGACAAATGTAAATGCTAATCTTTCTCTACTGATATGAAAAATGTCTCCAAAACAAACTGTAATACAGAAGCCATTTGAAAAAGAAAAAAAAGTAGGAATCTTGAGTATTTAAATTAGAAAAATAAGTGCATACTCATGAATAATGTCATTTCAAAAGAAGGTAAACTACCTTATGACTGAATAGTCATTGGATGTCAGGAGAGAAACTAATAAACAAAAAATTATGTTTCTGATGCTAGTTTAATCAGTTATTAGTTGGAACATTGTGAAAATATTTTTCATTAAATGGAAAATGTGATTGGAATGGAAATCAGAGTCCTTGCTCTGAGAAAAAAATAAAAAGGAATGCTAAGTCAGTGCAAAAACTTTGCTTCTTTGTGATAAGAAATGCATATAGATATACAATGGGGAAGTTTTTTGCTACCTTCACAAGAATCCAGTTAGCAGATGGGATTCACTCTTCCTTTCTGAAAATTTTAAACTTTTTCTAAAGCTACCTGCATCTTTTCAGATATAAATAAGCCAGAGTAGAGTCAATGCACCATCATTGTGCTTGACTCTGAGAGCAGGTACAGTAGAGCAAAACCAAACAGAATGCAAAGACCAGAGAATAGCTTAAAAGCAACTTTGTGCCACTTGTCTGGGCTTCAGTACTCTAACACTTGGCATAGTTGGCCCATCTGCAAGTTAGACTACTTAATGAGGGAAATTAAATTTCAGAGCAGGAGTTAGCTGCTGTAGGTGTTGTATGTATCTACAGGATGTACATTTGGATGAGAAATGATCCCATGCAATCTCTGGAGTCCAGAAATGGAAGGACTGTGTTAGGTTTGGTCAGGGGTCCTTGTCTGAACTGGCACCGCAGCTTCTTCCTCCATGAGAAAGCTTTGAACTCTGAGGTTAATATTTGTTATAGCTCAGATTGGGTCCACTCTGGAAAACATTAAAACCAGACAGGATTTAAAAGGACACACACATCTTCAGTGCTGACATTATCCATTTAAAAAAATGATTCCTTATTCCATATGAAAAAGTGTGAATGAACTTGTTCCCCAGTCATGAAACACAGCTCCCTTACTCAGCTGCCTTTTCCCTAGTCTTCCTTTTAATGATGGACTTCAAGAAGCTCTTGTTGTCCTAGATATCCTTGCCACATTCAATTCCAAGTGGTTCTTAATCTTCCTTATTGTATTCCTGAATAATCTGACAATATTCCCTTAACAGGATACAAGTAATTAATAATAATAATAAAAAATTTACAGAGTGGAGGATTTTTTATAGATATACTTTTTTCCTTCAATTTACACACAAGTTCAGCTGAGACAGCATATTGATGTCAGCCTTGTGTGGGACAAAGAGGAATGCAAGAAATCAGTTGCTCCTTTACAACTTCTTTCCAGGGCTAAGCTAACATTAATTTATTCCTCTTTGATATGAACACATAAAGCAGTGCTGAATCTTATAATCAGAAGTCTGGGAAAAGGAGTTCCACATCTATACATTTCAGAGATACTGCTTTCTAATGATGCTGGTAATTTTGCAGTTCCTAGTGTAAGGCCACAGATTTTTCACTTGACTTTGTATCTACTAGATGTTCCTTTTTTCTCACAAAAAGAGTTTGAGTATAGTAGATTTTAGGGAAAAAAATGAAATAAACAATGCATTGTGACTGACTTTTTCCTTCTCTTATATATATGTCCTTCATAGTAGGCAGATTAGTCTCAGTGAAGCATGTACAAAGAAATGAAAACTAAATTCACTAAAGCTGTCTTATGAGTAGGCCTTTATTTCAGAGTTAGAGTTAGCCTGAATTATTCTTTAGCAATTACTCCTTTCTGCTGTCCTGTTTACTATAGGTCATGGTGATCCTAATGTACCTGACAGGTCCAGCACTGGATTAGAGACCAGATGGTGTTTCAGTCAGCTGGAAATCACAGTCCAATTAACTCTTGCTATCCAGAGTACAGTGATGTCCCAGACTGAATTACTTAAGTGTATATAGTCCTGCTATGATCTCTGGTTGTAGATCAAGAAGAGGAAGACAGATATATTCTCTTACAATGAAGGAAGAAAAAGTATTAAAGAATGTTTTGTTCAGTTTTAAAAACCTAAGGACTTTAAACAAGAATGAACTGAACAATACATATTATGTGATTATACCCCAGTGATACAGTCCCTCTGGCAGAGGCCACATGCAGATTATGACTAGATCTTGGTGATTTTCTAACTCCATCATTCTCTTGTTGAGTATCTGGAGGCAATTTGTGTGTGTCTGTCATGTAACCAATACGGTGGGCACAGGGATGCTAATGTGTCCTGGCCATAGCTCAGTACATTCTTGTAGGCTCATAAAGTAGGAAATTACTTTGAGTGCTCTTGAGGAAAGCCTGGGTCCCCTCTTGATAAATATGTATAATATTATCTTGACATTTAGAGGCCTTTACTATATGGCCTATGGTGTTTGAACAGATTTGGACAGGGCTCTCTCAGGGTTCATACTTGTTGCCTGCTTTAGTAAATGCACACTTTTTTGGTAAATGCCCATTTGGAAGTGCCTGAAAATGTCTTTAAAATACATTTGTGTCCTTTCTGTCATGACCTAGGCATGAAGTTATTCAGCAGACTAAGATTTATCTGCAGTGAATTCTTATATCAACAAAAAGCTATTCACTTTATCTCTTGGCTCCACAGCTATCTTTGCAAGGGGAGATGAGGGCTTCTGCCTAAAGCCAATGGTTAAACCTTTATATTTAAATTCTGAGACAGATATTTCTACTTGCAGTGTTTGTGGGAACTCACTATCAGCCACTGTGCCCTCTGAGGATCTGCAAGCACAGCTGACAAAGGTGGCTCCCAAGCTATTGTATCTGCTTGTAGCAAGATGGGAACTTTTGTCTTACTGTTCCTCAGGCAAGAAGATTTTATCCATACTGACAGAGGTTATTGGATCATAGATACTACAAGATTTTTGAGCTTAGTAAAAACCAGAAAGCTTGCTCCTCAAAGAAGAAAGTTGAATCTTACTGATCTTGTGGTTTTGCTGACCTGTGGCTGAACTCAGAACCTCCCTGAGCTGCTGTGGTGCCCTGGAACTGAAGGACCCTTTGCTAGGGGCCACACTCAGAGGCCAGGGAGTACAGACCAGTTGTCTACAAGTCTGTGAGCTGATTAGACCTCAGCATTTAGCTCTGTTTCCTATGACTGTTGGATCCTTGCTGTCATCAAGTATTCCTCTCAAAGGCTTAAATTCCCTGAAATTCAGCATGATTTCTCTCCTTTAAAAGAAATCTGATGCTTCTGCTAGCTTCTAAGCCTCTCACTATGCTCTTTCCAACTGTGCTTGAAACCACCCACATGAATTTCCTTTTCATTTTGAGTCCTACACATGTGTGTAAGTCACATATCTCTACTTCGTTATAGGGTGGTTGAATTCCACTCCTTCATTTTGGTGTCATGGTATCACATGGCAACAAGAAATTAATTGATGCAGGGCATTGTCTCTAAGAATTGCTAGGTACTGGTATTATATTTGTGCGTTTTACAGAGACAAGAGATTAATTTGTGTGCCATGGTTTCACCTCAATAAATTGTTTTTGTATCATTATCTCTTCTTGTCAAGATGACAGCCTGTATTGTAGACACAACAATATATATTTCATTTACTCTGTTTGACATAGTTCATATTATGAATAATGCTAAACTTCATAAAAGTGAAGATGTAAGAGCTATTTGTTTGTAAGGGTCAGCATGTAGAAAAAGAAAATCATGAATTATTTGTTAGGAACAACTTTTTCTTGAGACATATCCATTCAAAGTTCATAATTTTTTTTTGCAGGCTAAAAATAAAAAGGAAAGTCTTAGCTGACATTTTGCAGTTGTTTAGCTCCAGTTAAATGAGAATGCCATAAAGAACCTGAACTCATACAGTGTCTCAAATGGGATCTAATCCATTAGCGATAATGGAGAGTGTATCTGGGAAACTAGATGTTTATCAGCTCTTTTACAAACAGTAAGGAATAAAGCCTAATACCACCTCTGAGGTAGATAATTATTAACAGCCCCTCTTTCTGGGTGGAAATTGAAAGGCTTGGACAGGTGAAATGATTTGCCTGAGGCCATACTTGAAACAGCAGTCGAATCCAGCCTTATTAACTAACTCAAAGAGCCTTCTAACTGTTACTTATTGCAAAGGCAGTATAAATGAATGACTTCAGTTCTTGCACTTATGAAAAAGTAGCGAAATTTTATTTCTACCATGTAACTAACAGAAAGATAGGTTACCTGTTCTTTTATTAAAATATAATAATAGAAACAGTAATATTATTAATAATAATAGAAAGTAGTGGCTATATACAGTTATAATGAAAATTTTAGATAAAATCAATCCCATTTGAATAGGAATTCACATAAAATTCCTGCCAGAAATGACTCTATAGTCAAGCACAGAGATTAACAATTTGACTTGATCTGACCTAAGATAGTTTTACTATTTTTTTAATCAGCACAAATAATGTGACATTTTAGTATAGGAGTTTAGCTGTAGTTGAATGGAAAATGTTGAAAAATTCTGATTATTTTAGTTTTGGGGTGGTGTAAAGGAACAGAGGAATCATTAGAATGTCCTGGTCATTGTCATTTATTTTCTACTGGATAAGTGATAATTGCTTTGAGGACACATGAACTATAGAAAAAACATCCCCCTCCCATTTGACAGCTGTGTCCACTGAGGTGTAATTTGCATTAACTCTGGCAGCATACTCCAATGCTGTTGTCTGGTATTTATTGCCAATGTAAATACATTCTAGGGAACAGTCTTGGCATTTTTGCCAAGTCTCCCTCTTGGGTACTAGGGATGCTTTTTGTAAAAAACTCTAAGGATTTTAAATATCCTTTTTTCTGGCAAAATATCTGCTACAATTTTTGTGGTATAAAACATGATATTCAAGCTCATGTTTGTCATAGTCACAAACAAATATGACCATGCAGCTGGATTTCTCATCTTTTATCTTTTTTCTTTTTTTTTTTTAATTACCTCATGATGAATTATGAGTGCACCTTTTTATTTATCCATGTTTCAGGGCATCAGACAGCCTAGAGGGAGCTTCTGGGAGTCACTGGATGACTTTCCTTTGTCTGAGGGAACTTCCAGCAGTGTCAGTTTTACTGCTCACACATTGTACAGTTCATACACACACACACTAAATGCTGCACAGGCCAAAGGCACTGGATCACTCATGTGTACAATGCAGGTACAGGTATATTTCTCCAAGGGATTCTGGATGGATATAAGGTAGTGTATAGTCACTGCTCCACATCTGGAATTTGCAGCTGGCATTTAATTATTTCGTATATAATTGAAGGCTTTGATTTTCCTTTGGTTGTCACCTTGTAAGTGATAATTCTTCTATGACAGTTGCCATAGAATAGTTTGTAAGACTTATCTGGCTGGGGAACAATAACTTTTCTGTTGCTATAAGCTCCCTTTGTAATCAGTCATGGGAGATGGGACAGTTAATCAGATAGGAAACTGAATTATCAGCTTTGGATTTCGCAGACTTGCTTTTCAGGTGCCTCATTATTATAAGAAGACATGGAATAATTCCTTGTAGGGGAGATTGGCTGAACAGCGCTGACATAAAGTTGGAAAAAAAATGGGGTCCACAGAGAAGAGTTGAGTTGGAATCTATGTCTTAATTGTTATCAGATGAATTTTAACTTCACAAGGGATCCTCCTTTTAAGGTTTTATATTTGCATATATTACAAAATTTGAGCTAGTAAAAATGCCAAAAAGTGATGATTTTTTACCAGTATGTTGCCATACTTCTAAAAAAGGTAAAGAATTTTCTTCTTTTACCACCTATACATATATTCTAGTCAAATTACTAAGTGCATCCTCTGCAGCAATAATTATTTTGACAAAAGTACAGCTCATTTTTGTAGAAGAACTTCAAGGTGTAAATTAAAAATAATTAAGGATTATCCCTTCTTCTTGTATGCTGTAGACAAGATCTTTCACTGATGCTTAGTCTCTCACACATAATCATGAGCTAAATACGTTTAAATAAAACTTCAAATTTTGATTTATCTGTGTTACAGTTGAAATCTAAAGGCAGACAAGGTGGTCATTGTGCCTATGTGGTAAGATAAAAGATGTTCCTAGGGCATGCCACATTTTTTAATGTGTATAAGCAATTTCCAAGTAATACAAAAGCACATCAAATCTGCCAGGATAATGTTTTATTACTTGTATGAACAATTTCTAAATAAAACAAAAAAGCAAACTCCCTAAGTCTGTCAGACTTAATTGTTCTTTTTAATTCAAATCTACAAAGTCCTACATTTCTATGGCTTTAAGAAGTCTTTAAAATCTGTGAGTTCTCTTATGTACCATACTTTAGAGGTATCATGCTAAAAAAATACTTCCTAAACTTTTGTAAATCCAAGAAATGCTAAAAAGGGATACTAGAAAGAGCTATACAAACACTGACATTGGCTTTATATGTTGGAGTTAGTATGTGGTGGTCTGCTGATTTTAATTTATTAGGGACTCAAATAGACTCTACACCATTTGGCCTGTGTTGCAAAAATAATTCTCTCAGGTGTCATCGAAGCTGACACTTCTGACAGTGGGAAAATTGTTTTTCCTTCAAAATCTTCACCACAGGGTAATCAGTTACTTTAGATTTCTTTTGTTAAGTATAAAGAAATTCTGAATGTTTGGGAAATATTCAGTGGTATATGTGACTAAAGATTGAACATTTTAGTGGGAGTCATTATGCTTAGATTTTCTTAAGGGCACATTGTTTAAACAAGCATCCCCTTACTTAGTGTATAACCCGCAGAAAATTATTCTGTGAGAGAAAATCTGCCACACTAATCTTTCTTTTGATAGTCAGTCATAGGTAAACTCTCTAAGCCATTCTATATAAAGATCAATAAAATCATATTGCAATTTCATCGAGACTGTGTCGGTTATGGTGAAAATTATTTACAAATTTATTATGATGATTACTTTTTGAAACAGTCAAGTCCTGCAAGTAATTTTACTGACTACTACCCAATTTATCTAAATTCGGGTCTTATCTATTGTGTATATATGTCTTGAATGACCCAAAGGTTTTGCAACTCAACATCTTTTATATCACACTGAAAACCAGGACATTTTGATGTTCTAAAATTATGACTCATAATTTACAATATTTAGTACAGTGATGTAAAGGGAGGTAGATGACCACCTTCACTGCTGTTACCTTCTGTTTCAAACTTGTGAAAACGTGCCAAAAATGGCATAACACGCAAAAAATGCATGTTGCATTTACACATTCTTTTTATTTTCCTACTAAAATCCACAACATATTAACATTAAAACCTTTGCATTTTAGCCCTAATATCCTAAAGAATCTTCTATAGGACCTTTTCAAAAGCTTATGGCTTAACTAGTTAGAGAAGAATCATTTGTCACAGAAGTTGCACGGTAACTTGTATGAGTTTCCAACTCCTGCAGATTTTTGAATAGTGCATAATGCTTCCAATGGTCATAGAAAGAAAGAGAAAGAAAGAAAATGGAAAGAGAAAGAAAATTTCACCTTAGCTCTTTTATCCTATTTTTTTATATACATGCATATTTGTGCCTGCATGGACACAAATGTTAGATGTCCTTCTCCCACAGTCAGTAGTTATGTGCTTGTGCACTACTGACTGGTTTCTGCTTCTGCCTCTGTCAGAGAAAAGATGTTTGGAGTCTGTGGCAGATGGCAAATAGTGCCTAGGGCATGATGATGGACCCTACATTTTTTTGAGAAGATGATGTTATCCTGCTCTATGCAGACATTTAAATGTGACCACGAGTCTTTGGGGAAACTGGTGGGAAAAAATCTACCCTCCCCTTTGCTCTATGCTCCAGCCCAAGATCTTCCACTCTCCTGACTGATCTCTTTCATTTGGCAAGCCTAGTGGAGGAGAATGTTGGTATGCTCTATCTCAGTCCACAGAAAACTCAAAATTGCTTTTTATCTTTCACAGTGACACATTTCTTTAGGGACTGGATAGAAAATTTAGACAAACTCTTTGAACAAGGATTCTCTGTCTAGCATCTGTGAAATTCACACATCTAGAGCAGAGGTGACCCTCACTTCTTCAAACAGATTCTGTCTGGATTTCCCTGTATGACCCTGAGGAAGCCTTGGTAGCTCTCCCTTGTGTTCTGGCTCTGAAGCTCCTTCTAGGTATGCAAGCAAACTCATATGAAACCTCTTTTACAGCTTTGGCAATGAAAGGTCATACTTGAAATCAGTAAGAAAATGTCTTTTTAGTTTGTGTCTTTTCTGCTGACATTTTTCACTTCTTGCTGGGATCTTGATGACAGTCTGGGTATCTCTTCCTCTAGCTGCAGCTGTGGTGTTGGTGCTTCCATTTGAATGAATCTCAAGAATATTGTGCTTGAGTGATATCGATAACTACCCTTAGGCCATGCCACTGCTTTTGGAAGCAATGCCAGCTTATGCAGATCCTGCTTCCTGAACCTGAATTTCTCGTTCTTGTTACTGCTTTTTCATCTGTCATGTTACAACTCTATGTAGTTGTGGGGTGGATAAGACTGTGTGCTGAACTGTGTGTTGATTATCCAAAAAGTTTATTTTTATTGTTTTTATAATCAGTTGTGTCATGTCTCTGAAGGATTACAAAGGAATAAAGAAAGACTCAGAGAAGTGAGGGGCTAGGCTGTTTTTGAAGCATCTCCCACAGATTTTAATGAAAATACTCTACTAATGGCCATCAGCTTCTTAGGTATCACTGAATGTAAAAAGAATACATTTACTAATGTAACTGCTGCAGAAAACCAATCACGCAACTTTCATATTAAAAAGTGTCTATATTATCACAATCTTCCTATGTTGGACTGTAAGGATCCTGAAAAGGAAATGGATAAGAGTCGTATCAGTGTGAAGAACTGGCATTAGAAGGCCTTGTTTGTTAGTGGGGTCTTGCAAGACCTGAAGAATTTCTGAAGAATCTTACTGCTGCTCATTCTCCTGAACTTCTACATTTCAGAAGCCCAAGGACTGAACATCCAAAGGGAAAGGACTATCTTTTCTCTATGTGCTTTATAATGTAGGTTAGAATTTGATGCAGATGAAAATCATCTGATGCCTTCAGCAGTAAAGTATTTATAATACTGGGGTTATCCATATTTCTGAATATTTTTTTATTTTCACCCAACTACAATGTGGAAAGAGAGTTGTGCCCGATCCCTGTCATTTCTCTATACTAAGCTTTTATAATCAGTTATGAAATAGTTTCTACTTTGTTTGTACATCTCCAAGTACAGGTGTATGAGTCTTTGTCAAAATATTAAGTTCTAATATATTAAACTTTAGCCTTTGCCTTCAACATAAGTAAATAGAATGGGGCAACACACAGATTCCTCCCTTATGTAACTTATGTAATCATCACTTGCCATTAGACCAGAAACACCATATCAAGACAGGCAAACAAATCAATAATTTGGGGAGCACAAGAAAACTATCACCTTGAACAGGCAACACAGAATCTACACTTGGTATGTCAACAATCAATCTTCTTAATTAGTAATATTATTCTTAGGACTGAAGTCCAGGTCTAAGAAAGGTCTAATTGGTATCCATGTCCACTATTATTTCTCTGATAAAAGATAGGAAGGATTCTTTAGCTATTTCACTTTAGTCTACAAAGGGAAATATATGCTAGCAAATCTTCTAGCAACCTCAGAAGCTTTAAAAACAATGACCCCAGAAAAATGCTTCAGTCTTAACAAAATGTGTCTTATGAACATGTGTCACACTGCAGAATGACTTTAAAATGTTCCTAAGAAGGAGAATATTCAGATTTGGATTTGTACTTCATAATTCAGACACATTCCTGATTTTATGATATATTCAAATCACACAATACATGATTTGGTTTTGTAACCCTATTGTCTCAATTTACTTAATGTATTCTCTTCTTGATACAATGGCAACAGAGAAGGTATTAATGATTGTAATTAATATTAATACTGGTATTACAGATTTTCCTAAAAATCTATTGTGTATATGTTTGAAGAAGAAAGCTAGTAGTACCAAACAATGATTAATAGAATAAGTATCTGTTAGCTAAAGTTATATACATAGAATGATTATTTGCATGTAAAAAACCTAAACAACTTATTAACAGTATTAATTTCAGAAAAGTAAACAGAAAAATTTTGCATGTGATTGCATCTCTGCATTATTCTACAACAGCACAGGATCAGCAGTCAGTCAATGGGTGCTTTGTGAGTATCCACTCTAGCAGCAAGAATTGCTCCCATTTATCTGGGAGGAGTACACTTCTTTACCTTTTAGTTCGAAATAACGAACAAGAATGCCAACAAACTGTTAGGTCTAGTTATTAAACAAGAAGGGAGAGAAAACCTCTCTTATGGCTCAACCAGTTCAATTCATTTGTTCCACTCTCCAGTTTTTGTCTCCTACAAAGTCTTTTACAGAGTCTTTTACAGAACTGATACTGAAAGATGAACAAGAGCATAACTAGATAATGAAATGATTTCACATGAAAGGTTTCTACATTTTCACAAAAAACCAATATGGCGACAACATAAAAAAAAATGCAGTGCTAAAGTTCAGTGGCTCTTCAGTTTTCTATATTTTCCGTAACAGATGCTTTCAAGTTGTTTAATGAATGAAGAAGTAGAAAGTCTTTGTGATCTACTGAGGTTGTATAGGATTACAAAACTGGAAGACGTTCTCCTTTATTTTGGGTCCTTGCTTGCCAGGACACAACAGATGTTTACATTTGCAAGCAGTGCAACACTAGCAGATTCACAGAGCAAACTGGTCAGTACTAAGCAGCTGATAAACACATTATACTTATATGTGTGTGTTTGCTTGTGATTTTAATTCAGACCAATGGCCTTAACTCCTGTTAGTGTTCTGGATGCACTCCTGGAGTTCTTCACACTCCAAGGCTGTCCACAAAACAAATCCAAACGTGCTAAGTGGGCTGATGGGGATATTTGCTGGAAAAACACACTCCAAACAGAACAGTAATTCTAAAAAGCCATTCAGCTAAGTGTCAAAGCCATCCCTACAGCCAAAACTCCCAGTATCTACTTTTACTAATAACTCCTTTTACTAGAACCACATGAAATGTTGGCTTGCATATTCCTTCCCACAACACTGAAGTCACCATCAGTTGTGAAACTACTTAACAAAAAAAGGTATTGACACCAGAGGTCTCATAGCTCTCTACTTTGGTTCTACACATCAGTACATCCAACCACTGAAAGTGATTATTTTATTAATACCAGGTTATGAGAATCAGGCTGTAGGATTCACAGTTCCATGCTCAGTGTGTGGCAGGGATTTACCAGATATACTTGTGTTGTGGGTTTAGAGCTAGCCAAAACCCACTAGCCCACCCATGTTCTGTTGTGAGATATGATTTTAGAGGAAAGGAAAACGCAGGCTTAAACTTAAGACTACAAGGGAAATTTATTAACAAAACAAACTAAAAAGGAAATGGAAAGGAAAAGTCCAAATGAAACCTCTAGAACACTTCCCTCTCCCACCCACTCATCTCTTTTCCACCTGACAACACAAAAATGAAATCTGGGATTTTTAAAATCAGTTATCACTTCTACAACAATCTTTCTCTATTTCACATAAGGCAAAGAGTCTTCTTTTTCAACACTCTGGAGATATGTCCACAAGAACAGCTCTCTGTGGCTTGCATCTTCACAAAACAGCAGCTGCCCAGTTTAGTAAAAACTCTGCTGTTGTGAAACTCCTCCCATTTTCTTTCATT
>VWYI01030109.1:0-12047 GCA_013399455.1 Anthoscopus minutus | reverse complement strand
CCCGGCCCGGCCCCGGCCCGGGCTTCCCCCCACTCACAGCTCTGTCACCTTCAGCCGCCGGAAACCCAAGAGAGCGAGTTCAGAGTTTCCCGGGCTTCACAATGGTATTCACGGGGGTGGAACTTAGCTCTGAATAGCTTACAGAGCTGTCAGTTCTCAGAACTGGACAGTCACTGGCTATCTCTGAAACTCCCAAGCGTCTCTCTCAGGAGAACCATTTCCGGGGATGTTTTACTTCCTTCTTTTCCAATACCAACCAAGGTCAAACCAGCGCAACTTGCAATCACATTTTTTAGGATCACTTGCTTGCCCTTGAACTACTGTTTCTGGAGCTCATAGATGGCTGGGCCTTGCTTGGCACCTAGCTCACCATTGTATACTAGAGATAAATATCTGCTCTACCAGGATCTATTTGTCTGTTCTGTGGGTTCTCCTGGGGAGTTAAAGGGTGTGGGAAAACACAGAAGAAAACTGTAGCTTCTGAAATAAAAGATGTTTTCTAGTTTTGAGCATGGCTTGGAGCCAGAGTGTCTGTAATATAACATCAACCAACTACTCTGAAAACAGAGCATGGTTTGACACATTCTTCAGTCTTGCAAAAATGTGCTACAGAAGGAACCTCTGATACCGGACATAATCTTACTCTCATTAAATTCAGAGTTATTTTTCACATCTACCTGGTTTCAAAAAGAAAAGTAAAATCTTATGTGTGATAGTAGTCTGTCCATCAAACTATATTTAGTGAAAGCAAGATCTGATTTTGCAGCTGGGCCTTGGACTTAACTGGATTTTTTTAGGTGTTTAATAGCTGCATTTCCTCTTGTCCTTAATTTCTTTGCCAACCAGGCTAGGTATCTGAAATATTTGTCTGAGGAGGTGTCTTTAACCAAAGTGTCATCTTACAAAAATTCCCCCCAAAAATCCCAATATAAACAAACAAACAAACAAACAAAATATCCTCATTATCTGTGGCCAATGCATTTTCAAAGTTGTTGGTATTACACAAAATGATGTAATTTTTATTACATTCTTTGTAGTTATCCTAGTATTATTACTTCAGAAAAGTCAATCATAAAAAAGTAAATGAAAATTGTGGGAGGAGAAAGACTGCACACGACATTTGTAAGAGTGAAATCTAAGGAATGAACACAATGACCTAATAAAGTTTTAAAACTTTTTTCTACTTTTCTTAAGCCACTCTGATGGTTATTTCAATATATATTAGAATTGTAGTCCAGCCAAGAGGAATAAAAGAGAAAAGTAAAAAAAAATATTTCCTTTTGAACAGTTCATTCCATGGGCAATAATATCAGTGCCTGCGGTTTTTTTCCAGTAATTGTCCTTCTTGTTTCCTTGTGAATGGAACAACAATTTCAGCTTGAAATTTTGAAGTGATTTGACAGGGACACACAAAGATATTTTATTTTTTCCCCCTATGGTTACTTAGACACAGGTACAGTTGATGCATTTACTCGTTGTGTTTCTTGTCATTTTTCTAAGATAAGGAGGATGGACTATTTGTAGTTTAATAACTTGAAAGCCTGAAAATGACTACCTGAAAATATCGTAGCATTGTTCTCACAAAAACACTGAAAAGGACCTTTTAGGACAAAAAAATTCAATTGAAAGTAAATAATCCAGAATGCTAATGGCTCCATTTGATGTCAGTTGTAAGGACTTTGGTGTATTTCTCCAAATACTCCTGTTTCAGTTGCCTTGCTTTTCCATCTCAGCTTCAGCACAACTGCAAGATTTTACTTAGACACAACCCTGCGCAATGTAGTGATCAGTGCCCACAAGGGAGTGTAGCTGTCAAACACTTTCTACATTAAAAAACATCAGAATATTATTTAATTATAAGAAGTTAAGGATTTTAACTTCTCTCTTTAGAAAACGACTGTAGTCCTATAAATAGTTCCAAGGGCACCTGGAACGATTAAATGGGTAAAGATAGTGGCATGAACTTCAGTCCAAGTGCTAGACTCAGAAAATCACAAAACACTAAAGTTCATGGCACTAACAAAAGGCAGTTTCTATTAAACTCAAAGTTAGATTTCTATGTTTGTATACATGGAGTTGTAATCATGAGTTTCCATCATCTGCTGATGAAACTGCTGGATGCATGGCACTTCTGAAAAGCAGATGACTGATCAGCAGCTAAAACAACCCACAAGGTGTAGGATTTAAGCATCTCTATTTGAAAAGCTTACCTACATTCAAAAATCCCACTAATAGCTGACAGGTAAGTAAATTGGTGCAAGTGATATTAATATTGACTTTTGGACTTTTAATGAAAGACTTCTCTGCTGTATTGTTCTAAAGCCATAGGAAAACTCATAATTTCTGATAAAGAGAACTTTCAGGTTAGGTTGCTTTACGGGATTTAAAACTTATACCTCATTATTAGGAAATAATAACCCCTCACAATCACAAATGTAAGGATCATGGCATACAATTAAATAAAAAATAAAGCCAATATATTTTCTTCTGCTAATTAGTTATTAATGATTGCAAAATTGATTTGAGCATGGAGATGGTTTTATTATAACCCAAGTTAGATTGTGATTCTTTCTATTTAATTTTACTCAAATTTTGTCAAAATGTTTATAAAAAAACCTCTTAATTATTCCCTGCTATCTTTGTTCTCTGTTTCTATTTTACTTTAAGAAGATTAATTCTAAAAATTAAAACCCAAACAAAGTTTTTCTTCATATTATACTGTAGTGAAAATTATAAAATATTAGTTCTCTACCACAAAACTGTCTTCTGCTTTTGGTTGACAATAACAAGAACAAAAGATTGTGGTATGACACATTCTTAGTTCTGAACCCTCACTTTGTATTTCAAAAAGTCAATAGAAACAGATAGCACTTGAATTCTGGGTTGTCTGGAAGCTTTCTAATTAGTTCCAGAATTAATTTAAGATGCCAGTGATAAATTGTAAAGCCTTGCATAGTTTTCTTACTATAACCTGGTGTGACATTTCAAGTTCACTGAGTCATCCTGTGAATTTAAAACTAGCCTGGCAAGGCACAGACAATGGTTCCTGGTTCTATGGCCATCTGTCCTTGACTGATTCTGTATGTCATCTGTAACTTAGAATTAAAATCTCCTGTAAAATGATAACTTTATTTTTTTATTTTAAGAGGATATTCATTATAATCCCTTTAGTTAGGGATACTAATTCAATTACCTTTACAATATTTCCTATAGGAAAGCACTTGCATAAATACATACATATATGTTTGTTTCTATATATATTCCAATATCCACGCTCTGTCTTGCAGAGAACAACAGTAATTTTGTTTTTCTTCACAATGAATATGTTTTCTCCCTGGAAATAAAAGTTATTTCCTCTGCCAGTAAACAGTCTCTATAAAAATGTATGACATTTATTTCAGCAAATGGGGTCACACAAAAGGAATCAGGTGGGCCAAGGCAGATCAAACCAAAATTAAAAGTAAATTGCTGGAAAGGGCTGAAAAGAACCACCACATCTGAAATTTCTTAGATAGATTTCTAGCTGCAGTATTAGAAGGTTGTGTTAACATTCAAAGTACAGATTTTTGCTTATATTCAACTATTTAGAACATATTTTCATAGTTGTGAAGTTTTGGTTGTCATAGTTTTCTGTGCTGTACCTCAAAGTAATGAAAAGATAAAATGTAAACAAAAAATAGGATATACAATGATGAATTCTCAAAATTTCAGGCCAATAGAAATTAAAATATTTTTTTTCTTCCCATAAAATGTTACAAAATAAATTAGAAAATAATTTTTTCTTTCTTATACTTTCCATGATTTGTCTTCAGTGCCTTTCCATGATTTGTCTTCAGTATGTGACTTTCCTAGGCTTTCCACACTAACAGCATGAGTGACATTTTTTTCCCAAAGCCACCTCACTACCAGAGGGCAGTTTGACAGGAAAGTAATTACTGAATTACTGCAGTTTTGCCCTTTACGAAAAGAGATATGTAGTGGAACAAACCTTGTTATAGAAGTAGTACCAGAAATACACTACCAAATCCTTCACTTGGTAATTTGATTTGTGATAACCAGTGGGGGAAAGGGAATTTCCATACTTCATTCCTTCATCTGCATGCAAAACCCCAAAAAATCTTGGTTTTGTTGAGTATATCTGTGTTTTTATATTTACATTTACCTTCCCTCACATTTAATAGTTTCCAGCTTACCAAAGTCTTTGCTTCAGCTTGACAATGTTGCTTCCTGAAACTTCTAGAATCAGTTCTTGAATTCATTTAAAAATTACATTTTAATTGTGAAATTCTCTGTATCCCTCCCCCCTTCATTAAAATTATTGGTACAAGTGAAAAGTGAAGAAAGTGAAGAAAACATTTCTGATGGCTGACTTACAAACCATATTTTCTGTTTGAGTATGTGTGATAAGTGCCGAAGACCAATTCTTTAACGGAATATACATCTCTTATGTGCTGAAATATGTTTCAATGATCTGGTCATTATAATTTTTTTAACTGTAAGCAACATAAGTAGGTATTAGATCTGGAAGTTCTCCTTGCACCTGTTCTGAAAATATGTACTATCAATCTTGAAATATCTAAACTTACCTTTGAATAAAAATGTCTACAGAGAAGTTCTTAGTCATCCATGCCCTTACTTTAGGCTGTAATTTTTATGCAAACATGTTATTTTAAAAATGTTATGAGCCACTGGCTTCCCTTAAAGAATTGTTAAAGATCAGTAAGGCTCCTGTGGAGCACATATTTTATTACTTTTGAAGACAATTTCTTTTGATATAGTACTGTTTTGCTTTCAGTATATGCATACATGAAGTATATAAAAGTTGAAACCAGCCATTTTTTCTACTGCCATTTCCTCCCTTTTATGGGAAACAACATAAAATGAAATTAAACGTATCATTAAGCAATAACATTAAAATGCCATCTACTACTAGGAGCATATGGATCGTAACTTGTTTCATCATAACCTTCTGCACTTAAACTTTGTCATTGGCTTCATAACTTTGATAGTTTTGTTTAAGTTTTATCATTGCAAATCTACCATAAATTTAAAATATCCAGTCTGGAATTTTTAATCAACCCCAGCTGCCTTTATCAGCCTTATTTTGTGAAGCTTCTTCCATCAAATGGAGCTTTAATTTTTGGAAGATAACTTCAGTCATGTTTTTTTTTAATTGCGTTTATTCATCAAGACTCATCCTTTCTTTTACAAAACCTTTCTAATTTCGTGAGAGCTCTGCTGGATACACTTACAGAAGCCCAATTATAAAAGAACAAGATAGCAGTTTCAGCTGACTGCATCCCATCCTTATGGCTGAGAGCTGCTGCAAAGTGTTTCTGTGTTTCTAGGAGATTGAAAGAGGGGAAAAAAACCAGAAATTCCTTGATCAAAATAAGACATGTCACAACCAAAATTCATCTCTCCTCCATTTAAACATAAGCTTAGACATCAACCTGGAGACTCCTGTAGTGAAGTAAGCACCTTCTGAGGGTGAATCATCATTTTCTAAAATAGAGAAAAGATTAAATCAGGTGAATAATTTATGAAGATACTTTTCTCTGTTGAGAAAGGAAAGTTCTTACTAACATGGTGTAGTTTGGGTGATCTCTTTAGGGTCATAATGTAACAGTATGTAACTAATTTTTTATCAACCGTTAAGCTTAGGCGGTCATCAAGGAAACTCAAATACTTTTGAGGAACATATGAAAATGTGGAGTTTCTTACAAGCAGGTAAAAATAAATGAATTTACTTCCTGATCAAAATTGTTCAAAAAATAATTTTATTAAAAAGACAGAATTGCAGATAATTTACAAATCCAAATATTTAATTGTAAAATGTATCTGAACTTTGTAGCAGATTATTTAAGTTCCACCATATTTTATAATCAACCAACCTATCAAATTACCTCTATTTATATACATCCATAGAAGTTCCCCCAAACACATTTGATTTTGCATGAAATGAATTTCTGCAAACACTTTTGTACATATTGGACAAATTAAATATAAAGCAATGTTTATTTCGAAAACCAAACAACTACAAGATGAAGTCCATATTCTAACTTTTTGGTTATTATTTTCTTTTTTTCCTCCTATCTTAAGTGAATTCTGATGGTAAAATCCAAATGTCAGAGAAACTGTGCATATGCAGACAGAGTAGTTATGAAAAATAATCTATTTTATGAACAGCTACCTCGTGTTTTATTTTAGTTTTTGACTTTCATTTTAATAATTTAAACATGGATTCCTGTTACATATACCTGGAGTAGAACACTTACAAATTCTTCTACTTGTTGATACAGGGTGAATGGCTGAGATTTGATGCATATATCGAGATAATATGTTAAAAATACTTGTAAAGTTCTCCAGAGCTCATGATTATGTGAGTAATAAAAAAATCATATATTCATATACTTCCAGTCCCTGTGTGATTCAAATAGATTTATCTATATTTTCAAGGGCAGTATATTATAGACTTTTTTGTTGAACTTGAGGAGACAAAAAGACTAAGCAATCAATAAAGACTGATTAATAGGAGTGACAGCAATCTTGGCAAAGATAATCCTCTGAAATCCTTTTAGGCTTTTGAGATATATGGAGCCAGCCCTGCAAGCAAAATTGTGATCTTCACCATTTTGTTCTCTCTCTTTTTTGTAGAGTGGTACTGCATTAGTTCAAAGTTTAGGACTATTTGGAATTTTTCAGATCCCTCATTTGAGTTTTAAATTTATCAATAATAATGACAAGTTTAAGAATTTTTATATACTTTCTATTTTATATACACACATATACTATGCCTTTAAATGGAACAATATTTTTTAACTTCCATTTTAAAAATTAATGGAGGTGTGTTTCTAAGAACAATGAAGGATGGCAGAGGGATCCAAAACTAAAAATAATTCTTGTAGTTTGTAATGAGCGTCAGCTTTCATTTTATTTGATTTAGCTTTACCTTTTACATTTTTTTTAAACTCCAGTTTTATGGTTTACAATAAGAAAAGAAAGTGAGAGCATCTTACTTTTCATCAGAAGTCTTGAAATCTAAAAAAATGTGAAGTACTGTGTTCTTCCATTCAGCTTTCTACCTTGGTGGCAGTGTCTACTCTCAGCTGCTTAAAACAGAGCTAATACTTTTTTCTTTCTAGATATACAAATTTTTATAGTCACAGCGAGGAAGAGAAAGGACCCAAACAATTTATTTTGCCTGGCTCCATGCTATTGTCATGCAACTTAACTGAAGCTGTATATCTAAAATCTAAAGTCCAATTTTCCTGTAGCTTAAAAAAGGCTTTTTGAACAATGCAGAGCATGTTTCTTAATTATGCTCCCAGGGAGTGAAAAAATTCAAAAGAAGACTGAGGTTTTGAAGGAGGAATATTTTTATTTCTGACCTCTATCATGAAAAGATTTTTTTTTAAATTTACATTATTTACCAGAGCTGCAGGGCGTAAGTAACTTACACATTGACAAATTATTCAACATTTGATCATTTATTTCTTTTGCTTTGGCAGAACTTTTCATCTGCCTATGCTGTATTAATGGCAGTGAGTTTGAAAACATGTATTGATAATGGCAGTCGGAGCAAAGGGAAATCCACTTGTTTTCCTTTCTTGTCTTTAGGTGTCCTTTCAGTATTTTTGATGTTAAGCAGGGCATTTTATCAGGGTAATTGTATCTCGCTATAAATATGTACACCACTGTCTTCCTGGAGGCTGGAAATACTTTTTGACTGCAAGCATTTATTATCAGTAGGACAAACAAGGTAGCTATTTTTCCTTCAGCTGCAGGTGTATTCTTAGAGATAGTTGGCTACTATATTTTTAGTCGATATTTTTATCTACTTTAAAAATATTGTCAAGAAAAAGATACTTTGGTTTTGCATTTTCAGATGGGAATTATCTTTTCAGAATGATGTTTTCATAGAATGGTTTAGGCTGGAAAGGATGTGTGGAGGTCGTCTGGTCCAACCTCCCTGCTCAAGAAGGGTCATCTAGAGCAGGTTGACCAAGGTAATGTCCAAACATTTTCTTTTTGAATATTTGGTGTGCAACAGAAGGAAAAGACATGAATCTCTGCCTCTATTGCTTTTTAAAATATATTTTAATGCTATTATGATGATATTATTATAACAATATGATACTATTATAACATCTTTTTGTCTACAAAGAAATTGTTTGCATAAAGAGATTTCATCCCTGAAAGATCAAATATCTTATGGCAATTGAGTTTGTACTCAGGAGTTCATGATTATTGAATAAAACAAAGAACTAAAAATTTCTCTGCATAGAAAACAATGAGCTAACTATATGTGGGCCATTAATATTGGGGACAAAGCTGCTGCATTTCATATCTCTGGAACACATTTATTCTTTCTTGAATTTATAATATTGTCTCCATGAAGAAGACCTTTCTTGTTGAAACTAGCTTTGCTTTATAAAGCATGTGTGTGTGAAGACAGGAGTTGAGCTGGAACTCTACAGGGGTGTTTGTGCTTCCACGGAGCAGTGAACTGACCAGTATTGCACATGCATTGGTTTAGTAGTCTCTGGAATAGTTTCACAGTGATAGTTTCATGAGGTTTCTGTCTAATATAAGTAAATATTGCTTGACCTTTCCTACTAATGATGCAGGAATATACAATGGATAGCACTATAAAGCAGCCAGCATTTTAAAGCCACATAGAGACTGCTATTCATGTTTAAAGTGATGAACAACGGGCTTTTTATCTCTTCCTCTGAGGATCATAAATTGGGAGTGGCTTAGAATAAGTCATTCAAACTTCATTAACATAAAATGAATGGAAATCAACTGACCTTAATGAAAAACTGTACAAATTACTGAGTCTTTGAAAGTATTTATGAGCTTCAAAAAATTATGTCAGCTACAATTCATGTTTGTCTGGGGGAAGAAGATGCCTCTCCAAACTGAAAATCTGGAGTTAATGTTTGATGCAAAATGTTCCTTTTGAATTAGAAGGAAAACAGTGCTGCTGAGTCTTTGTAAAAGGAAAGGAAATTAAATATAGTTAAGAGATGGGGAGGCCATAAGCACTTTTGCAAATTTTAGGAATTATTATTCTCATTCAATTCTCATTGGAGATCTTGTTGCATTTATTTTTATACATTAACATTTTCATGATTATTGGCTCAATCTTAAACAATATGAAATGGCTCTAATAGAACCCAAAAAGCATTAAACAGGGGGACAGAAGGTCATTGCTACACTTTCTCTTTCAGTTATTGGTTTATTTCTGAAATCAAGTGCACTAACAGATTACAACAAAGAATGTAAACCCTTGCATTGCCTTCTGATATAATTTCAATTTTCCTGGATGTTTTGCTTGGACCTCTTAGTCTTTTTGCCTCCAGAGGTCATTATACTTGAAGGGATAAATTAAAACCTATGCAAAGAAAAGAATTTAATTAAGCTATCTCATATTCTTAGTGGATAACCACAATGCTGTGGACAAAATTGTAATATTGCCTCCTTCACAGGAATAATTTTTTACAATATTGACACAAAACTATTTACCTAGAATATTTTAAAAAAATGAATTAAAAATATATTTAGAACAAAACAAATATTGCTTTATCTAGATATTTCCCAAATAAATTTATTTGGTTTATTTTATTTCAGCTGAGATTAAAATAAGGACCTATGCCACAAAATTTTAACATTTTTAGCAAAAATTTAATCAATATTCTTTTTTATCAGACCAATCAATAATCTTTTAATATTCTTTACTGAAGTCCTTGTTAGATACAAAATTGTTATTGGTTTGTGTTTGTTGGTTGTTTTCTTTTAAAACAGTTTATATGCTGGAGCAATGTTTTAAAGTCTCTTCCTTTACTCACCCCATTTACATAGTTCAAATAGACTTCCTTTCTTTTTGTATTTCTCATAATTAATGAGACTAAGTAAATTTTTTGATAACCTTTACTTCCTTTTTCCTGTCACAGGAATATGATATATGAACATATAGATATTTCCCTTCTGCATCTTTTACTCTTTCTGTTTCCAGGAGTTTGACATTTTTTAATCTTCATATTCTGTAACACAGCTGTCTCTAAGCTGTGATCAGTATTTAGGAGTTTGTGATTCCTATAACACAGATGTTGTCATTAGTACAACCTTGAAAAAGTCATAACACCTTTTGAAATCAACCTTCATAATATTTTTCCTGTTTTAATTTGAATAATTCTGAATTTAATTATAGAAGTTGTACTGTCAAACTAAATTAAGAAACACACTCAAAATTATAGAAATAAAGTAAATAAAATTTTCTTTATGATAACTCTAGGAATACAGGCTTTTTCTACAGCATTACATTATTGGAATACAAATATATAAGCAAAACAATAGTGACTGAAATACCTCCATACTTTTTTCCACATAATCTTTCATATACTTAAGTGCATATCAGAATGGTGTTTAGATCATATTTACAGAAGACAGCCACATAAAAATGTGGAGACTTTCTAGGTACTTAATCTCAGACTTTAAATTATTCTTTCCCCAGAGTATTTGACCTAATAAGGAGATATTAATAGCTCTGCCTTTACCTCCATATAATGAGTGATTCTACTGGAAGCAAATGAGTTCTAAGCAAATGACATTGTATGAAAATGACTTCTAAATTGACACTGTGTTCACAGTTCAGCTTTCTGTGGATAATGACTTCTATAAGAGCAAGACTGATATGTTTAACCCTTAGGTACTCCATGGAAACCACATCAGAGTGCTGTAATAGAAGTGCTTTAGCACAAAGTCTTGAGTCTGATTCAGATTTTGAGTACATCCTATAGACCCCAGTAACAGCAGCAAGGTATGGAATATTCCAATTATATATATTGTGGTACAATTTTGATCTATGTAATAATTTTGATTCTGATATTTATTGATCATCATGGATATTAGTAGTATCTAAAGTAAATAAATATTTTTGGACAAAAGAAGGAGACTGTGATTCACCAACAAGCAGTTCTGAGCATTTTAACACTATCTATTTTTATCTATTTTAATGTTATGTATTTGGAATACCCATTTTATGATTGTATGTGCTTGATAAGATATCCATATAATACATGCACATCTATCAAAGTCATAGCATGAATGCTAAAACAAGGATGGACAAAGTAAATTTTTGAGGACTTTCTGACCAGCTGGAGTCCTACTAATATTGAAGTACTCTGAATCTCTCATATCCACTTAAACTACCTCACTGCTTCAGGGAAGAAGGTATTACTGTCACTCTTTTTATTTATCCAGATAAAACTTTCTCCCCACTAGCACTTTTGTAACAACATATCATACAAATTGTAAACTTAAAATATGTTGACATGTTAACTTCTTCACTATTAAAACTGGTAATAAAAATTTCTCATGATTCAAATTACAGCACAGCTGGTAGTGTACTGGAAAGTATCAAAGAAGGAAAGTAGTTTAATCATAAAGAAACCCAAATTCTTTTTTATATACCTCAGCTGATATTTAATATACTTTTGGTGGTTGCTGATAGAACAGAAGCAAAAATCCCAACCAGCTTTTATCTACACTGTAGTACTTAGTAACAAAAATATGAAAGTGTTAGCGCATTTTTCTCTCTAAAATGTAACATCAATTTAAGAATTTAAAGTTATGTTAATACTTCTCTATTTCTTTGACTGTCCCAAAAGAAAGAACCCTCCATACATGCCAAAACTGATTCATTCCTTCTTTTTTTAATCAAATCAAGAATAGGCTTGAAACGAGATCAGTTCAGAAAAATGCTTTCTTATCATTAAATAAGGATTTTTTTTCTTTGTGGAAAAGCATGTTTGGCTGAAAAGATCTTTGTGCTTATCACTCTTTCTGCATTGCTCTGGACTTCCAAATAGATGTGTTTCAAAGGAAGAACATACTTAGCCAGTCTGAATTTCACTCTGGAGAGATCACTCTCACAAACTGTCTACAGAGGGAGTTCAGGGAAATTAAAGTCTCCAAGATAAGTAAGCCATTCTGAATATTCCCTGAGGCACTCTTGAAAATGTTATCTTATGACTTTAATG